>CATQJL010000001.1:43224093-43431787 GCA_958299035.1 Cylicocyclus nassatus | reverse complement strand
AAGCAGTGGTATCAACGCAGAGTACTACACCCGTGAAAAGTTGTGTAGTGAATCAGCGTGCGCGAAAACCCTAATACACGATTTTTCAGATTTTTTGAAAAATATTTTGTTAAATGACATATTTCATATTGGTTTCACATGCTGGAAATTCATACCGTAATCCCACAGTAACGAAAGGCGATCAGTGATTCGCTTCATACTGTAAATCCAAGGAAGCCTCCTCTACAGAATGCTACTTGAATGGCGAAAAAAATCTTAATGGGAAGAGAGTTATTAATGATTAGAAAGTGTGTACTTGCTTTTGGGACACCCTGTATAATACATTAGAGAGAAATTATTTTGGAAAAGCTGCAAACTCTGTGAATAACCCAGTATGTACCTCTATTCTTTCTACTTTGGTTGTTACTCTTAATTCACTGGATCTTTTTCTTTCACTAGATTTAGCCATTAGTTATAAAATTCAGATAGGCTTATACGTTTATGCAGAACTTTCGTAACAAAGTATCTAATAGGTCTGATCAATACGACCATGGCTTAATAAATCCTATGTATAGGTCATTCGCAAAATCGTGGAGACGGTTTTGACTGCGGGTTCTGAGCCGACAGTAGCAGAAAACACTCAAACAAAAAGGCATTACCTCAATTCTCAACTCATTGTCAGTCACTTCCAGTATTTAAATGTATCATATGTAATGTATCTAATGTATCATAAGCAGGAAAATCACTTGAGTAGAGAAGAAATTAAGAAAACAGCGTTGCCGGGTATGCGTACTTGTCGCGCGCGGTCGCACCATCGTCACGATTTTTCGAATGTCCTAGTGCTTGAAGATCTCATTTACCCTATAGCATTATCTCTTTCCAGCAATTATGACGCAGAAAAAGGAAAGCAGAGAGTAAAAGCAGATACTTTCAAAAAAAAAAGAAGCCACAAATGACTCAAGCAACTACGGGACATCTTATATCTTCCCTGCACTTTGTCCTTTCCGTTCCAAAAGTTGCGATGGCTTTGAAATCTTACTTCGTAATTTATGAGAGGTGCAGATGGCTACAAAGCACTTTGCTTGGAACTGCAACCAGGTCTCACTTAATGAAGTGGTTCTTAAGTGTGAAAAAGATGACAAAAACGAATAATCGAAAGAGCGCTGTTCAAAGTTTATGAGTGGAGAGATGGCACAGATCGCTATGTCGCAATTTTATCTGGATCATCTTTGCAACGTGTGCGTATGACATCAAATGGCCTTTTCAAAATGGTCATAAAAACTGAATCATCTAAAGCAAAACAATTTTATTTCGAAAACATATTCTGAACATAGTCCAAAGCTCGTGAATCGGCGGATTCTGTCAAGAAAATGAGAATCTGCAAATTTTTATCTTGAAATTTTCTACAACAAAAGAATTTCCTCATTGTTTATTACTTGAGCATAGCTAAAAGTTCAGCTGGAATTTTTGCAGCCACAAAATTTTTATTTAAATTCTAATCCTACCCTGATACACTTCCATTCGATTTTTGATCAGCATGGTGGGCTTATGGGATCACACTTCACGTTTTTGATGGCAGGTCAACTCAAGTCTTGTAAACTTTTGATTTCATAATTTTTTTAGTCAACGGAAACACTTGATTTGATACATTGAGATTAGATTACTTGGTTCCAGAAGTGGAAAAATCATTTTTGCTGCCATCTAGCAACGACACAAGGAAAAATATTTTGAAAAATGGCTAAAAATTTCAGTCGCCGAAGTATGAACGTCTACAAAATATTCTTATTTCTGCTTTTGGTTCTTTGACCTGCTTTTTCTATCCAACCATGTAAAATTCAAGGCAAAACGATATAGTCAGTAATTTCTTGATAAATAAACATGTTGAAAAATAGTCATTTTTGAATGTGTCAACATACAACATGTGTCAACA
The DNA here is from genome assembly GCA_958299035.1 of Cylicocyclus nassatus. Classification (NCBI taxonomy): domain Eukaryota; kingdom Metazoa; phylum Nematoda; class Chromadorea; order Rhabditida; family Strongylidae; genus Cylicocyclus; species Cylicocyclus nassatus. The sequence goes on along the minus strand of CATQJL010000001.1, from coordinate 43,429,878 downwards.
TTCTTGATGAATCTATAGGGCATTCGAAAAATCGTGACAATGGCGCGACCGCGCGCGCCAAGCACCACTTCCAGCAATCGCATTTTCTTTCTATCTCTACTCGAAGGGTTTCCTGCTTACTTAGATAATATCCAAACCCAGGAAGTGACCGAGCTGGGCATTTAGATGATGCCTGTTTGTACGGGCATATGGTCCTGTGCGCGCAAAGATCGCATTCAAACTTGTCGTCACGATTTTAAGAATGCCCTATACTTTATAAGCCCGACATTTCACTTGACTCGTTTTTTCAAATGTCTTGTATATACCATGCAGCGTATTTGCACATCGGAAGTAGACATATTTGAGTAGTCATTGTCAAGTTTTTATTCAGCACTAGGTGGCAAATCCGGCTCCGCTCTGCCCTGTCAATAATATTTATATTGTAACTAGCATGCTCACATACACACCTGTGCCAACTTCCGGTCTCATAGCTCAAAATGCAATTCGAGAGAATCGATATCGATCGATAACGGAGAGTTGCCCACGAAGTGTATGTGTGCAAAGTTGAGTCCGGCTCGGTTCAGAAATTAAAATTTCCATTCAGAACATATTAAATTGTTGCAAAAGTTCTGTCGTTTCATTTTCAAAAATTTGTAACTCCGCGAAATTTCAACGGATTTGCTTGCTTGTAATTTTATTAGAAAGAATAAGTCTTTCGCTTTCAAATACTGTTCTGTGGATCTTCTGTTTCGTACTGGGTGCGGAGATAAAAATGGAAAACTAAGACCATATAAGCTTTGACCATTTTAAGTTAGGTCACCAAACATCTGGAATGCTGCAGAAAAATCTGAAATCCTCAGTACATATGTTTTTCGGCCTACCCTTTGCATCTGTAAAAAGTTTGTGCTGTTTGGACGTCTCTGTGAGAAGTTATGATTTTCGCGAAAATTGACAAATTAATTAATTTTGGCGTTTTCCATAGTAAACTCGATATTCATAATTTCTCACAGAGACGTCCAAACAGCGCAAACTTTTCAAAGATGCAAAGGGTAGGCCAAAAAACATATGTACTGAGGATTTCAGATTTTTCTGCAGCATTCCAGATTTTTGGTGACCTAACTTAAAATGGTCAAAGCTTATATGGTCTTAGTTTTCCATTTTTATCTCCGCACCCAGTACGAAACAGAAGCTCTACAGAACAGTATTTGAAAGCGAAAGACTTATTCTTTCTAATAAAATTACAAGCAAGCAAATCCGTTAATTTCGCGGAGTTACAAATTTTTGAAAATGAAACGACAGAACTTTTGCAACAACCTAATATATACAGACATATTAGGCTGTCTCATAACTTTTTACCATTTCTAACCTAAACATCAGCATTTCTCGAGAACTGGGGCACCTACAAAAAATCCAAATACATGTTCGTACTTCCATATGTATGAGCTATATGAACACATGCGTGGGAAGAGCTAAGGACGTCTAAGGGCAGAGTTTGCCATTTTGTCTCATTCATTTTTTTCTTTTTTTCTAGCCATGGAAACAGTTCGGAAAGTGTGCAGTCGAACGCGCGATGTGTCAAGCATATGTCAGAATAAAGGGGAATTTTTTAGATACTTTGGAGCGGAGATACGACTTTTTTCCGAAAAGTTCGTTTTTGACTGCTATCAGATTTGAGCTCAGAATTTCACGTGAAATACGATTTGAGCAGACTCTTGATAGCCATCTTGTAGAGCTTGCTTTGCTCTGTCGAATGATTATTCAAGCACACCAGATGAAGGAAAGGTATGAAAAAACGGCGGTTGCAGTAAAAACGGTAAAAAATTATGAGACAACCTAATACATTACAAAAGAGACATACATACAAATAGACATTGTTTCAAATTCTTCGATATTTATGCTACACAACATGCAGCAACAACATATTTCAAAAGAAGTACATAATGGTCTCTAGAAAATACTCAAAAATTCTAAACGTTCTAAGAGTTTGTCATATTTTTTGCAAGACTTATATGTCTATAATGAATATTCAACTTTTCCAAGGAATAACGTTGCTCACCTAACACCGTTGCTGTATCCAGCGCAACTCATCATGATTGTTATGCACACAGATGCTGACCATATCAACAGAGATACGAATAAAGCGGTAAATGTAGAATAATTTTTAGAAGGCAATGACCATCTGAAGTGATTCTTGGCGGCCACAAGATGATGAATATGTAGCTGTTAAATGCTGTCTCCTAAGCAACTGAATGCAAATTTATCAAAAGTTCACAAACTTCAGGAGAAAAGAGAAGCTCAGGGGAATTTCCGCCAACCCAATATTCGTTTGGTCCATTCGAATGAAGCTCAAGAAGGGAGTGATTTGAAGAACCTTGCTTTACTCAGTAAAAGTAGTATGAATTAGAATGTTGTCGTAGCGCGTTCTCTTTGCTATTAGATGAATCAAAACATTTTGTTTCATAAAACAGTTAGCCCTAAAATGTTCAACGGGAAGGCGCACGGAACTAGACAGGGCTATAAAGAGAGTATTGGAAAAAATTATCAGCGCTTTATCGTAACAATAAATAGTGAGCTTACGTCAAATGGTTCATAAGAAAAAGTCATCAACTTCCGTATTTTTCAAATAAAAATCTTAAAATTGTGCATCATAAAGAATGAAATTTTGATGGACCTCAACATTGATTATTGATACGAGCTTACACATCATCACCCCCCATTTATGTATCTGACGCATTATTGAGATGAATGCATTTTGAAAAACCAAACTCTAAAATCAAACTCGAATTTCAATCTTAAGCTTGAACCTATACGGTCTGAAAAAGGTCTGAAAAAAGTATAGACTATAGCATTGGAAAACTTGATGATAACGTGATTTAAACATCAAAATTTTTTTTGCGCTTAGTACTTTTCAAAGTATCATCCTTCTTTGTGTTAGCTCTTCTGCTTGAAAGATAAAAAGCTTTCTCTGCGATTTATTGTAGGAGGTGCCATTTGCGATATTTTGGTATACTGTTTATATGCGACAAATATTGTGCTTTATTTCGTACACTTTCTGCTTGGCAGATTCCGTAATTACACTCATTGACATCTTCTGTACAACAAATCTGTTAATATTTGCAAAACGTAGTCTATTCAAAGGCATTGTCTTCTGTAGAAGATAGCAGAGCTATTGAGGCACTTGAAATGCTGAGAGAGTAATTTCGTGTTAGTTGCCACAGTGTTGATCCTGAAAATTGTCAATATGGGACTGAAGAGCGCTGCTTTACAAATTATTCTCTTAATGCCGTTCGTATTTCGTTGAAAATCCATTGCCAAGATTCTCACCCATTAAAATCAAACTTCTGATATAACTACCTACTGGAAGCTCCCACTGATAGTGAGCGAGTGTACAGGCAGACCTGGGCAAAAATGACTCTGTTCACTTTAACACTACGTTCGCGCTGGGACCCATCCTAAGTCACTCGAAAGTTATGGTTACGGTGCAGGCGCGGAGATTTTGGGGACGGTTTTCTTAACCGTGAATAAATTATTTACGCTGCGGCTTGGTGCCTTACTCAGGATCCCCCTATCAGCTTCCAGGCAAGAAACCCATATGCCCAGATTTGTCTGGACACTGACTTTAAGCTGGCATTATTCTGCATCTTTTCCGACTGAATGTTCAAACCTGAAAAGGCGTTCAAGCCGAAACATCAGTTGAAATTATAGTTCAGCTCACAAGAACTCAATCAGAAGGCGATGAAATTTTACCCAAAATCTTTCTAACTTTGGCATACGATCACTCACATTGCCTCGTAGGGTGAGCCAGGCTGGGCACCGTCTCTATTGCAGAACATCTAAATCGCATAGATATTTTGAAGTTCGATCATCAACGAGGAAACTTACCGTTCCGAATGTCATCATCATATTTTGTACGTCATCAAAATTATCAAATCCTGGAAGCTTTTGCTCTCGTGTAGTAGTGTTCCCATTCAATGCGATGTAGCTGTAGGATGTTGTGTCCAATGCATCGGAAAGTTCGATGGTTCTTAAGGTTTCGTCCTGAAACACCATATACAATATCCATTTTTCGCCTTATTAACATTTTTGAACTGACTTCGAAATCTGCATTATTTCGGTAGAGTGTGGACAGATATCCGCGAAAGATATTTTCCAAACATTGCTTCTGAGATCCTCTCTCTACTCGGGGCCAAAATAGCTATAAAGAATACCGATAAAGTTGTCTTACAAATTTCTGGTCAACGAACTCGAACAAACCTTTGCCAGGAAGTGGTTGACACTTACTCCTAAGCTACCATATATGGAGTATTTTGGAGCATCATTTTTGGGATATGATATGGGAGCTTGCAGAAAGGCCAATGGAACCACTGAAGATATGAGACTATAAATCCCACCTTAGCACTTTTTCTTGTCATACTTTTGTTTTTGAGAATATTTTTATAAATGAAATTTCATCGAAATTTTTGAAGAACTTTTTTCAAAGGAGCGCACCCTTCAACATTGATTAGAGAAATTTGCTCATCCCGTGACATGTCATGAATTCTAGAGCCAAAAGGGAGCGCAGTTCGGTACTTTTCAAGTGCTTTATTTTTTGAAGCGAGTGGTTTGAACCGAGTATCCTGTAAATATGTCGAACTACACAGCAGATTGATATTCAAAAGCATAACATGAACAACTGCCTGACTACTGTCAAACTTTACCTACTTCCACTCCGACTTCAGGATACAAATATGTTTGGCTCAGATCTAATTCCATGAAGAACCATTCTAAGCTTACTACTTTCGTTCTCTTCCATGCTTACTGGCGGGTTATTACCTTCCTAGACAAAACACTAATAGCAGATGAAACGGTGGCGGAGGGGGGGGGGGGAGGGGGGGGTGGAAGCCCAGGGTACTGACGCCATAAAGAAGACTAACGGAAGCCGGCTGCAAAGAAGTTCGTCTCTGATTAGCGATTACAATGAGTTCTCACAGAAGACGCTTATATTCATGTTTTGAGTGTTTAGTTTTCAAAGCATATGGACGTCGCTTTCGCTTACAAAAGTTGGAAGCGCTTCATCAATACCTTTTGAGAGCAGCTTGCTTTGGGGCTAGCGCGTTGTCATACTCCACAAAGCTGCTCAACAGCTGTGCTGTAATTCATAAAAAGTCGTAAATAACTATCAAATTTGATAAGGCTAGCGCGCTTGCTCTGCTGATGTATAATATCAAAAATAGCATCAGTTTAGCTGATTGTACAAAGGTTTTGGTCCCCCCTGCACTTCAACTCAATCCAGAAAACTCTGACCAACCCATAATTGAAAGCTGCGGGTTGAATTGAAGAGTTGGAACAAGTACATCGAATGTTGTACTGTCATCAGCATCCAAGTATGTTCCCACTTGTGACAAACGATATGTAGATTGTTGCTTGAGCAGTCGAGTTATTGTGCCAAAATAGTCATTCGGGTCAGCTACCATCTGGAGAGAAGATGAGAGGATAGTTTAGCTCAGGAAGTAGATCAAGATGAAGAGACCTTACCGTAGCAAGCGGCTTCCATATAACAAAAAGCCTAAACAATAAAATATCTTTTCACGTTCCCTATTTTTGCAAGAAGGGAAGTAAACACGCCTGAGGAGTTATGAGCGGGCTAAGGTCTGCTTCTGCTGCTATAGGCGTTTACTGTGAGGGGTTCGGGCCAGCCATATAGCCATGCAGGGCATATAGCGGCTTTTCCGGGTTCAAATAGTGGGCAATCCTCAAGCATCAGATCGGGTCCACTACTGGCGCGTAGTGGACACTTTAGTAGTACGCAACGGGCACTTATAAATGCGTCGGTGGTCGCTTACCGGTTTCAAGATGTGTTTAGCGGGCAGCTCACGGCATGGATGATTGGTGGTCAGGTAAGCAACCGCGAACTTCCCGATGCAATCGTCTGACAATGAGTAGGAGCAGACCTCAATGGACACGTGATAGAAAACCGAAAGGGAAGGCAAGGAAACGTATATAATATGCAATGGTGTGATACTAGAATTTGCCTTAGCTGGTAAATCCAGCATTGGCAATATCTTCTTCGTCAAGAAAAATGCTCATCTCATCACCTATATAGTGGCTGTCGACGGAAGCAGGTAGGAGCAAAGCATCGTAATTCAAAAGCTTTACTGCGAAGTCATTCTCGGTTAAAACTGCATTCCGCAGTAGGCGCATATAAATGCAGACACTAGGAGTGGTATGTATTATCGGGTCCGAATCGAATAGGAATTCGATCATTTGAATAAAACATTCAAATATATACGCATTCGAAATTCGATATTCGGAGTATGTCCATTTTCGAATGATATTCGAGACTCGAATAATTGAGAAAACGGAGTTTCGAATAAAATTCGAAACTCGAATAATCAAAACGAGGGTTCCACTGAAATCCGAGATCTCGAACAATCAAAAAACGGGATTTCTAAAATTTGAAATCTCGAATAATAAAAAAGGGGGTTTCGAACAGATTTTATTCGAATGTTTCATTCGAATGTTTATTCGAATTCGTATTCGAATGAACTCCATACTCAGATTATTTGGGTTTGTTGCAGAGCCTGCTGAGTATCAAGTTCGCATTGTCTGCGTTTTTTGTCCACAAAACTTGGTAATGCATCTTTTTCCTGATAAACTTCGAACGGTATGGGAAGTTGCATTTTTCCGACTGCTTGCGAGAGCAAAAAAAGTAAGTGTATTTTGATTATGCATTTTCGATCAATAGAATAGTTCGCATTGCTATTGGCACCAAATCAGCTAAAGAAGGCTATCAAATTCAAGCTCATGTTCCAAGTTCATATACTGTTTTGACACGCCTGTTTCTCTTTCTTTGCATTGCTCATGCTTTTGGTACGCAAAGATCCACACTAGTGAGCAATCCTTGTAAAACTCATGCTGTACAAATGTCTGGCGTGGCTGGCTCCACGCCCTTTTTTTGAGATTTTGGGGTGGGGGGACCGCAAAAATCTTGGAAAGCATACCAAATTTTTTGGAACACCTTCACCACAAAATTTTTTTGCCGCCCTCCCCCCTCTCCGAGCGGAAATCATGGGTACGCCACTGATAATACATGATAGTTCTGTTATCACAGTGCATCCAAGATCTTCACGGAGGCTTGCAGGCACTTCAACGCCGGGAGCTATCAGCCTATCAACTATGGTAGGCTAAAGCTGGACGGAAAAGGTCCACATTGAGAAATGCGAGCTTTGATTATGACCGGCCCCGCATATACTTCACGCGATAGTCGTACGCGATTTGCCAGTTACTAGATGCTAGCTACGGGATGGGAGTTGGTGCAGGGGGTTATTCTGGTCAATTTTATTGATTTTTGGAAAATGTTGAGCTACGAGACTGGGAGTTGGTACAGGGGGTAAATGAGAGTGCTGATTATGAATAAACGTTTACTTTGTTGCCTTTTCGATTTCTGGAAAATCTTGAGCTACGAGGACGGGAGTTGGTACAGGGGTAAATGACGGTACTGATTAAAAATAAAATCTATTCTATCGATTTCATCGAATTTCGGAAAATCTTGAGTTAGGAGCTGGTATAGGGGAAATGAGGCTGCTGATTATGAATGGATCGGCTTTAGCCGAGTAGGTCAGCAAGTTTTAGATCTGGTTGCTCTATTTAATCAATAAATTATTCGAATATTTATTCGAAATTCGACTTTCAGTGTTCAAATATAATCGATATTCATTCGTTCGATATTAATGATTTTCCGATTTCATTCGGGGTTCATTCATTCGAGAATTTTTGAATTTCGAATTTATTCGATATTCGTTCATTAGAGATTTTTTATTCTCAAATATATTCGATACTAGCTGGCTTACCCGGCTCCGCCGTATGTTCCGAATAGAAAATTCCATTTCTTAACCGATCCGGACCAAACTTGGCACACATACCCTTCGGGCCCCGGCGGGTGTCACAGTCCACTTTTCGTTATCGATCGATGTCGATTTTATCGATTTTTTGCAAAATTTGAGCTAGGGGGTTGGAATTTGGCACAGGGGTGTAATCGAGCATGCTGATCATCCCCGCGGGGGTGATCAGCATGCTCGATTACCCCCCTGTGCCAAATCCCAGCCCCGTAGCTCAAACTTTGCAAAAAAATCGATAAAATCGATAAAAGTAATGCACGATTCAAAAAACTAATATTGTATTCGGAATCCCCATGCTCACTTACCCCCCTGTGCCAACTCCCAGCCCCCTAGCTCAAATTTTGCAAAAAATCGATAAAATCGATATCGATCGATACGAAAAGTAGCCTATGACACCCGCCGGGGCCCGAAGTGTATGTGTGCCAAGTTTGGTCCCGATCGGTTCAGAAATGGAATTTTCTATTCGGAACATACGTACACACAGACAGACATACAGACAGACAGACAGACAGACAGACATACATACAAACAGACATTCAGCTTTATATATAAGATTCGTTTATTCGAAAATCATTTTCGAATTTATTCGATATTCATTCATTCGATGAAAAATTTTGAATTTACCCATGTACAGTCTGTATCAATCTCCTGTTCCGGTAAGTGTTCCCGTACTGGTCGTAATTCAGTCAAACGCGGCCAGCCATGCTTTACGAGTAAGATTTGATACTTGTAATGTCGCAAGAGGTTCATTTGATAAAAGATTTGATGTCGTTCATCTTGAGATTCACGATAGAACTAAAGCTTAGAGGAGGAGGGGGGGGGGGATGGGCGATGGATTCCCTCCAACATTGCAGTTGGCTACCTGAGCCGATCAGCCATTTGCCGCCAAAAGGGGTAGAATTACAGTCTCCTGCAGCCAGCCATCGCTGTTCATGGCGGGAGTCTCTCGCTCATCCCCTCCAGCTATCTTCAATGTTGGAAGACGCCGTAAAAAGCACGTTTTTGACTTTTCAAGCACAGTCAGGACTTTGCACATCCAGAAGGCCATGTAGCTGTGGAAAGCTTGCAGTCGCAAATTTCCCAAGGCACTGCCTTTAAGAAACATGGTGCCAGAACGACGAAGTACAAAGCGAAATAAAGCACGAGGGTGATGTATACAAGCTAGAGCATAGGTAGCTAGAGGAAGAATGCAAGACGTACCAGCTAGACAAGGGTGCTACAAAGGTGTTTGTAGAAAAAGCGATACAGGCGAACGTAACAGAGTACTACGATAAACTGGAAATTCCATAAAGGAGGGAGGGACATATGATGAACAGTAAAAAGGAGAGCACAATTTGCAGGAGTATGAAACACTTCCTCCAAATCAGGGAACTTGGTAGGCTTGTATAGATAGCGTCACTGCACTGTTCCTTCATTGTGACACCTAACTTTCACCATGGCATCCGCATCTCAAGTACGCCCTAATAACTTTTCTCCAACAGTCTAGAAGATGCAGGAAACAGATTGCGATGGTGGGATCACGTTCGCCGAAGAGAAAATAGTCATTCTTTGGCTAGCCGTGGCGAGAAATGCCAAGTAAGAGGCCAAGAGGTAGGCCGAACTGCAGTAGATGGGAAATCACATATGTGAGAACCTGGAATGTTTGAAGGTTTTGCCTCAGCCAGGAAATTCTAGCCACAACTATCAGAAGGGAAGACTTCGCATAAGCGAGATTATGCTGAGACAAATAAATTGTGGGGTTGCAAGCCCAACCTCGGTAACTATTTCCCACTTCTCACAAATGCGATTGCAGGATGAGCTTTACCTGCTGCTCTCACTCATCATGTCGATTATACTCGGAATTAGCTAGTGGGAATTCCGAAACGAAACCAACCCGACCTCGCAAGATAACGAGATACCTTCGCGGAACTCGAGAAAGTGTTCAAAACTTTTGCAGAATGCTTTTATCAATTCTTATAATATCATCCATGTGACACGGTGTACAATGTGTGCTGACAAAAATGCAGATACACCTTCAATGGTTTTATACATTGAAAGTATTAACCTTTCGTCAATCATGTGCTTTTGAGCATCGGTCGGGCACAGTCGCAACATAAAACATAATTATTTTCTGCATATCAGTATGTCGATTTGTCAGAAATGTCCTAAAGCACTCTACTGCTTAGTCACAGCTTCCGATGCTCGTTGAAATTTTCATAACTCTTTCTTGAAAAACAATCACCCCATATAGGGTGTCCCAAAAAGATGTGCACACCGTTTAATTGTCAATAACTCTCTTGCTTTCATGTTTTTTGCCGAGCTTGAGGTACCACTCTTTAGAGCTAGGTTTATCTTAGATTCACAGTATGGAGAGACTTATCACAAGCTCTTCATTACTGTAGGATTACGGTAGGAATTTCGAGGAGGATTTTGAGTCATTGAAAGCGGTATTTTGCTTCAGAAAAAAACCAAACAAGCCAGAAACTCTTGAACTGGGTTAATTGAAGTTGATGATTCTAAATTGAAAACTGCACGTCAATACACTGTTTCTTTCATGAGTTATTTCAGATTTAGGGTGACAACTGATTTTCCAATGATTGTTAGAAATGTGAATACGCCATCAAGAAAGCTCGAAAAACTGGTGGAAAGTTATGTAGTGAAATCAGCACGCCTGAAAGCCTTGCTAAACAGATTTTTAGATTTTTTCGGAATTATTTTATTAAAAGGCTTATTTCACAGTGACGCTATGCTCGATAAGCTCTTTCCAATTTTAACTTGGCCGCGGCGTTCCCGGTAAAATATACATGGGCCGCGGCGCACCATGTAACACGCTTTGAGGCCGCGAACTTTCCGATGCAATTGTCTGAGAAGTTAATAAGCATAAAACTTGATCTTATTCAGCACTCTTCAAATACGGTTCTAACATGGTTGAAAAATGGATGATTATAAAGATGAATTTGACAATTGACAAGTGCCCTAATTTTACGAGTATACTTGACTGTTTCGTTTTTCCAGGTAAGCAGTTCGACAGCACCATCGTGCCCCGGGAAATGGTTGCACTCCTACACAATTCTTTTCATTGAGAAGCAGGAGGTAGAGGACCCTTTGGACTCGAAGTTTTTTGATGTGTTCAGGCTGGTCGGGTTTACAGAAAAAACAGGAACGCCTTGTACCCTTGAAATCCGCATATCTCAGCAGGGGTGCCAAGTGTTGCTCTAAAAGTCAAAATGCCCGTTTCATCCTGAGAAACAAGTCAAGCAAGTCATGTTTTATTGGACCATATGGAAGTAGTTATACTTCAGCGCACATATTTGAGAAATTAGAAAGAGAGTATATATTTGAGGTATTTAACTTCAAATGAATAACAAATTTGCCACTAAGAGGACATGTCAGTGCGTTTCCTTCTTCCTGTTTCCTGTTTCCTAGAAGGGTCGTAAAAAAGATTAAAGCCCGTAGGCGTCTTTAACTTATCTATCAAACTGTTAATTCTGCCTACAGTTCCTTCGCCTTTCAGTAAACATTCGCAAAACACAAAAGGGTTTTAGGCTTAATAGTGCACGTATGGTTCGCCTGTCCGTACAAGCGTTTCTGACGTCCATTCTATCATCTACAGGATCTACAACGATTGCGATCGACGTCTTTGCGTCCGACTTCGCCTCCACGTCAGCACTGCCTAGTTCAGGATTTAATTTTCGTAGACATTTCTACGCTAAAATTTTGCAAACATCAGATAACCGTTTTTTGCCGATAAGAACGAATTTATGAGCTTTCGAAACCATTTTTGATGTCTGTGGCAAGCCGAACCCGAGATTTTTTTGAGATGAAATCTATGAGAGAATTCAGCTTTTTGTTTTGAATCCGTTTGTGGTTTCCTAGACCAGCAATATAAAATTTGACTTCTGCAAGTGACACGAATTCTTCAGCTAAATTCGATAATGCAACCTTTTTGATTTTCAGCTAGATCCGATAATGCAAGTTCACAATCATATCTAGCTATCTTCTAACATTCGTAAATTGCTACTTCCACTCTTCTTCTTATGAACTGGCATGAGACCAACTCTTCAAGATGCTGCGTATCAAATGGTGCTATAGAACCGTCTAAGCTGGCTTAACGAATTCAAAATACTTGAACTTGGGCTGGACATTTCACAAACTCTTTTGGACGAAGATGTTACATAATGTGAAGGTACATATTCCATGCGCAGTAATTAGTCTTTATTTAGTCTTTCTTCGCCTAGTTTGTTGCTCGAAGTTCCCATACTAGACTATCAACAATATGTTCTGTGACCGCCCTTGACAATAAATATCTCTCGTCCCTTCTACTTCCAGCAACTCCTAATTGCTGAACTTTGCTTGTTGTACGAACAAGCACAGCGAGCTAGTCCTGCATCATAGGCTTTTACTAACTTTACTCTTTGATCTCCCACAAATCTCGTTCTAGTTGACTTCATGGGGTATGTGCTGATTGCACTAATTACGAGATGTTCACGGTTACAAAACTTTCTTTCATCTCTCCTTGAACTCCTTAAACTAAACCGCACCACCATTGCAATAATTAATTTTAAGCTTTTTGTTTGTTCATATCTTTGACTAGTTGGCTTTCCCGGTCCAGCCCGGGCCATTTTCATCTGCACTGCGAGCTCCCCCTCCCCCCCCCCTCTTATATGTTATGGATGATTTACTCCGGGACAGCCGCTTCGATACCGCATCCTCGTGATCCTGAGGTGAAAATGAGCTTCACCGCCCTCCTTTACATGAAATGGGAAAATGCTCGATTAAACATGATAAGCTTTCAATTCCTTAGAAAAACGTAAACAAATCAATAAATCGATAGAAGGACCCCTTGAATCGCTGCGAAAAGTAGCCTATCATCTGCGCAGGGGTCGAAAACATAAGTGTGCAAAGTTTCAGATGAATCGGTTGAGCGGCGCGCGTTTCTATAACGCACATACCCTCCAAACTGAGAATTTTTGAGTTATATATATATATATATATATATATATAATATAGATTACAAATCGTTACAAGGGAATCAGTTACAAACAAGGATAGTGAATCGCTCAGGCAGATTGGAAAGACGAAAATCTACATCAAGTGAACCTAGCTTAAAAGCGTCTGAATATAATGCTTTTAAAAATACTACATTTACAATAATACAGGCAACAATTTACTTCCAGAATATGCTTTGAGCGCTCTTCGTTAAACATATCTACACTACATATGTAGCTTATTCGCACTTCAAATGCTCGTCATTCTTTTGGATAAGTGACACGGATGAATAAGTTAAAATTAGGGCTAAAAGACTTTTTTGGTGATATGCATTTCTTATTTATCCAATTTTTTATTCATTTTTGTAACAAAACTTCAAGCGAAAAGAATTCACTGTATGACTAGATAATGCCGAGTGACCTCGCTAAGCGCAGAGATTGTTTGTGAAGAAATTTCCAATCTAGAGATGGAAGAAAGAAACGATGTAACTAATCGTAAGATGACGACGGTGGTAGGAGACGCAATAAGCCAGAATAAGATTCGTATTTTTGCAGTATTCAACGTTTTTCATAGCTCTCTTCACACCTTTCCTTCGCCTTGGATGAAGCTAAATTGTGAAATTAGTCCACGTTATGTTCTATGATATTTGGAATACATGGTCAAAAAGAAACTCTTGTGAAAGTTCCGCATTTGGACTAGTAAAATCCTCCTTTTTTTGAGAAGTTTTCGTTGGATTAAGTGGTTCACATTTGATCTTGACACAAATATCAAAAGCTCTCTCCAGTAGTTTGAGGCGATGTATGTGTCCCCTATTGCTTACATCATTACAAAGTCTCTTTTTCACAAAAGTATTATAATAACAACTTGTTTTGTGGTTTTTAATATGAAAAAGAATTTGATAAATTACTAATCATTCTTCTTTCTCCTCAATGGTCTTACCGCTACGCCAGAACAATCCACATTGGATGTGTATGTTGCTTTGCCATCATTTCCATTGTTTTCTGTTCTCCTCCCTTCATCCATAACTTTCTATTTCAAAGGATGTACATAACTCCGTGGAACCTATAGAAACCGAAAAATCAGTGGTGGTTCGATTTCAAGTAGTGGATTTGTAGAAGTCAAGTTTTGTAAATTCGCAGAACAATCAAGTTAAAGGCGCCAGAGCGATGTGCTTTGTGCACTGAAATCGTTTTTGTTCGTGAAAACAGAATTTCCACTACCTTTCATAAATCAGGTTTTTGCAGTGAAGTGATGCAATCGGATTACGTGTTTGGCATCTTTCTGATTGCACACGAATAGATCACATCAGGTGTTCGGTCACCTTCTTCAGTTCAAAATGTGCACAAAACAAGGACACTTAAAATTTATTGCAAAGACTCTCTCCAATGGAATACGGCAACCACCGTTACAATCTATATTAGGGATAGCACAGTCAGTGAAGCTCAAGTTCAACGCTGAAATCAACTACTCCTTTCTGAGACTTTTCGGAGCTCACAAAAGTTCCATTTCAAGTTTTAGGAGGTAGCCGTATTTGATTCCAGTGATAATGCAAAGTCATTTGAACTCAAAATTCTGGGATTCATTCAATCAGATGAGCCGGTCTGCAAATTTACCGCCTTACATTTCCATATTTTAGGGTACTTTTACGACAGTATTGAATAACAGAGATCATCAGATATAGTCGTTGAAAAAGGGTGCCTGACCTTATAGGAGGTATAGATACCGATGACCAGGGTCAAGCAAGGGGTGTGGCACACGATCGCTGGTTACGACCCCCCCCCCCCTAAACTATACACTTAAGATAGCATTACTTGAAGGCCCTGTCAAACATAATGGGCAACATATCCATAATTAGCATGTCAAATAACCTTGTAGACAAAGTGTGAGCGAATTCTGAAGATTCAAGATACTAGGCTACCTAAGTGAAATGGTCATTTCCAACATGATTAACTTTGTGTGAAAGGTGAATTGGCTATCTGTTTTTGCACTCAAGACAAAGCACTACTCCTTCTTTGTCCATTTCAGGAATTCCGCTACAGAAGACCTCCAAACTGTGGAATTAGAAGCCATCCAAAATCTCATTTTTCCCATTTTTCGCTTTTAATGGCTGTGCTTTCACCAACTATTACTCAGAGCAAAGAAAACGAATCAGGCTAAAATTACTCCTATGAAAACTAGGACATCTAGGCTGTTGATGTCCGCTAAAATTGTTTTTTTGATATAGTTAATGGAGTGCGGCACACCCCCTTAAAAGCTGCGGCGGCCGCAGCTTTTAAGGGGGTGTGCCGCACCCCATTAACTATATCAAAAAAACATTTTTAGCGGACAGTATTTTTATGAATCGATAGCCTAAACCTTGTAGATTCCGTAGGACTGTTTTGAGCCTGATTCGTCTTCTTAGCTCTAAATAATATTTGGTGAAAGCACAGCGATCAAAAGTGAAAAATGGGAAAAACGAGATTTTGGTTGGCTTCTAATTCCACAGTTTGGAGGTCTTCTGAAGCAGGATTCCTGAAGTGGACAAAGAAGGAGTAGTGCTTTGTCTTAAGTGCAAAAACGGATAGCTAGTTCACCTTTGAAACAAAGTCAACCTATGCTCATTATGGATAAGATACGAATATCATATTATCACTGTTATCAGATTACCCAACTACGACCCCCTTCCCTTTTGACTCCTCAATACGACCCCCCAAATGTGGCGTGCAGCACCCCACACTTGACCCTGCCGATGACTGGGGCGGGAAAGAGGGAGCTCGAGAGAAGAGCTACCTGGTGGAATAAGGCCTCAAAACGGACCTCCAAATAAAGAGCTAAAAATTGAACTAACGCTGTCGAGAAAGACATTCTTAATAGAGGATCTCCTCATTATTGTTTTATTCGTTGGGACAAAACATTATTTGTGGATGAAATAGTAACTTATTGGCACGGTGGAATTTATGAAGCGCTTTGAAAAAACCTTTCGGAAGAAGCTCAAACCACATTTTCAATTACATGTGAGCATATAACTTTCAAAACCATAGTACTTTGAGCAACAAAAACGAAAAGATTTGTAATATTCCGGAACATATCATCACCTATGATTTTTGAAATCTGCAGTATTTTGTAGATTTCACCAAAGGCTAATATTATATAATACCCTCTGTACCAGAACAGAATTACTTATGACCCAGCGTCAAACCTCGAAAGTGGATCCATCACTATGTTTAGTGTTCGGGATGCCATCTAATTTCTTTGATGAGTGAAGCTAAGAACAATTTATGAAACTCAGAGTACGAAAAGCAGAGATACGATGAGCCTATTTGTGTGGACTAAGTCAAGCTTCTTCTTAGCTTCTTCTTCTCAGGATTACTTTCTGATTTATTTCCGAAATCTTTTTGGGATATATGACGACAGTAAAATAACCAACGCATTTAAGCCGCATTTGGTAACTCATTTCATGGCGCCAAGCTCTCAAATCAGAGTGTGAAAGCGTACAAAAAAAGGGAGAAAAATCCAGATTCCATCGTTTCAATCTATTCCTTACACTCAATCGAAAATAGAATGACTGCATGATTAGCGGTCAGTTACTATCGAAACTAAAGTCTACGACCCTCAGATAGAGAAGATTACATGGCATTTACCTTCCGTAAATATTTGTGTTCGCGGAGTTTGTCGCAATAGCTGTCTTTTGAGAATAGCATAAGCTACGTATCAGCTTTAAGTACGCAATCGCAGTACTAATGTTTAGGATAAAATTTTTGTTCCAGAAACTGGTAATGATGTGTATCATGTGCAGAACTTGATGTACGTGGTTTCATGCATACCAAAACAGGTACATTACACTTGGCAACTTCTTGCGTCATACCACCTTATGAGAATTTCTGGAAGGGCAAAGGGCAGATTTTTCTTTGCTTTGTTACAACTTTCTGTCCTATGTTTTGTGGTCTGCTGTAATTAAATGAAAGTATAACGTAGCCTTGGCTTATCTGAGAATAGCGAGCAGCTTGTGACCATGCGATGGCGGATATGCTAGATAGCATATGCGCGTGTTCGGCGCTCCGAGTGTTCTCGTCCAAAGCCGAACGAGTTTCTCACTCTTTTCGGCCAAACCCTGTCGCTCGTCCTCTATCGAACTCTCTCCCAGCTGACGCAGTAATCGAGCATTTTTCTCTACTACCTTCGATGGCAATTTCTTCGTAGTCCGTTGATGCATATCGCTGAAAATTTACTCTTTGGACGAGATAAGCGGAATTTTTTATACGTTCGCTTTCGCGCATGAAAGCGATCGCTGAAAGGTCTCTCTTTACTGCAAGGAGAGAGAGCTAGAATGGAGTCGTGCACTTTGCTACTTGCCGTGTGACCATCATCTAGAAAATGATTATGATTTACGATCGCTCTTGAGATTACAGGCTTTTTCTTTTACCCTCCATTTTTCTTTCATCCCGCAGTTCGTTTTCAGTTTAGGCCTGCCCAAAACTGTTTTCACCGAGTTTTACGGTCTGTATTGAACTCAAAGTAACGGCCTAGAATGCGAGGCTACTGACTCAGAGTAGGCAAAGATTTTCTATCATCTTTCGGCTTGCTTTTAACTTGTCTTAGCATTCATTAATTCTCATTTCTCCGTCACACTTGAAAGGTCCACCTTCTCAAAAGTAGCCTGATATATACCATACCAACACACGTTTACAAACCTTTTCTCGAACCTTTTTGATTTTTCAGCAATCGAACATGCCTTCTGGCTCATTCCTATTGTCATCTATTGTGTTTCAAACTGTACCTGAGTAAATGGGCTTAAGCCTAGTTATTGCTACTCTACCCGGCTATATGCGTTTTTCATTCCACTGTGTGCTCCTTTCTTTTTCTTTTTTTTTTCTAAACTTATTCTTTGCACAAAATGTTAACCTGAATTAGCTGATTTACAGCGTGCAACAGTAAAATCAGAAGTAGACCCTAAGCACTAAGCACAAAACTATTTTGAAAGCTGACCCTCTTAGATAGAAACTTTCTTACTGTTTCCCACGAATTTCTTGTTTTCGCTGACGTTTCGAAATCACCTTTCTCTCATGTGCTCCGTGATGGATGTCCTTGTGTGTTAAAGAATGGAATGATTATCATTCCAAAAAATAATTGTAGCATCTATCTGTCAAAACAGATTCACCGCGCATATACAAGGTGCTCAATAGAATGCATAGCGATAGTCTAAACTTCATAAGATTGTCATAATCTTTCAATATTTACTTCTGAAAGCTATTGGTATTTAGACATGATGAATTTCAAGCAGGCAAAGCTCAGCTTGTGTGCTGCACTCATGCGTATGTTTTGTCCCGATTTTAATGGTCTTTCTTTCAATTTTATCCTTTTTTACAACTTTCATTGATGCTTTTAAGTTCAACGTCAAAAATATCCAGCCGTCGCGTTTGCCACACTATTCTGAAAAATTCACCATGTTCATTCTTTTGCGGGTGCCCCATAAGTGTTTCATCAATTCAAGCTTCTTCATTTATACCGAATCATTTTATAGAATTGTCGGAGGAGATAAGTGACCACCTTTCCAGTAGTGCTCAACGGCGAAATCATTGCTAGCAACGGTAATCAATTTCATACCGGACCAAAAATTAACCGAATACCTTAAATGGTTCCTTTCATGTCGGTCAAGAATACTGAAAGGCCCAAAGAAATTTATTCTAATTTTGATTTTGGTTTTATGATCAGCTATTCCAATTAAGAAAAATCGGTACCGTAATGGATTGAACAAAAGCTGGGAAGTCCTTTGAAACTTTTTGTTTGACTTTCTGATCTTATTCCGTTAGGGTTTATGCGTAGTATAAGACTTCAAATGCACAGGAAAAAGACTTTTGAAAAATAGTTTTTAATTCCTAACTATTGTTTCACAAGTTGTTGGTGCAAGATTTATGGGACAACTTGATACGATCCTATAGCGCGCATAAAATTTTTGATTTCACCTCAAGCAATGTAGGTGCAAATAAATAATCTTATTGTACTCGACTTCATCCATCGATTCTAAACTTGCAAACAAATAAAGCATGACATACATGTCTCGTGTTGAAATTTATCTATTATTCTTTTCTAGAAATTTTAATAATTTGAATCTCAATTTTCATTTCGGCATTACGTAGGTTTTTTAATTGCACCTCTCCGATGTTTTTTCCCCTCGTCCATTAGTGTTGAAGGCTAAAGAACTGATCTAATGGAATATCCCGCTCGCTGATGATTCAAGCGAATTTCGTGAACTTGACCTTTTTTGTTTCGAAGATGGAAAAACATTCTTGCTCATAGTGTTGTATTAGGTTGGACCGAAAGTTCTGTCGCTTTGAAAGCTCGTAACTGCTCCCCAGTGAATGTATTTACATGGAAAAATTTTATTTGAAAGAGAATTCATCTACTTCGTAACATCATCTTTGCGGCTCTTTGACGACTGCTTAGAAATAAAAATCCAAATAAGAGACCTCCTCTGGCTCCGGATTGGAAAATAAATCGTCAAAAATTCGAAGCGCTGCAGAAAAATTGGAGAACATGTCTCTTACAATTTACTCCAACAGTGCCAAGTTTGTCGAGCTTTTTTATGAGAAGTTACGCGTTGTGAAAAATGTGGAAAAATGCAGTAAACGTCATTTCTCCCGTTTTTTGCATTTTTCATGAAAATCATAGGCTCTCATAGGAAAGCTCGCAGCACAAACTTAACATTGTTAGAAAGAGCAGCTTTAGTAAAGTGTAAGAGACATGTCATTAAATTTCTCTGCAGCATTACAGAATTCTTGACAATTTATCTGAATCAAAAGCCAGACTGGTTCTCCTATTCGAATTTTTATCTCTGGTTTCTCTTGTCGTTAAAGAGCCGCAAAGTTCTTATTAGAAATTAAATAAATTCTTCTATGTGGAGATATTTTTTGTGAATGAACAGATTCACATAGGGATTTACGAACTTTTCAAGATCAAAAAGGCAGAACTTTCGCTGCAACCTAATCAACCTAATAGATCTATAATATATTGGTCTATAACGAGAATATAAATGAACTGTTCGAGAAATTCCTTGAGCATTATTGACAATGAGCAGCCTACTTTGCAACTGTACTTTACATGCTTCAACTGTTCTACAAAGTTTATTCAATTTGAGTGATCCAGTGCAAGTATTCACTGAAATGTTTTTTCGTTCATTTTTGTTCCTTTTTCCATGTCGATAGTGGCTCTTTGTCACTAGTAAAAAAACTGATCGGCGTCTTCTTTTCCTTTTGCCGGATCGCTAAAGTTTCTAAGAATCAAGGTCAGGTGTTTTTATCAAGTGGACTTAGTTTTTTGTTCACGTTGAATGTGAGTGGTTGTGATTGTATTGTAACATTATTTGATCTGGCATTGTAACATTATTTCATTCTGGCAAAGCAGAAACCGTAATAATTTGACCACAACCGATTTATAAATATTAAACTCTATATTTACTTGCAAGATTGTCCAGGCCGTCTAATATAAACTATTTTGAGTGAAACACTCATATCGAAAGTGGCCTTCGATGTAATTTAGCAGTTTACTTTTCTTTCTTCCCTGATAATTAATCTTCACACGTGCATGGTTTCAGCGGAAGTTATAGCCTTATATCAGTCGAGAAAAAGAGGCATGGTTAGGGATTAGCAAACCAAAATGGGACAACATTATTTCTAAGCGGATCTACCTTCTGATGATGTACATTCGTTGATTTTCTACAAAACGTGCGATTCTACAAAAATTAAACATCTGATCTCAATGGTTGAAGGAGAGGATGCGGATGCTCCTCCAAAAATTTTTATATGCTTACTTATATCACATTTGGACAACTTCCAATAACATTCGCGACGTTATGCCTTTCTCTTTCCCTCTGTCCCCCCCCCCTCTTCTGATCAACGCTGACTCCTGGGCCACACTTGGACATTGTAGCACTTTTGTTTCATCTAAAAGAGTACAACTAAACTTCGCTTCTGCTAAACTCACTTAATTATTTGAATCTCCAAATCATGAAGATTTGCAATTTTCGAAAAAAGAGCACATCTGCGTTTGTAGCGATAAGCGATGTCCTATCTCCCAATTCGTAGAGTACCGAAATAAAAGGACAAACAGCTAATCTCTTTTTAACTTCCGGTCGGTTCTATCTTTGCTGGAAGTTTCACTATCAATTCTAACTGTGAATCGTGCCGATCAGCCTTATGCATGAGATCTCAGCATTGTATAAGATATTTTTTTCGAAATGCACCGAAGCTGCCCCAATCTTGTTTTCCGAAAAGCAGCTCTTTTATCGCTCTTTTTGAAATGTCTGTTTAGATTTTGATTTCTCAAAATGGGGCTCATAGCCATTGCACTGGCTGTGGCAGTCATTACGTGGATTACCAGCTTTGTGTATAGAAAGGCGAAGTATATTTACGATCGACTGTCAGCTTTCCAAGGTCCAGAAGCATTGCCTCTCATAGGAAATCTTCACCAATTCCATTTCAAGCCAGAAGGTGGGTAAAACACACATCCATGATTCAGTGCTTAAGCTGCGTTCAGAGTTGTGCCGACGCCATGTCAGGGCGTGCTAGCGCCGTGATTGTCGGAGCATATGTGCATGTGCCTCCACCATTGGTCAATTCCAGCACGGGACTGGCACGGTGCTGGCACGTATGGCACAGCACCAGCACATGTTCAACTCCGTACACTACTACACATACGAAATGTTTCTAATCACCACTACCACAATCATAATTACAGAATTCTTCGAGCAAGCACAAGGACTAGCGTATTTGCTGAGAAGGAAACGAGAAAGAATATGCAGAGTGTGGTTTGGACGTAAGTCACCTATCTTATAAACTAACAAATCATAAAGAGTACAAATCAAAATGCGACTACAAGGAAGTGAAAATTTACACTGTGACTAATGATGAAAAGGAAAGTACTTGAACTTTCACATACACATTTTGAACTGCTATTTGCGAAATAGAAATCAGAGTGTCTACTTTTTTTTTCAGTTGACGAGTTATAAGTTCAAGCATATCTAGGTTGGAAAGTAAATGAGATCTGCTCAATGATGCAAAATTATACAGTTTTAACCCAGTAATTCAAGAAAGGGCTGTTACATCATCATTTTCGGACGGTGCAGAGTTGTATTGGGTCATACCAAAAATTTCGTTACTTTTTCAATTTATTCCACCAAAACATATAGAATTTTGATCAGCTAGTGACTTCGGCATCACAGTTCAGAATCTATTCCTTTTTTTCTAAGAACTTCGTTCGATGTTTACTGCTGTCTTCGAATCTTGCAATAACGACGAAATTCCCAAAATTTGAAAAAAATTCCCTATAAGAGAGCGCTGACAGCTGCAAGCTTTTTGCTACACACTTGTTGTTTTAGATATTTTAGATAAGTTTTTGTACTTTATTATATGTTCGGGAAACTGCAGACTGCAGAGTAGTACATGTAGTGCGAGTTGTACCGCATGCGGAAAGCTGATTTTCAAAGCAAATCAATTTTGATTAATTTGCACGAAGGATAGGTGAAGTCAAGCAATGGCTGAAGCATAGAATTTCTTCTTGTTTTTAATGCATTTTTGTATCTCGTTTCACCACAACAGATGTTCAAGGAAATAATCTTCCGAAACAAGGAAATATGACCCCATAACTAAGATTTTAATCCTCTGATATCTTCCTTTTTGGATATCATATATGTTCATAATGATCATGACAGCATTGCCGTCTATCAAAAAATTATGAATTCTGCTGGTTTGTGGAGCTTCAAGTGAGGGAGAAGTGTTGACTAGGAATTATTGAATTCTTTGACCTTTGCAGCGGCACCGCACGTGCTTTTATATGGACCAGAAGAATGCGAAGCAGTTCTCGGTAGCAGCAAAATGCTGAACAAGCCAATTCAGTATGCGTTTCTCTCAGCATGGATTGGACAGGGATTACTGATAAGGTCAGTTTGGAAGTCATGCAAAGAGTGACAGTTTGGGTTCTTTGCATGACATGATCTTTGGACACGATGCAATCATGAACGAATTCTTTTACGACAAAAAAAATTCCTACTCTATTGCTCTGAATGTCAGTTTCGAAATCTCCGCTCACACTTTAGACTTTGAACTGTTTTGAGGGGCTCAATCAAGCGATTCTCATTTGTTTATAATCTGACCTCACGCCAATCAACTTACATCAAGTCGCGGTTAATTTCGACTGCCTTCTTTCTCATTCTGGATTTCAGAAGCTTTCCAAAGATTAGTATTGCTTTATACTTGAGAATGAAACTGGTCTCTCCACTGGTATCAGCAAAATGACAGTTTTGTCGTACTCAAAATTTCTTTATGTCTTTGCATATTTTCTCTGCTACTGCTTATAAGTTTTGTCTACTATAATTTTTAGAAGCTTACAAGGGCAATGTCTCTTCTAAGTCTTGCCAAAACGAGGTGTGACAAAATATCCAAAAATCCAAAAGTCATCGGAACCCCTCTTTTTATGTGCATCATTAGCAATTGATCCCAAAAGCTCTCAAATGATTTGCAGAACTTTTTTCACAAATTTTTATGGTCAAAACGCCAGTCAAAGATAAAATTATTACAGAACCGTCACCTTATGGTAAGTCTTCTGTTTTCTGAGGGCAAGAGGGGCGGTGTGGGGGCGGGGGGGGGGGGGACGGCACAACGACGCAAGCATCGTGGTCGAGAAGAGCAATTGCTGGACATTTAGAGTTTACGATATAAGAATGACCATCGAAGCTATTTGTTCCAGTAAGCCAGACAAATGGCGTCCTCGACGCAAGCTGCTCACGCCGACGTTCCACTACGAGATTCTCAAAGATTTTGTGGAGGTAAACGATTTACTGTAGGATAGAGTGACTTTGTTGAGAAATTGCTTCTCCCAGTACTTGAATATGTTGATTACTCATTGAGAGGGGGTCGCGATAATACGGTAATTTTTCCTAGTATAAGCTACATCTTACCAAGAAATTTTTTCTTTTTCTCAGAATTAGAATGTGACGAGAAGCAGAGTCAAATTGTGGCTGCCATGAACCACTATTCTTTCTCTTCGGCACAACTATTCTTTACCGGGCCGCTTTTCATTTGCCAAATCTAATTACAGGAATTTTTACTTGTGACGAAAAATGGGGTTATTTCCTACCAACCATATTTCCACATCTATATGGTTCAGGTATACAATCGTCATGGAAGAACACTTCTTGGGAAATTCTTGAAGCATGCAGAAAGCGATAAATACGAAGATATTTTCCACACAGTCACTCTATGCACTCTCGATGTGATCTGCGAGGCTGCGCTTGGCATTTGCATCGATGCTCAGAAAAATCCAAAATCCGATTATCTGGAAGCTGTGTTCAGGTTTTTTTCTATCTATCACACGCGATGCGACAAACATCTGACTGAATAATCTTTAGAATGAAAGTTTTGCTTCAAAAGCGGCAAGTGAACCCTCAGTATTATCCTGAGTTCTT
This sequence comes from Cylicocyclus nassatus, assembly GCA_958299035.1. Taxonomy (NCBI): domain Eukaryota; kingdom Metazoa; phylum Nematoda; class Chromadorea; order Rhabditida; family Strongylidae; genus Cylicocyclus; species Cylicocyclus nassatus. The sequence continues at coordinate 43,405,617 of CATQJL010000001.1, read as the reverse complement.
GTTCAACTTGATTGGAGATGGCAAAGAACAAGCACGTTGTGTGAAGATCTTGCATGACTTTACGGGAAATGTGAGTTTGATTGGCCAGGGCATCTTTCACAGTAACATCTAAGAAACTAAAAATTTTCTAAACATCGTTTTTCTTAGAAATTCATAATAGATTATCTAGTACCTTCTTTATGTTTCCTGTCGCGGTTTCATATCTGCTCAGTATGATACAGTTTAAACTAAAGATCTTTCCAAAACTCAGAGGAACTTTGGATTTTTTATATTTTTAATTTCAAATTTTATCATTAACTTCTCTAGTAGTCGTATTTTATTCTCCGGTTTTCGTGCCTCTGCATTCGATCATCAACGATTCACTACACATGGCATAACTTATCACGTATTTTTACCCTTGCAGGTGATACGAGCTCGTAAGGCGAAAGCTGATGCTGCAGGTGGTGTTGACAAATTACTTGCACTGGAAACTGAACAAGGTGAGTATCAAACAACAAAATCCAGTAGTGGTGTGGCTGTCGGAGGGCTCTTAGCACCTATATTCTAACCCGAGTAGCCAAGACTTGAGCTTTTCAAACATATGACTCATCCTACCCTACTAACTTGCCCTATCGCGCGCCTGGACAAAAGCTTGAATACTAAGATTCTATCCTTATTAAAACTACAAAAAAACTTGTAACTAGACGACACAGAAAACTACTAAAACTGAAAATAAACTACTAAACAAATATAAAGCTCAACACGGGACGAGCTGCCGTGCTATCGATAAAGCGCGTTTACTAGAACTTTCAATATTGATAGTGCTCCCGAGGCTTCACCTATACCGTCCGTCGCGCGTCCCTGAAGATGACAGGCACGACAGCTCCTCCGCTCCGAAGGTTCACATGTTATTTTCATAAGGCCCATAAATCCCAAAGGTGGCCCGTCCGAAATTAGTCCGAATCCATCTTGTTTCAATCCTCTATGGATTCCGATACGCTCGACCGCTACCAAAAGTGACATCAAAAGCGGGAGCCAAAATGACAGGCACGAGCACAATGGAAAACATGAGGAAAGGTTATTGATCAAAACGAAAGCAGACAGACTCTGCAATAAGGCGCCGCTATATATAGGCGTTTTGCTGCAACGCGTCAAGGCAAGGAGAAGATCCGGAGGCGATGCCATGCTTGAGAAAGTACCGTAATCGCGCAAAATAACGCGGCAGCAACCAGTGCTCCCGGCCTCGCCAAAAGTGGCTAATACGTTATTGGGTAAGCCCAATGACTTCTACTGAGGCCACCTCGGTTGAATTGAAACTAAATAAAATAAACTGGTCAAGAGAAGTACAGGCCCTTCATAAAATTGAGATGACACCATGCAGCCTTTGCACCCACCATAACATCACAAGAGCGTAAAGCACACAGGCAAAAAGCATTACTTCAGTCTCTGCTTAATCGCTTACGGTATTCAAATGCTATTATATGCAAGCATAAAAACGATTCGAGTAAAGACGAAAGCCAATCAAATGCCGTTGACGGAACTGCTGAGCGAGCAGTCAGACCACCATCGTCAGAGTTTATAAATGCCGTAAACCTACGAAATTCATTGCTAAATAATTTTGCGCCTTTGCCTTCTACCGAACTTGAGCAGCCGCTCATTTTCACTTATCTGGTTGCTCCTCGTGAATTATAGAGTTTTGTTGGGTTAATCTTGAAAAGGCTTCTAATGCCCGTAGTCAAAATTGCACAAAGATGTAATACGTACTGGATCTGGACCTTGAGATGTCAGAATCGAATTTGCTATTTTTATTTTGACTCATTCAACTAACAAGGGAGGGTCACAAAGTCGAGGTCCGACCACTACATACTACGTACCATTAGTGAGAACTGATTTCAAATCTGCTTTCCTTATTTGCAGAACCCCCTCGGGAAAGGACTTATGAATAATTTTTGACGCGCAAAAAATGAACCAATGGATCTCCAAGCTCTCACTAATGGTATACATTTTGTTGCTATCGGTCGGCCACTTCGACTCCGTGACCCCCGTTGTTGGTCTCGTAAACTGCATTTAACAAGTGGCAAGTCTCAAAATGGGCAATGATAGGTGGTATATAAATGTCGCTGGTAAATTTGGCTGCTGAGGTAGTGACACCATTCGTTTGTATAGAAATTAATCATTCGTACTAAAATACACATGGTTTACATTAAGGACGTCGCCGAATGGCATTCTTGGATATGATGCTTGATATGAATGCGAAGGGAGAGTTGAGTATGGACGGAGTCCAAGAAGAAGTGGATACATTTACCTTTGAGGTCATCTGCCATTTATGGTCAATGTGGACCTATAGAACGTTCTTTTTCCAGGGGCATGATACGACTTCAGCATCCATAAATTGGTTCCTTCATCTTATGGGAGCAAATCCAGATATTCAAGAGAAAGTGCATAGGGAAGTAGACGAGGTAGATACGCTTTGCATTTGCATGTAGTAGAAGAAATGTAACATGCTTTATAGGTGTTGGGCGAAGTAGATCGACCTGTCACTTATGAAGACATTGGAAATTTGAAGTACCTTGAAGCATGCATAAAAGAGACCTTACGACTGTATCCCTCCGTTCCGCTCATAGCTCGACAAGTTGTGGAAGACATCAAGATTAGTGAGTTTTTGGACCATGTTTCTCCATATTGTCAGCCTTCCATTTTGCAGAAGATCACATTCTTCCTGCTGGAACGGGTGTCGTCTTGGTACCGTCAATGGTCCATCGCGACCCGAACTACTGGGACGATCCCGAAGTGTTCCGGCCCGATCGATTCGTGGATGGAGAGTTGAAACACCCATATGCGTACATTCCTTTCTCAGCTGGCAGCAGGAATTGTATAGGTATGGCACAGTTTCTTTATCATTTGCTACTGAATTACGATCAGTTGACCAACAACTTCACGCCTCACGCAAATGTCCCACTTAAATGTGATACAGTTTTATATGACTGACTATTGTTGAGTGGAATTTGAAGGAACAAGGCATAGCCCAGATGCAGCTTAAGTGACTCAATCATTACTGACCATCTCTGGCTTAGCATTACGCTTATGGTGGTTTGCTTGCAAAGGGCATGCCATAAGCAACAGTGCAGGTAACATTCCCTGTCAGTGGCGGTAAATAGGCTGCCCTTGGGGTTACAAGTATCCTAATTTCACGCGTATAAGGCGCACTATTTCGAATTTTCGAGCGAGCCGCTCAGTCGCTTTGTATTCCGGAAAGAAATCCTTACACCCGACGATTCTCCCAAGCAATAGACAGCACGTTATAGGGTCCTTTTGTTGTAAAGTCCTTTGGCTTGTCTGGGCTGGTCGATTTTGGAAAAAAATCCCCCGCGCCTTATACGCGTGAAATTAAGGTAGCCAAGTTTTTAAATCATCTAAAACTCACTTAGCGGCAAAACTCTGCACAGCCTCAATGTTGATGTCCGGTGTTGTTTGCTTTAGGTGTTGTTTGCTTTAGTGAGCCTCTTACCTAGGGCTTTAGCCCAAGGGCACAATGTTTCTGAAACAAGAGGAAGCGCGAACACACCCTGACTTCCAGAAAAAAAAGAGGCGGGCAGGCTAATGACAGGTGCTCATAACGGTGCCCCTGCACGAATTCCTGCCTTCAGTAGGAATGAGATTGGCTAGGGGCGGCTGTGTTGAAGCTTGGAGTCACTAGTGATTTCTCCTTTCATAAGCATACTGCCACTCTCATTCTAGTCAAATGGGCCTATACCATACTAGTTATTCGGATGTCAGCTCTCGATCCCACGACGACGCTGCCACTAAGTTTTACCGCGCGACTTCTGCTCTTGGGTTCTGCTATATCTCTGCTTTCCACTAGATACTGGGACAACGTTGTCGCGAGTAACATCCAAAAATTTTATATTGATATTTTGTTATAGTCCTCCAAAAGCTGAGCTATCCATGTCCCCCTTTTACCTTTTTCATAGCATATAGACCATTAAAATTGCTGGCATCCTTCACAAATCGAATTTCAAAACATGACAGTAGAATATGCACGTTTATTAGGTGAAAGCGCACCATTCTATAGCAAAACATTGTAGATGTATAGCAAGTCCACTCATAATGAATTGATTGGATTTTTTTCCTAATTCATCTACTTAAGACTTGATTTTGGTAGGTTTCACTGATCTCCATCAGATCTAACATAAGTAAATTCTTATATTTGTTCTTGTCCAGAAGAATTTGCTTGTGACTGCTACTCAAGAAGTGATGCCGAAATTCTAAAAATTTCTAGATTTCGGCGACAGCGTCTGAATCAAAATAATCTTATACATAAAGCTGAATGTCTGTTTGTATGTAAAGGCTATTGCATGACGAAGGCGCAGAAGCAGTATTTTTGAGCGGGCGCGAACGAGGCGCGCGCGTATCCTCACCGTTGTAATTGTTTCGCCTCATGCGCTCTGCGGCTAATAAAACCGCATTTGCGCCTAAAGATATTGCGCCTTCTCATGCAGCAGCCTATATGTCTGTATGTCTGTATGTCTGTATGTACGTATGTTCCAAATAGAAAACTCCATTTCTGAACAGATTCGGACCAAACTTGACACATACACTTCGGGGCAGGGCGGGTGTCATAGGCTACTTTTCGCCATCGATCATCGATTTTATCGACTTTTTTGTAAAGTTTGGTCTACGGGGCTGGGAGTTGGCACAGGGGGTAGTTGAGCATGCTGATTACGAATACAGTATCAGTTTTTGAAATTATCCATTAATTTTATGGATTTTTATCGACTTTTTTGCAAAGTTTGAGCTACGGGACTGGGAGGCACAGGGGATCAGCGAGCATGCTGGTTACTAGCACAGCGGGAATAAGGATTGCATGTAGAAGTGGGCACAGGGAAATGTTGTGCAGGGCTAGGGATGGAAGCTTTATCATAGTGTTTTGACAGGGCCGAGCGGTGCCGGGTAAGCCAGCTAGTAATTTTATAGAGAGACACATTGTGGGTCTTTCTTTCAAAACCTCCCTTTCGCATCAGATTTTTCTGTCTTTTCTATGCACAATTTTATACTATGTACAAATACTACTATTTTGTATCGTATTTTTACTATTCAGGGCAACGCTTCGCCATCATGGAAGAGAAGTGCATCTTGGCAATGATAATGCGTAATCTGAGAGTACGCTCCTTGCTTCGGACTGATCAGATGCGTGTGGCAGCCGAACTCATCATCAGACCTCTTTATGGCAATCAGATAAAGTTTGAAAAAAGGTCGTACGGTGATTACGCGCATTGTAGCGCCTGAAAAAATGAATCATATGTATTAAACTCATTTTTTGCACCCACCCTTTTGCCAAATGTAAGCATATAAAAACAAGTCATTTTCTTTATACTGTTGTTGTTACTTATCCGTAGCATAGATTTTTTCACCGCTTATGAAATTTTTATGTTGCGATTTTCAAATGTTGGGCTTATGTGCTATTACAGTGTGATCTTAAGTTATCTCTCTTTTCCTACTGCTGAATCATTATGATCAACATTACTCGGGGAATGAATTTAGGCATAATTGAATACTATATCAGTTGCATGACCATCACTCATTCGTCAATAAATGGATTTGCATCTCTGTCTAAAAACACTCTGACTAATTTGCTTCAATTCTGTTCTAGTCCTACTTTATGGAATAGAAAATAATTCGAATTATCATATCTAATTCAAATTTGAAATCCAAACAAGTACTTCAACGAATCCTTAGGCGTGAAATTGTTTTGCAAAATGTTGAAAATACACCTGTATGAAGTAACCCGATATAAACTTCTACAAAGAATCAACTGCAATACCTTTATTTAATAGTACAACGAGTCAAGAAAGTGCGACAGAAATAGGGACGAAAATCCTGGAAAAAAAACCATGAGACTCGGATATATATGGAATGTTGGCAATTTGTTGTTATCCTTAACTTGTTGAGAAAAGGAGAGGAAACCATTGACAAGACACTTCTATCATAAGCGGTTCAGGTAGCTGTCCACTAGAATCTGACGTATGCTTCTTCGCGTTGCTCGCTTTTCTGCAAATCGTATCGAATCTAAAAGTAAAATTAGTGTAAGACTTTCGTTATTTCTTCTTTCCAATGTATTCGGCTTGTACATGAGTGAAATAAGAATTTGCAATATGTAGCGTGAGGATTTAAGCTATAAAAAACCAAGGGTAATTCTCAGCCACGCATTGGACTCTGCGTATCTGTAAACCATAGATATAAATGATTTTTATACACTTTAAAATTGCGCCTGTGAGAACTATTGGCAGGCTCGTTTGAAAACGTTTTCTTGCAGTTGCCACTTTTCACATTCAGATGATTTGCCTCAGATGGCAAGGTCATGTCAATCAAAGCTTCAATATGTAAAAGTGTTACTAAGTAGATACGAATCCGAAGCAATCTTTTCGAGGCAGATTGCTACCAGTGGCGTACCAAGGGGGAAGAGGGGGTGCATCCCCCCCCCCTCCTCGAGAATAGGTCGCGAAATTTTTGAAAGTTACTTAAATGTGTTATAAAAATGTGTTATAAAAATGTGCAGAGGACTTGCTTTTACTTGCAAATAATTGTAATTTTTGAAAATTATTAAAATTCAAATTAGCCTTGCAAAAAATTTCCGGGGGTGTTGCTGCCCTTAAATTCACTGTACAGAACGAGCTACCCATTTTTCTTCATCAGTGTAGGATGGTAGGAACATCCAGCACAATATCGTCGTTACAAATCATCTTTCTTCAAAGATTTGAAACGATGAAAACTCTTTTGGTGAAATTTTTGAACCCGCTCTTAGGACTAACTTCTTACACGTTCGTAGAGCAGTTAAGACATTATACAGTATACATATACAATATATTTTTGATCATCATTGAAAAGACTGCTTGCTCAGTATCAAAAAGTTTTTGATGAATAGCAAGGATAGTTAGACTGGTAACAAAGGACAACAGTTTTAGTTCTAATGGACGATTCTTGGTGCATGAACGCACACATTGATAAAAAACCCAACCAAATGTTCTTACCGTAATTCTGCGGTAACGGAGAAGTATCAGTGATCCGTTTTCTACTGTGAATCTAATTGCGAGTTGAAGCCAGTACGTTATGGTTCTAAAGACTCGCGGAAGCTGTTCAGACAAGACGTCTACTAGGTCAAACATTTGCCACATTTCTTGAACACTGATACAGGGTGTCCCAAAAGTATGTAAACACTGTTTGATTGCTGATATCTCTTTTCTCAAGAAGTCTATTGCTCACCTCTAACAAGGGAAGTTCACTTAGTCGAAGTGGCATTTCGGAAGGAGGTCTATACCAGCGGGTAGAGCTTAAAAAGCTGATCTTAGATATACCTTCTATATCTGCGATGCGTTGTTCTGAAAAAAGCTTTTCTAAAGCCAAATTTTCGTGCATTCTGAGTCGCAAAATCATGACAATCGCCACACAAAAGTGTGCAAGCTCAAGCAAACCACTTAATAAGCATTTTAGATCTATTTCGAGTTTATCCGAACGCTTTCAACTGTTTTTCGACCATGTCGTTCATCCACAGGTCGCCATTTCATTCCTAGATCACACTTCCATTATGTATACAAAGAACCCCATGACCTCCATCTAGAAAAACGCGTCGCTTCGGAAACTTTTTGGAAACTGCCAATGGATATAACGTTAAGCGATGTTCTCATATATATCTTCAATAACTGCGACGCGTTCTTCTAGATGGAGGTTATGGGCTTTCTTTTTCGTATATATAATGGAAGTGTGATATAGGAAGGAAATGACGGCTTATGAATAAACATTATGGTCGGAAAACACTCGGAAACATTCTATATCTGAGATCAGCCTTTTGAGCTCTATCCACTGGTATAGATCTCCTTCCGATTCGCCACTTTGAATAAGTGAACTTCCCTTGTAAGCACCATTTTTTAAAGCTGGCTTCAACTTAGATTTACAGTATGGAGCGAATCCGGATCATTCCTTCACTACTGTAAGATTACGGTAGGAAATTTCAGCTTATAGCGTCATTACGGATTTACCTTGTTCCAAAAAAAGTTTTCGAAAAATCTGAAAAGTGGTGTACTAGGGTTTTCATGCCTGCTGATTTTATTATTCAACTTTTCACGAGTTTGCAAAGCTTTTAAAAGGTATAGTCACGATTTTATGGAGTTTTGTAAAAACAGCTAGTGCGGTCTACCTGGCATATCTTATGAAGAAAGCATTGCGGTAAAGTGCAAACATCATATTTGGTATTAGCGGCTTCAATTGGTATAGCATAAGAGTTCTCTAGTTGTCCGGCTTGCTTCCTGAGGCGGAATAGGGGGGTGTAGGACGATTCGCACGACCGTAATGCTTTCCACACAGGACCACCGCCGCGCGCGACACACCCTGCGGCGGCTTTTGCCTAAGCAAAACAGGGGGAGGAAAGGTTTGCGGCGTGCACTACTTGTTAAGACACGTCAAAATCAGGGAGACTCTGGAGACCACCCGTGCGAAAAGACCGTCTCCCGAAATAGGGTCCTTGATGGCTCACAACTCTTCTTGAATTTTCTACCGTAATCTTAAAATAATGAAGAGTGACCGGTGATTCGCTGCATACTGCAAGTCTAAGTTGAAGCCAGTTCTATAAAATGGTGCTTAAAGGTAAGCAAAAGACTTCTTGGGGAAAAATATCAACGATTAAACAGTGTATACATACTTTTGGGACACCCTGTATAAATAATTTGAATTTTTCTAACATTAGTAAAAAACAATTTCATCGTTATTAACCTTCCGAAAAATCACTATATTGACGTTAGAAATTTCATTTCATGTAGCGGGTGCACAGATAAATAATCTGGTGCATGAGTACCCAGGCTTGGCTACATGGTGAACCACAATGAAGATTGTGGCAATCAAGATTTTCATATATATGATATGATTTGGCATTTGTTGAGCAGCAAACTTTTTGGCAGTCTGGAGTCCGTTAAAATTTGAACATCTATACAAGAAAAACAGTTGGGTATCAAAATCTGTGTTAGTACTGATTGATGATTTGATTACCTGGTGAACATAGAAGCAGTGCTTCTAATGGACATGTTCTTTCATCACAATCTCGCAATAATTCGCGACACTTTGCTTCCGAATACGTTCCCTCTGTAAGTAAAGTATATCTTGAATTTTGGGCAGCATATTAATCGCTTACCACTCATTGCGATGTTAACAGCTGTAAATAACAAAGTTGGGATTAGCACGCGTAAAATGACCATTTGTTTGTGGACCTGAAGAGGTAAAACCTTGAAAAATGAGATATGGTGAGGCGAGCGTCAATCAAATCATGAGTGAAAATGAATAACTGAATTTGACTTGTCAAGGAATGGAAGTTCTTGAAGCAACACCCATGTTTAGAAAATTGAAAACGATAAAGGCTGTGCACTGCGTGGGGAGAAGTAACCTAGCCTATTCCTTTCTGAAGAAGTAAATCGCATTCAGCGAAATTGGATGACTTCATATGACGAATTTTGGCGTTTTAGTGTCCGACACAGCGATCGTGATGCTCCGCTGATCCGAAAAAAGACGCTCGTCTGCAATCGAAGCAAAAGTATGGGTTAGAAGTTATGATGTGTATGAGGTGCTTCTTCGCAAAAAAAGTAATAACTTATGATTTGTCATAGCGCCATGGCAAGTCTATAATCATACTTTAAATAGAAGGTAATCGCAAAGTGAAAGGACACTATTCGGTTCTTTCACATAAAATGTACAATGCGCTTGCTTTTACTTCGACAGCGTCTAAAAAAACACATCTCTACTGCAGTCAACATAAGACGACCGCTGTAATCTCGCATTTGGCAGGATCATGAGCAGTACCGAAGTAATGGGAGGTTTCAGCAGGTCATTTGGTAATGCATAAGTTTTAAAGTAGCTAAGGACCATTCTTCTATCAAAGAAACTATCAAACTGGAAAAACTGTTGCACCAAAATCGTCAAAATTGGTAAAATCACATAATTTCCTTAGAAACTGTAGAATGAGCCAATGTGGTATAACCGAAGAAAGTAGCTTGCTTATTCCGATGGCGCTTAAAGCAAAATCTGTTGTTGATGTCATGGCTATTAAAGCTGCTAGGAACACTCAAATTATATTTTTTATGTTGGTCGCTGAAAATGTTAAGAACTCCAACGCCCTTTTTTCATACTTTTAACTTGGGCTTTATGATTACTCTTCCCATACGTTGGATTCGTCCTGATTGGACGTGAACGGAAAGCTGACAATCTTAAATTTTAATTCTCGAATCATGTTATGTGCAAATCACAATCCAAGACATGCCATAGATATGTATGTTATATGGTGCAGGAAATTTCGTACGAGAAACGGCTTTTTGAGCGCTTTTGAACGGTTTTTCAAATTTTCGGTATAGGGCCTATATACATACCAAAGTAAGTAGCTGCTAGGGGTTTATTCCGCTCTGAGTGCACACGTAGACTTCTGGGTTTCCTAAAATTACAGGTAAAGTATAACTCTGATGACTGAAAAAGACGCATATTTACAATCTTCGTTATTAACAAAGAAGAAAAGCGACACTCCATAATCACAAGAAGCTTTGATGTTGTGCTGTTGTGTCATCTGCTTGATGGATTGAAGTACTGGGATAAGCTGAGAATATCGAAAAAAGTGAAATCTCCTCCTCAGACGTGAGTTCAGAATCTATGTAAGGTACACTCAATAAAAAACGAATCTCCATATTTCTCTCACCGCGCGAATTTATGATTAATTGGGTATAATGTCAGAAAAGGACATAACAAGTCACCAATATTTCGAAAAAAATAGGGGAGAACGATGCAGTTTTGTGCTGAATAGGTATGGTAGCCTTACGTAGTTTATCAAAGAAGTATTAAAATTATTAGGTGTCTGAATTCAAATCCTATAGTAGACTCGCTCGAATGGGGTTCGGACGTTCAAAGCGATGCTCAGGGTGCCAAAATTTAGTTTCACTTTTGTATGCTCAGAAAATTATAAGCCTGTATTCTATCTTCGAGTAAAATATATAAGTATGAAACGCCTCAGGAAGATCCAATAATTTTATTCGCTTTTGGTACTATCACATGTAATGCAAAACTTCATAAAAGCATATAGCGAAAGACTTCCTTCAAAACATGGTTACTACAATTCGAGGACCAGTTCATGCAAGATCTGGTTTTTTCAAAGCATTTTTACTTGGAGTGCAACAAGGATTCTCGGAAAACAACCCGTTCGCAATTCGCATCTCTTCTCAGGCCTACAACTTCAGCAGAAAGCTAGCACAAGCTTCCTAGCTTCATGAATATTAGCCGCTTCAACTGAAAGGATCTTAATTTTTGCATTACTTTCATATAGCAACAGACTTGAGACAATTAACAAAATATTAGCGGAAAAGAGTCGAACAGCGCTTGCTGTCATTCGGTGCTTCATTGCATCAAAAAGCACATCAAACTCCGATGAAGGTGCGCTGAGTAAAGGAAGAGATGATTACACACAAATGACATGGATACCCGAACACAAACTTTTATGGAATTTGGCAGAGTGCGCAGTAGCATACTAACATGTTTTTTCTCTACAAGTAGTCAATGAGTGTCAAAAATCTATTTTGTCAAATTCGATTCGCATATTTTTCTGAATTACAATGATTACAATTGAAAAAGTATAATAGATTGTTGCTCCTTCGAGCATGCTTATACTCTTTGTAAAATCCAAATGACTTATACTTGTCCAGCACGGTTCAAAATTGTCTGAAAATGAACTAAGACAACAATTTTGCAAGCAAAGACGCGTTGCCGAAGTATAACTTCTTTGCTTCTACTAGAAGTTGTGTAAAGTGGCATGTGTGGATTGACAGAAAAACTTAAAAGAGGCAAGCGTCGTATTGAGTGCGCAATTTAGGCATTAATCCTACTAGACCTAGACGGCTTTGAGGTATAAAAGTACAATGATTAATTTAGTGAAATTCATGAGCGTAACTCATCTTGGCAAAATGACGTCACCCTCAGTTTTGCATCTACATAATCTACCGGAGATTAAACTATGTAAAAGAAATAACAAAAGTACAGTCATCCAGGAACTGCTCGTAAGTTCGAAATAGTGTTGAACGGAAGAGAAGGGGGAGGGGCCAAAAATGCTTTTGAAAATGGTCTAATGAGTAAGTATCAAACGGTTTGTATTTGTAGTTGAGAGCCTCCGATAGTTTTTAAGTTTCCTCATAACTGCGTAGAAATTTTTGGCAGCGTGAAATTGAATTTCCGCCTTCGGGATAGCCTTATTGGAGGCTCACCTTCCCTTTCTCGAGTACATTTAGACCTCTACTACTTAATGCACTGATGAATGAAATCGTAAGTACTACCATAACTAGAAGATAGGTTAAGGTCAGAACAGACCAAGAATCGGTCGCGGAATTCTGAAAAGTCTCTCAAATGGTCCATAAAGATGCGCAAGTGACTTTATACTTCTGGATAGTGAAAAGAAAATTGCAGATTTGTTGAAAAATTCAAATTAATCATGTAATTTTCGAGGAGTTGCCGCTATATCGTCTTATTCTAAAATTTCAAGGTTATATTAGGTCAGGTTATGAGCCCGCAAAAAAATTTTTTTGCGGGCACATTACCTAACCAAGCACTACGGAAAATTTTTTGGAAAGCCTTTAAAAAAAATTCATAGTGCGTGGCAAAGGACACGCACCTTCATACACATAAAATTTTGCCCCTCCCCCCCCCCCCTCCCCCTCTTCCCTGCCCCGATCGGCCGTCACTGGTTGAGGCTTATGATAAGTGAATTTTTGTAAGTTCTTACATGAGTAACTCCTACATCAATAATGATATGTATTTCGCCATTCAGCCTTGTAGAATTTTATCATAAATCCCTTGCAAAACTACAGAGCGTGCAGATTTAAGTCCTAAAAACTCTGATATTAGAGAATTTCTTCGTGAGCATAGTTGTCAAGAGAAAACTGGTACGTTCCTTATGTCAAAAACACTTGGTGCAGTCATGCGTGGCACTTCCCTAGACATGTTCATATCTCAATGGTTAGCTTTCATATTTTAGATTGATATTACGATTGCAAGCAAAAGATCTAGTAAATGATGACCGAGGACGGACCTTAGAAGCAAATTAAGCTTGAGATAGTTGTGATCGCAGTAATTGCTTAAACAGGTGCATTTGTCACGTTCTTACTGCATGACTAACCCCGGGTGCTCATGGCAGCTCGAGTAGACTTCTTCACAGATCTACCATTACAACTGCTAATGAAATAAATACTATGGCCAAATGGTCTTCAACCTTTGGCTCGTGTCACATTCCAGACAAACTAGACCGGGAGATGAACAGCACAAAAGAATCAAGGCCGGAAGAAACTGGGAGCGATCTAAAACTAAAACCGTGCACTTTGACCTAATTCAGGACACTTGGGAATTGCAGTAAGCAGGATCGCGAACTTGTTTTCGAAGATATAATAAAGAAGATATAATAAAAGGACTTGTCGAAGCGAAATTCGAAAAAGATATAATTGGCTTGAATAATCTATCGTTCATTCGTTGACCGTACGGACTGCCGACCGCGTGGCGACTGCGACGCGTGCCTTCTAAACTTGCGAAAAAGTGACAAGTTGGACCGTGGCTTAGGATGAGAAGAATTCTTTGTTTCTTTTCTACATTATAAAGATGAGAAGAATCCTCTGTTTTCTTTCTATTCATCTTTTCTACGAAAACATCATGCACGCGCAGCGGTCGCCGCGCGGTCAGCAGTCGTTACGGTCAACGAATAAACGATAGTATTTTTCTTGAGTCTTGCTAGCGTGACATTTCTGACTCACATTTCCTGATAGTCCAATCGAGGAAGTCGCAACCTCTTCAATAACTTTTCCCTTTCAGTATGACACTTGAATTTTGCCGTAATGTAGAATTTTGCCATAATGTAGGTATGACTTGAGCTACAAGCGCAGCCACGGTTCTGATTCTAATGTAGCATTGAGGGTTACGGTGGGTATATGATATAATGAGAAAATCATGATTAATTTCAGTTCTGGCGGAAACTTGGCGTGAGGGGGGGGGGAAGTTATCCGACGCGCTGATCACGAAACGATATTGAAATTGCATGGAAAAAGTTTTTTTCGTAAGTTTTCTGTAGGTTCATTTTATGAGGTCTCACCAAGAAGATGGTTTTAACTTACAAATCACTATGATATTCTTGTTCGGCAGGTCAAATAACCCCATTACGCGAAGTCTCGGCGAATTTTGAAATTTCATCTTCTTAGTTGAGATCTTCTCCAGCAGCCTTGCAAACAGCGATTCGTTCAGCTTTGTGAGAGTGCCAGACCTTAAAATACTTCTTTTTAACTGAGCTAAACGAGTCAACCTTTGACAATGAGTCACTCGTGATATCAGATCAGTGTGCACTATCTAGGTTACGAACGGCTTCATTCTTGCTTATAGCCCCAGGAAGCTCAAAATTCACTAATTTACGAGAAACGCCTAGAGAGTTTTATTTCGCGTACAAAATCGAACAGTTTGTACACAGTTATAGTACACAATGCCATTGTTTGGGGCGCACAACCATAGACAGTAAAGATTCGAAACAAGTTGCAAAACATAGTTTTCAACTTGTCAAATAGAAAAAGCGTAGAAACTACGGGAAAAAGCGTAAAACTTAAAACTCTGCATCGAATGCAACATTTTCTTAGCGGTATTTCGGAACGCATGTTCTGCTGCAGGACCGCCGCTTCACAGCTCGGGAAAAGGATAAGAAACTGGAGTGGGTAGTAATTCGGTAACTCGGTAAAACATCCTCTCAACTAGTTTCAATGATCAGCAGCTTTACCACTTATCCATCAGCAGCTTCACTTGATTCTAAATTTAGCAAAGCGATGTCATCGAAGCTATTCGAATCTCAAATCATTCTCATGCTTGACGGCTTTCATTACAATTTGCGGTTCGTTCTCCACTCTTGTATTTTCCTGTAAACTTACCAAACTATAAAGCAAGCTTTCTCACAGTAACTTTCGAGTAATCTTCCTCACTCCTCTTAAAGAGTGATAACATCACATTTTTGTTTCAACTGAGAAGTGGTCAGGGTATTTTTCGTAAACAATGATTCAATGGTTTCAAATCTGCGTCTCAGGAATGAAAGTATTTTCAGTAGCTAATTTCATTAATTAATTAATTAATTTTTCATTAATTTTGCAAGGTTTGATTTGACAGTTTCAATTATTTGGCATTGGTGGATTTCTGCTGCAGAGTGACGCATTCTCCGGATTCGAGGGTGCTAGGCAAGTTGTTGTATTTACTCTTTTTTCACTGACGAGGGAAGTGCTTTGTAGAGTAGTAATCTAGAAGTCTTTCCACATATATTTTAATTGTTTTGAGAAGCTTTCTAAGCTGATTTTAAATCTGCTTCCCAATGCATGCAGAATCTATTTAACGACTGTTACGGTCCCTACAGCGCACTAAGTGCAAGTTTGAGTTTGGGTATCTTCAACAAAACAAATCCATTATTTGAGCTACTCTCACGTTCATCAGCAAACAGCCATTCTAGACCATTTTCTCACAGTTGAGTATTTGCAGTCGATGTCAACAATGTGCTCTTTGCCGATTAGCTCAAGCGCAACGCTGAAAACTCGCCTGCTGCGCTTGAGCTGATCGGTAAGGTAGCACATCGTTGACATCGACTGTAAGAATTCAAGTGAGAGAAAATGGTCTAGAATGGCTGAGCTGCTTGCTGTTGAACGGAGAGCAGCTCAATGATTCTTTTTTGTTGAGGATACTAAAACTCAATACAAGGGAGGGTCACGAAGTCGAAGTGGACGATCGCCACAAGCTGCACAATTTGTGAGAGCTTGGAGCGATGATTCCAAATCTGCCCTCTCTATCTGCAAAGCGCTTTTGGGAAAGAAGTTATGGGCATTTTCTGGAGTCGAAAAATGAACTAATGGCCCGATAAAATCTATTGCTGCAGGCACTCTGGACCTTAAATGAAGCAGCAACAAATATCAGAATGCTGTATACAATAAACTTTTTCTGCTTAGTATCTCGGTACTTCCTATTTCCCCATTTGACGTCTAGAAAGGCTGCAACAATTGATTTTATCACGACCATTACACTTTTCGACTCTAAGAAATGCCCATAACTTCCTTCTCAGAAAAGCTCTGCGGATACGAAAACAGATTTGGAATCACCGTTCCGAGCTCTCACTGATGATTGCAGTTTGTATTAGGTTGGTGCAAAAGTAATGCGCGTTTTGCGAGTTCTCACTTTGACGTGCTATAACTTTCTAAAAACTCCATATCTTTCAGCGCGGCAAAATCCACCAGAGGCACCAAACCTCTCTCTATACAGCGCACGTTGATTTGTGCTAATATCGCAAAACGGTGAAAAAATATGGATTGATAAGCAAAAAAAATTTTTTTGGAAATCTCGTTTTTAACTGATCATAAGTTCCTTCAAGATTTGTTGGTATAAATGAAAAGTTTACTGTCTTGTAGCCGCAAGCCAATAGTACAAATAAAAGTTGAAAGGGGCTCAAACAAAGAAGATTTGAAAAAAGAAAAAAATAATATTTAAAATTGTCCGCTTTTTTCGACATTTTTTCGTAGCCCTCAAAATCCCAAAAAAATGGAGATTTTTCATTTTCTGTATACTGAACAGCTTCCAAGTTTCTGCAAAAACTGTCAACCTGAGGTCCACCCTTACGCTTACAGGAGTGAGCAAAACTTTGGCGATTGCCTTCTTCAAAGGAAATCTATGGGCCACAGAATGTTCAAAACCATCACTCATGTTGGGGCACCGAAATCTCAGTCTGAATAATTTCTGAGAAAACAGCAAAGCGTGCATAACGTAGAAAATTTCTACTACATACAGTAGTTAAATTTTTAAAAGACTGCGATTTTTCGCGCTCAAATTCTGGCCAAAAAACTGAGTGCAATGAAATTCTGGTTTCGAGTGCGGCTGTATGAAGCTCTATAAATTTTTAACGATTGAGGCTAGAAGCTTCTTTCAACCACCATTGAATAGAGCATGAAAGAAGCTTCTTCAAAGTATGCTGTGTAGGTTTCATAGGAGAAACTTCGATGGAGACTTTCTTGAAATAAGGGCTAGAAAAACGCGCATTACTTTTGCACCCACCTAATAGTAATCGGCCACCTCGACTTCGTGACCCTCCCTTGTTAGAGAGCACTGTAGGGACCGTAACAGTCGTTACCTAGAGCATGCATTGGGAAGCAGATGGAAATAGCTTTCAAAGCTTCTCAAAACAATGTCAGATTTACATGGAGAGACCACCCTGATCAAAAACACTTTCTCTGTTAGTGAGAAAAAACTTGTACGTTGAAAATGACTTCTCTAGCACCCTCGAGAATTCCAGAGAACGCGTCAGCTCTGTGTTGGAAATCCATAATGCCAAAGAGTTGAGACTGTCAAATCAAAACCTACATAATGGCTATCTTGATCTGCTGATTACGATTGTTATATTCAGTTGTTAGGGCGGGGTACACAATCGTACCGTGGAAGAATTCTCGTAACCCTACAAAAAAGCACGAGCTACTACGTGAAACGAGTATCATTTATGCATCCCCTGGACCAAATTTCATTCGAATTTATATTTTGAATACGGCGCTTTATTACCACTTACTCAGCTAGTCTTTGAATTGGCAATGTCAAAAATGACCGCTATATTTGTAGAACGGACTTACGAAAAAAAGTGGCAAAGTTTAGTTGCCAACCTAGTGCATCTTTATGCTAACCAATGCGAGGTATTTTCTTCCATTATGTGTGAAACATCACTAGCGGGAGGTTGGAAAACAGAATTTGAGTTGAGGCTACCCAGTATCTGGACGGGAAAGAGTAATATAAGTATAGTGTAATATAGTATAGTACAACGCAAAGTATTGTCTTTAACAAGCACGCAGTGGAACCCCATACGATTCAACGTTGATTTCATTTTTACTCAAGCTTCTGTTCTCTATCAACCGTCATTGATAAACAACGAATGATTTGTAAACCGAATACTGCCCCCATTTTACGGCTAGTGAATGCTAGCTGGTTGTATTAATGGGTGCTGTGGCTCTTGGTGCATTGTCTAGATGATCTGTGTGCTGCGTTTAGTTTGTTGATTGCAGACATCCCCGTGACAATCGCGTATGGAGCAGTATGCTTATTTGTGGTCATCGCAATTTTTATTCTCTACCTCATCTTGTACTTCATGATTTCATGCGAGAACGTAAGTTTGATGACCTTTTTTCGATTGTAACCATTTGAAATTCAAGGCTTATGCAAATCATTCCAACTCTGTGAGCGTCACCAAACGTAATAGTGCCTCATAATTTTTTTCCTTTTTACCAACCACCGCTTTCTTGTCTTTTCCATTGAATAGTGCGGCTTCGATACCCGACGCAAAAATACTTCATAACTTTTTTCGAAATGATTAGCAAAAAGGAAGTTAAATTCGAACTCAGCGCTCCAGTACGAATGTAGTGGTATACATCTCTTCTCAAAAGGCCGCGGACACCAAGTATCGTTCCCTTGTAAGAAGCTGTCGCTTTGAGATACCGAAAGAAGAGTTGGAATGGCTTTCATGCTCTATAAGACATTATGCTTTTCATATGGAATTCCCACTTCGACCAAGTATCCTTCCCTTGTCAGTCCTAAAACATTCTAAGTATTCCCCACTCGGGCATATGCTTGACACAATAGATATTCAACTAAACACGATTCCTCCACGGTTGAAAATAAAGAAAAAATGATGAGAGTGAAATGGCAAACTTCTCCCCGAACGGTTCTGGGAATTGCGATCATAAATTTGTACCCCTGTAGGTGCCATACTTTCTAGGGAAAACTGATTTTGAAATAAGAAAAAAAATTTGAGACACCTATCGTAAAACTCCATTTTTTGAACAGTCGTGTCGACTTTCCCATGCACTGTAACTGTGCCCTAAAAGATTGAAGAGCTAAAAATGCGTTCTATTTTCGAGAAAGGGCGTTGGAAAGAAGACTCGCAGTAGGTTAGTCAAAGCGCGGAACATGGTCTTGGTCAGACCGCGGAATATATGACCTCTGTAAACAGCTCTTCTCATAGTCAGGGTAAAGCGGGGGGTGCGGCACTCGACCGTCGGATACGACCCCCCCCCCCTGATTGCTGTCTTAATAAGACCCCCTCCTAAACTATACACTTAAGATAGTATTACCTGAAGGCTCTGTCAAACATAATGGACAACATATCCATAATTAGCATGTCAAATACCCCCTTAGACAAAGTGTGAGCGAATTCTGAAGATTCAAGATACTAGGCTACCTAAGTGAAATGGTCAAATTCCAACATGGTTAACTTTGTTTTAAAGGTGAATTAGCTATCCGTTTTTGCACTCAAGACAAAGCACTACTCCTTCTTTGTCCACCTCAGGAATCCCGCTTCAGAAGACCTCCAAACTGTGGAATTAGAAGCCAACCAAAATCTCATTTTTCCCACTTTTCGCTTTTGATGGCTGTGCTTTCACCAAATATTACTCAGAGCTAAGAAGACGAATCAGGCTCAAAACATCCCTATGGAATCTACGAGGTTTAGGCTATCGATTCATATAAATATTGTCCGCTAAAAATGTTTTTTTGATATAGTTAATCCCCTGCGGCACCCCTGCGGCACCCCTGCGGCAGCCGCAGGTTTTGAGGGGGGGGGGGGGGGGTGCCGCAGGCCATTAACTATATCAAAAAAACATTTTTAGCGGACAATATTTATATGAATCGATAGCCTAAACCTCTTAGATTCCATAGGGATGTTTTGAGCCTGATTCGTCTTCTTAGCTCTGAGTATTATTTGGTGAAAGCACAGCCATCAAAAGCGAAAAATGGGAAAAATGAGATTTTGGTTGGCTTCTAATTCCACAGTTTGGAGGTCTTCTGAAGCGGGATTCCTGAGGTGGACAAAGAAGGAGTAGTGCTTTGTCTTGAGTGCAAAAACGGATAGCTAATTCACCTTTAAAACAAAGTTAACCATGTTGGAATTTGACCATTTCACTTAGGTAGCCTAGTATCTTGAATCTTCAGAATTCGCTCACACTTTGTCTACAGGGGTTAATTGACGTGCTAATTATGGATATGATACGAATATCATGTTATCGCTATAATCAGATCACCTAACTACGACCCCCTCCCCTTTTGACTCCTCAATACGACCCCCCCTCTGCGGCGTGCCGCACCCCCCGCTTTACCCTGCTCATAGTCGGTGTTAAAAACGTAGTCGCTGCAGGGCCTCATCTTGACTGGAAGCATGCTGACACTGAGACTTAGCTGGGTGTGACAAGAAGGACGTATTCGAGGCGCACAGCAATTTACGTTGGCTCACATCACCCCGGTCATGCTTATGTCCGCGGAGCGCGGCAAGCTCTTCGGACTTGGATTCTTTTTGCATCTCAACTATAGCTTATAGATTCTTTCTTGTATCTCAACTATAGTTTATCTTCTTCTTTTTCTCACTGTCATAGAAGATCATCCTTTGTAGTGTCAAAATGCTCAGTGATTTTTCCAATCGAACTGCGACGAAATAGTTGTAAAATAGTTATTTTGCATAATTTGCGCTGCACAACTGCTTTTCGTGAGTCTGTCTCTTTGAAACTCTCATGCTATCGTGGACCGACGCTTTCTTACGCTGTATTTGTTTCACTGATTGCCTGCCAAGCCCTCAGACTTGAAAGTGGTTGGAGAATGGTGCATAAGCATGGTCGTTTTGGCTAGAATATCGTGTATACCCTTTCTGCAGAGCAAAAATATGGCGGTTACGCTGTGTTCTTCTCTTGCGTTTCCAGTTTTTTCAGCGCTTAGCGAACCAGACTCCACGCATTGTGCATGGTATCGCATACTACCTGCAATGATGGCTGCGAATCGCGGTATATACAGTGCTGGCCAAAACTATACGTCCACCCTGAAAACTAATGTAGCTCATCTGCTTCTCATCGAATTGATCTGAAAGTTGATATAGTTGTGTGTTTAACAGGCTACCATCAGCAACTAGACCGGATCCTGTTTTTGCTTGATTATTCAGAAAAAAATCAAAATCGAAAAAAGCGGGCTTGAAGGTTGGCTAAAACTATAATTCCACCAGAGGTTTCTGTCCGCTGAAGTAATTCTCGGCTTCCAGAGTCTTTGTGCACATACATAATCAAAAGTCAAAATAGTTGCTTTGGTCCAGCTGTATCATATCTTTATAAGAAACGCTTATCTGCTTTTTTCGCTCAAAAATACTCTCATGGGTATTTTGTTCCAGAGAATGTGTTTTTATGGGTGATTCCGCAGTTTTTTGACTGGTTTGGAAGCGATAGGGCTCCATCTATCTTATAGATGCTTAGTGAAGTGAGAACTAGAAAAAAATTTGAGTTTTCATATTTAAAGCGCATCCGACATAGACCTAACAGCAAGCCTGCGCTCAAATTTCTGTCTTTAAAATTAGTTTATGTTATTTTTGTAAGCTCAAAATTATGTAGAAGCATTATTTACATGAAAAAGTAGTTTGCCACTATACTCAAAATTGTTCACCAAGTCACATTTTGCTGTTTTCAAAGCACAAATCTTCGCGGTTCAATGATAATATTCAGGCAATCCCAAAGTACTTACTAAGTGGTATCTTTCCTGATTTTGCCACAATTCAGCTGCTAGACAGTGAAAACACCCTGCATTGTTTGCTGCCTTGTGACTTACGTGAGCATTACAGTCAGAACTAAAAATAAGTTCAAGGCTTCTTGCAAATCAGTTTTTGCAGGTTGAATTTCTCAATTAGCCTGCATGCTAGGATCTGAGGAAATCTGCAACCACTGCATCCGGACTCTCATATGTACAAGAATGTTATTACTCTACGCTTATGAGAACATTGCAGAAAGAGTTTGAAGGCATAAATTTGAGCGCAGGCTGGCGGTTAGGTCTATGTCGGGTGCGCTTTGAATATGAAAACTCAAACTTTCTTTTTAGTTTTCACTTCGCTAAGCCTCTTAAGAAAGATGGAGCCCTATCGCTTCCAAACCAGTCAAAAAACTTCGGAATCACCCATAAAAACACATTCTCTGGAACAAAATACCCATGAGAGTATTTTTCAGCAAAAAAAGCAGATAAGCGTTTTTTATAAAGATATGATACAGCTGGACTAAAGCAACTATTTGGACTTTTGATTATGTATATGCACAAAAGAGTCTGGAAGCCGAGAATTACTTCAGCGGACAGAAACCTCTGGTGGAATTATAATTTTGGCCAACCTTCAAGCCTGCTTTTTTCGAAATTTTGATTTTTTTTCTGAATAATCAAACAAAAACAGGATTACGTTACTGATGTTACTGATGGTAGCCTGTTAGACACACAACTATACCAAATTTCAGATCAACTCGTTGAGAAGCAGATGAGCTACGGCAGTTTTCAAAGTGGACATATAGTTTTGGCCAGCACTGTATCTAGCAGCACATCAGCTGTTGATCAAATGAACGAGAGATTTTTTATATTTGTAACTGCTTTTAGGCTGAATTGATAAATACTAATCTCCGGCTACGTTTTTGCTATACAGATTTCAGATTGTGAATATGGTGCTTTTATCGAATTTAGCTTGGACACTAGTTTTCAAAACGTAGTTGGTTAGTATAGTTTAATATAGTTTCAAACTAGAGAAGAACATGTAAGTGAGTTCAAGAGTAAACTCTTCAAAGTACCATTACCTCCTCGTGTTACATTCAAAACTTATTTACAACCACTTTCTCCTTGTTACTTCATTAATGTAGTTGATAGTTCACTATTCGAGCCACCTCCCCTTTGACACAACGGGATTGGCGGCTGGAAGGCGACCGCTTGCCTCCGTGACGCAGTCTACATCTCTCTCGCTAGGTACTCCTATATCATTCTCTACCTTGATCACGCAAAACCCCGCCTTCCAGCTGTCAATTCCGTTGAATCAAAGGGTACATCGTGGTTTGTATACTTCTTACATCTACATGCGAGATGACTTTGCATCGATGAACTTCTTCACAGCATCCGCGATGCAGGTATCAATGTCATATCAGTCTTAGTTAAAAGAGAACGAGATGTCTATGAGTAAACCATAAACAGCCCATCACTAGAAGAAAGGAGAAGATGCACTGTAGTTGAGATACAAGAAAGAATCTATAAACTATAGTTGAGATGCAAAAAGAATCCAAGTCCGAGGAGCCGCGCTCCGCGGACATAAGCATGACCGATGGCGACGTGAGCCAAAGTGAATAGCTGTGCGCCTCGAATACGTCGACAAGAAGAGGTGAAGGAGTTAGCTTTCCGCATTAAAGTGGTTAGCAATATCATGAGAGGGCGGGAGTATCCTACACGTTGAGTTGGGTGTGATGCGCAAAGCAACTTTTCCGAAAATCGTGGCCTATAAATACTATTCCCCTAAGGTTTCCTTTGCGTAAAAAAAGGTATGCGGATTGAGGCTCATACATCATACAATGTCACAGGTGACAGTGCGTTAAATGATGGAAATTTGCGGCGCTTGCATTTTTCGTATAGTCGCCTTCCGAGTACTCTTGAGGAGGGATTCTGCTTAGCCATTGTCTTCAAAGAAGGAAGTAACTCCTAGCATTTCGGTTTGCCTCCTTAAAAAGTCACCCTTGAAGCAACATATCGATTGATTGGAACCATAACAACACTTTCTATTCCAAGCGTGATATGGTGAACATCTTAAGCAACAAAATCACATGTTTTTAACAATGCGCCACCTCTGCCTTCGCAAGGGTTTACATTGACCGTTATGGAATTTACGCTAGTTTCACTTACATAGGTCGTTCGAGATCCGGTGAGTGACTCCAAGTTCCTGAAACAAACAAAAATAAACTCACTCATGCATCAAGCATTGTAAATCGTAAATCCTCCCTCACTGTGTCGTCGTTACAAAGCAATTTCACAGGACCCTACGGCCTATAATAGGTCACCACTGCATCACATTTGTTTTGTAGAAGCTTGGTATTACTGCTAGCCTGTGTGACTTCCATGCTCATTCAAATAAAAAGTCTTCGAAACTCGCCGGATAATGTCGATCATCACAAATAGACTTAACTTCTAACTATACATTGAATAATCTTTGCTGCGTAAACTAGTAACTATACAGACAAGGGAAGCATCAGAACGCGCGCTCCGTTTTCATCTCGAGAGTATTACTGGGTGCATCCTCTTAGAATTTCTTTATCTTTTATCAGATTGTCCCATAAGTCCTGTTTGTTTTTAAAACCCACTTTTCATGATTCTCAAAGAACTATAAGGTACCTTTTTATAGAAAAAAGCAAGCTCTTCTGTGCTTAAACGATCGCACAAGGCTCCCCAATTGATTTGAAATTAGAAACTAAAATTTTCGTAAGCCCAAAAACTCAAACTTTGCTGAAAACAATTCTACAGCCTCAAACTTGTTCGCAAATTCACACTGCTCATCTGTCGCACAGCCACGTATTTTCTCCACGACCAAAATTGGATAACAAAAATGGACCAAAAATACGAAAATGCGAGAATGTTTCCTACGGGTTTTTACGTTGAATCTAACATTTTGTCGGTTGTAGAAGGCTTAGGAGGCTATAACATTGTGGTCGTACTTCTATAGGTTCATGTCATAGAATTACCTACGTGGAAAAAGCTCACCATCCCTTTGATGAAACCATGCCAAATTTTCGTTTTTTCGATTTTTAGCCTTAGAAAAATTGCAGCAATTGTGCTATTGCTATTGAATAAGGAGTATATATTCGTGAACAAGTTTCAGGCTCTTCGAAATTTTCTAAGCAGAATTTTGAATTTTCGATCCACAATTCCTAAAGTTTTTGGATTTTGATTCCAAACTTGCTGTGGAATCAGGATCGGGCCAGTATTTGAAGTTAGTACTACCTTGTAGATTGCTTTTCTCAGATGGCATGTCAAAACTTTTCAGGAATAAAAATAAAGTGCGAGTGGGATAAAAATAAAGTGGGAAATGAAGTGGAAAAAATAGAGTAAAATAAGAATAAAGCAGGAATAAAATGGGAGTTACTAGGGAGAATGTGTGAACGGACGGAGCTTATGGGACAACCTGGGGCGGTATATATCAATCGGCCTTACGCGTAGAGTTTCCATTCAGGTAGTATCCGCTTCGTAGCTCGGTGCTCTGGGGATCCGTATTCTTCCTCGTTTATCCATCTAGGGCCGCACGCATCAACATCCCCGCCGGGGAGGAAATCACAGCTTCAGAAGAAAGTTTCATAACCCGAAACTCCAGATATCTAGATTTTACGCTGTCTACCTGTCCGCAAGTATTCCTACCATCCTTCACCATGAACATATTGAGCAGGGGCAAGAAGCTGTACAAGACGCATAATCCAGCTTTTTGTATGATCCCCTGTACTGATTATCCAACCCAACAATGCTAAGCATGTTGCTGATAAGAACAGATAAGTTTTTATATCGATTTTTTCGATAAACCCTAGGTTGTGACTTGTGGTTCATCGCAAAATTCATGACTTCGAAACATCACTTGTTCTTACCAGAAGCATGATTAGCGATGTTGGGCTAGATGAACCGTACAACTTTGCAGTGTTTTCGCTAACTTTGAAGAAAGAAAAATCACTCTTCGAAGAAAAGATGGTCAGCCGCAGGGATCATCAAAGATGGTACAAAAAGCTGGAAAATGCGGCTTGTATAGCTTCTTGCTCCCGTTCAAGATTTTCATAGTGAAGGATGGTGGGATTACTTACGGATAGGTAGACAGCGTGAGATTCAGATATCTGGAGCTTCAGGATATGAAGCCTTCTGAAGCTGCGATCCCTCCCCGGCGGGGATGTCAATACATGCGGCCCTTAGAAACCTCACTATCCTAATATGGTAGCATAATAAATAACAGCACTTTGCTGTAGAAGCTGAAATTCTCGGTATCATGTATGACCCCGAACGGGATCTTCAGAGAATCACTGCTCTTCTTCGAAGTCTCTGTAAAATCTCAATGAAACTTCGTAAAGTTATGCTTTTGATTATTATGAGAGTGCTGAGCATGCTTGCAGTAGATGAAATCTGGAGGCTTGGAGCTTTTTGATGACTTCCAATTTGCGAGCAGAAGTTCGTCAAAGATTTTGTTAACTTGAGTTTCGCTTGCCCTAAAATCTCACAGATAAGTCCTCCCACCAGATAAGTCCGTCTACAGATAAGTCCGCCGTCAGATAAGCCCGTTTTTTACTCAAATAGGGCTCTTCAGATAAGTCCGCTTTCTTTCCATTGTAACTACCCTAAAGTCTAAGGGTTGGGCCAAACTGCACGGCGTACCCCGCGTACGCTTTTATGATGAAACATACGAGCGTACGCTGCGTACGTCACGTACGCTCGTACCTCCATTCTGGCTCAACCCTCACAAATATAGTTGTAACGAACGGAAAATTTCGCCGAATGAACGAACATCGAATAATCAACTTTTTGAAATTTTCGAACGAATGAATATCGAATGCTTGATTTTCGAAAATTCTTCGAATGAACGAATATTATTCAACTTTCGTTCTTCATTTTATTCGAATTTGAATATTCGAATATTGGCACATTCCAAAATTCGAATGAACGAATACTTGAATAACCGGACTTGATCGAATATTCGACTAATTTCGAATAAATGTTCGAATATTATTCGAATATTTGAATGCAATATTCGAATATAAGAATATTCAAATAACTACCTTTCAAAACTACTCGAATGAACGAATATTCGAATAACCTTTTTTAAAACTCCTCGAATGAACGATTCGAATAAGTCATTTTTCGAAATCGTCGAATGAACGAATTATTCGAATATAGGTCTCTTTCATTTATTGGACTATTCGAATAATCGAATAAATGGACTTTCTCAAATATTCGACTATTCGAATATTCGAATAGTCGAATATTTCGAATAAACTATTCGAACACGAATATTCGGTACTATACTCACAAATAAGTCCGGACTTATCAGTTGGGAGGACTTATCTGCAAGACCTTTGGCGGCGCGATGGCAAATTTTCATCGATTTTTTGTGTCAAAAAGACGGACTTATCTGTAAGACTTTAGGGTATTACTTCCGTAAAAATGCTCAGCACTGTCATGATAGATCAAAGTACAACTTTACGAAGTTTTCATTGAGTTTTTGCAGAGCTAAATGACTTCTAAAATGAGCAGTGATTCCCTGAAGATTCCGTTGGGATCATACAAGATACCGAGATTCTCAGCTTATACAGCAAAATGCTGTCATTCATTATGCTACCATATTAGGATAGTAGGGCCACCAAAAGATGGACACAAGGAAGAAGACAGGTCCCCAGAGCACTAGCTATGAAGCGGGCACTACCTGAAAGGGAACCATTACCCAGAAGGCGTTGATACATACTGCCCCTGGTAGATGTATTACTTGAAAAAGAAGAGAGAAAACTAATGTTGCAGCTATCTTTTCTTGGCGTTGTCAAAGTTCAACGAGTTTTTTTTTTCAATGAACACAAGTTATCTACGCGCATTTACGTCGTCCGTTTGCTTTCGCTGCGCTGACAAAAAGGTTTCAGAAAAAGTGGAAGCAAAGAAGTAGGACCATGCTTCTGTACACACACGAAAAAAAAAGATAACAACCTATAGCTCTTCATCATTAGTTATGATGATTCTCCACTTCTTTGTAGCAATGCTTAAGTCCCAAATCTTTCGGAATTGTGACCCTGTTTCGCGATTCAATTTCGGAGTAGGGGGCATCCATCGCCATTCGCCACAAATATGAGAAGCAGAGAAGTAAACACCTATTTCGACAGTTTCCCAACTTCCCCTATCTTTTCGCAAGCTGCCTAATTGTTGTAGAGGTTTTGAGACTGGGGTGAACGGTTTTTTAAGGCGGCTCTAGACATAGAGGAAAGTTATGTGCCGGTCTCCGATTTCATGCAACCAATCCAACCCGTGGCATGGTACAGCGTGCAAGTCGCAGTAGTCGCAGATTTTTTCAAAATTACTCCTGATGAGGTGAGTCCCGCTATGAATATTCGTATACAATCTCAACTCAGGTACTCACTGAGTACCAGCGAGATGTTGCTGCACGGACATGGATAGTGCGCCACTCATTCCCCAGGAATGACCTTACATCCAAGTTCCTGAGCAGGTTAGTTTGTTAGCATCCCATGTGATTTGAAAAACAAGTCTTAAGTTACTATTACCTGCCAAATCCAAATTTTCTATAATATGACCTACTGCTTTTTTGCTTGGTTTCGGTAGTCTAACTTAGCACTTTCGGGCCACTGCAGCATATGCTGCAGCACGCTGCCTTGAAGGGCCTTCGTGGATTCCAGGGCAGGCCCGGCACAGATAGTCTAAAAGCAGGCTGGACTTCGTTGGAACAAAAAGCAAAGGAGATATCGTTTTTGACGAGTTGATGCCGAGCACCAAGAAAGCGCCATTTAGTCGACACAAGCTCGGACAGGTTATCACACGATTGACATGCTCTATTGTGTATGGCGAAAAGTGCGCGCGATTTGAAAGACGCTAAAATGAACAAACTGCTTGTTCACAGTGTACACAGAATCATAGGACACCAAATATGAAATATATATATAGAAAATTATTTGGAACAGAATTATGCAAAGAGATTCGAAAACTTATGTGAAATATTACCTTTCCCAAAATTAGTTCGCCTCTAGACGGTCACTAGACGATTTGAGATCGTCTGGAGCATATATTTTTGTCACGACACATAAGTTTTGGATTTTTCTATCATGGGCGGATTCTCCGGTCAAAAATCTATCCCTAAGCATGAAAACATTTTCCACTGCCTTTTTTTGCCTTAATCTCTTCATAAATCGCGCTGTTACATATTGCGCTCCAATGCCAAACTCTTGTGCATGCGTGGTATTCAGCTCCAGTCTGGATTTTCACCCTTATTTTTTGTTTTTTCTTTCAGACTATATTCCTTGTTTTCATCTTTTCCCAGGTAGGTAGGTCAAAGGGGACTTCGTATAACTTCGAAAGTTACGGGGACTTCGTGTCCAGAAACCTTAGAAACCGACTTGTGCCGGGCCTTGTTCTAGGGGAAGTTTTTCACAGTCCAATGATGTCATGTTACAGGCCCACAATCCGTGCTGCAACTTAACTCTAAAACTGTATCGCCATCGTCCGTTTATGATGTACAAAAAATCGAATAATAGTTGCAAGATAGTGCGGCAATGCGAACGAAACGTGTGACGTGCGTATCGCTTCAATGTCCAAACGAATAAGTGTTTGTATTAACAATGTGCACCATGTACGACATAGGCGAATTTGATTGACATTTGAGTTTGGATTTTTTGATCTATGAGACCGCAGCAGTCCCTCTCGAATGGCAAAATTCAAGCTTTGAATCTGCCCGAAACTTTGGGCACATAGCTTAGCTCATTACAGATATAATAATCAGTGCACGAAATTAGGTTTCTTTGTTGAGCGACCGTCCGAAGTGCAAGCTTTCTCGACGTGCGCTAAATCGCGGTCTGAAATGAGTAATTAAATCCGCTAAAATCGTTAATTTGGTACTGTGACACAAAGTACGACAATTCGCCTAGCTCTGGATTTGCCTATATGAACTGTATACTTTCTCTTCATCGGCAATAACCAACAAGGGAAGCTACCTAAATTAGCTCGGCCTTTTGGCAAGTGACATATATAGCCTGAATCAGCTTCAAACGTTGATTCCAAATATGCTATTCCTAGCTCCCACGCACCATTCCAAAGCGAGTTATGGGCTTTTTACTGCGCAAAATTGGCATGCTCATCGACTCAGGGGCATCACGTCATCATCATTTAAGTGCTGATACACCTGCGATAAGCTTTTTTTAGTGAGAAAAAAATTGAATTTGTTTTTTCTTGCAGATTTGTATCTACAGGCAGTTTTCTCATGTTCAGTAGTATGCCAATTTTGCGTAGGAAAAAGCCCATATCGCTTCGGAATGGTGCGTGGCAGCTAGGAATGCATATTTGGAATCAGCGTTTGAAGCTGATTCAGAATATATATGTCTTTTACCAAAAGGCCGAGTTAGGTAGCTTGTCTTATAAGTTGTTTTATGTATTTAAAAATGTTAAAGGCACCGTTTATCTTGAGCTTGAATACCGAGGCCCGTAATTGAGTAACTACCTAAGTCTAAAAAAAACTGCTGTAGTTTGTGCAAAAACCGATAAATGACTGCAATGCAGACGCAGCTGCCGTAGTTCAAGATCGGGTAGAGAACCATCCTTGCTGCAATTCGACGCAGTCTTCGATAATGACCACTATAAAAATCGACGGTGACTGCTATCAAAAATTTCGCCTAGCAGATGGGTAAACAAAACAAAATTGTGATATTCCGGCATGAATATCCATGGAATATCAATATTTTCAAACAGAATTACAATGAAATGATTTGGGTAAACTCTCATTCTATGCAGTTTTCCAAGAAATTGAACCAAACCTGCAAAGAAAGAGAGATAAAACTTGTTCTCTTGTTTTTCTGGCTGCAATCAGCTGTTCATCGATCCTTCCGTAGCGCGAAGTTGTGCAGCTTTGTGGACTCTCAACCGTGGCATTACGTCAACTGTCGCGTCTCGTAGGACTTTTCTTCAATTCTCCACCTTGGCACACTATCTACGACTGCTAACCGATCCATTCTTAATTTACGGCGCCGGCTGGTCAACTGCAGTTCATGTAGCCTATCTAAAGCATAGAGGGATGGTTCGATCGTCATTTTGACTGAGGAATGTAAAATTGGGCTGGAGACCATTTGATGTTGAGGGAGTTTACTACAGTCCGATCTGTTTTTTTTTTTCGAGACTATGTATCTGATCAGACAATTTTTTTCATAATAGAACCTACCTGTAATGACATGAAAATTTACAGTTTCCGTTCAAGATTCCTCAAAAGAGGCTACGACATGAATGCTGTAGTTGTAAGTCATAGACAAACTTGTTATACAATTAGCAAATCCAGTATGTTTCAGAGCAAGACTGTAGTGGCTCTCAGCAGAGAAGACAAGAGAAAGAAAAAGAAAAATTGAAGACATTGTTTCAAAAGAGTTATATGCATATCCTGTTTCAGTACCAATAGTACACATAAAACGAATTAATATATTTTTGTTTCTCCTTTTAATCATCGCAGGATTTATGACATTATGCTTACAAGGGAAGTGTGTTTAGTCAAAGTGGCCTTTTCAGATGGGACCCATACTGCTTTGAATAGCTTTGCACACTGATTAAAAATCTGCCTTCTTTATCTGCCAAGGGCCTCTACGCCGAGTTATGACCGTTTTTTGGAGAAGAATGAACGCAAAATTCGGGTCAAATCGAATGGTACAATCTTTCCAGCGCTCAGATAAAGCAGGGTTAAGTATTAGCATATTAGGCAGAATGTATCCATCGCGTGAACTGCTCTGATACTCGACATTGGTCATTTGAGGAAATTCGGGCGATTTTGCTTCAGTTTTGCATTCAATTTTTTGACCCGAAAAACGCCCATAACTCGGCGTCCAAAGGCGCTTGGCAGATAATGAAGGCAGATTTGGAATCACTGAGCAAAGCTCGCCAAAGCGGTGTGGGTCTCATCTGAAAAGGCCACTTCGACTATACACGCTTCCCTTCTTAGCTGAAGAATATAGCCAGGTACTTGTCTCAAAATTTCAAAGGTTCGACCTTCTCTGAATCTTGGCATGGTAATCCGATATTGATTTTTGCTGTAGCTAAGCCAAGATGGTATGATCTCTTTATTGATGGCTGACGTTTCGGCGATAATGAAGGTAGTGAAGGCAGATTTGGAATCACTGAGCAAAGCTCGCCAAAGCGGTGTGGGTCTCATCTGAAAAGGCCACTTCGACTATACACGCTTCCCTTCTTAGCTGAAGAATATAGCCAGGTACTTGTCTCAAAATTTCAAAGGTTCGACCTTCTCTGAATCTTGGCATGGTAATCCGATATTGATTTTTGCTGTAGCTAAGCCAAGATGGTATGATCTTTTTATTGATGGCTGACGTTTCGGCGTCTTCGGCTCCAAAACCGCTGTATTACGGTGAGCGTTTGCTTTGTCTTTCCTCACATACCGCTTTTGATCTCATTTGATCTCTTGAATTGATCGCTGTGGTCAGATGCGGCGTCTGAGGGGGTATGTCACTAAATGGTCTTTGATTTCCAGGCTCCGACGAAGGCGAAGACCGTAAGAGTTGTGGATATTCCACCCTCTAACCTGAAGCGGTGGCTAGTGCGACACCGAGCATATGATCGCCTTTGCCTGAACCCAAACTGCGCAATATGCCCCTATGGTAAGGATGGCGACTGCACCGCAACCGGGGTAGTTTACCTGATAACATGTCTCTCGTGTAATGAGATGTATGTTGGGGAAACAGGGCGAGCGCTTTCAGTTCGGATCAAGGAACATCCGGATGGCCTCAGGAAGTCAAAATCCTCAACGCCTTTGGGAGCGCACCGCCAAAGGAGCCACGGTGATGCTATGTTTGATATTAAGGTCACGATCTTGTCGTACGAGCCGGAAACTGTAGCTCGCAAAACTCTCGAAGCGTTTTGGATAATTGCAAAAAGCCCAAAATTAAACAGGAAAGAAGAGTGCATAACCGTGACACAAGAGCTCGCATCCTACCAGACCTTATGTAATTTTGATCTAACTCAGTAAGGTTGCGTTGGCGGGCTGCGTTGGCGGGCCCTCGGGCCTTAAATATGCGCAATATTCGCAGTGGCCAATCACTTCCTCTCATTCGGGTGGTCTTGGCTCTAAAACCGCTGTATTACGGTGAGCGTTTGCTTTGTCTTTCCTCACATACCGCTTTTGATCTCATTTGATCCCTTGAATTGATCGCTGTGGTCAGATGCGGCGTCTGAGGGGGTATGTCACTAAATGGTCTTTGATTTCCAGGCTCCGACGAAAGCGAAGACGCCGAAACGTCAGCCATCAATAAAAAGATCATACCATCTTGGCTTAGCTACAGCAAAAATCAATATCGGAATTTAGCCAGGGTTAAGCGTGAGAGTGGCACGCCACACCTGGGAGGTGGTATCGAAGGGTCAACGAGATTAGGGGCTACGTCGAGGTAGTCGAAGTGATATTGGTGTAATGAAAACCTTATTAGCTAACATGTCTAACCTCGTTATGCAAAATACAAAATTAGAGCACATTGAGATATGACCCATCCTAAATCTGTCTTGAAAGCCCCTCCACCCAAAATGTGGTCGATGAGAATTTGATGCCTAGCAGTAGTGTGACCCCCAGCTGCATAGTTGCTCAACTCGCGCTGCCAGAAGTTGCTTTTCAAGCGAGAATTTGCTTTAAAAATCGCTTTCCTCCCCTTTGAGTGGGCGTGACGTTCGTCCCGCCCATTTGAGCGCACCTAACCAATCACCGTTCCGCACAACTCGCCCTGCGGGTTCTCCGAAACGGGGTTGTCGGGGTTTTCGCGGATTTTCGATGATATTCGGAATCAGGGACATGAGAAGGCTCTGAAACGACAAAAAAAGGAAGCCGAGAATCTTGGTGGACGGTGCCTTTGAAGGCAGCGTCCAGGCAAATATGGATATGGGATATATGGGGAATCTCACGCGGATAGTAATTTTGGGGCCCTAACTAAGCCACTGCCCAACCGGCAGCTCAGGTAGTGCTCTAACGCCTGAGATATCCCCCTCGATAGTGGACCCCAGGATCGTATTTGCAAGTATCCTTGGCGCAACCCATCAGTTTCGCGTGGGTTCTGAGCGAAATTGATGGGTTGCGCCATGAATGCATGCGAAATACAATCCTGGGGTTCAGTTTGAAATCGTATCTCAGTCAGTGAGTCACCTGCGCTGCCGCTTGGGCAGTACCTTATAGGGTCCAGAAATTACTTTCCACGTAAAATCCCCATGGGTCCAGGTTTGCCTGGACGCTGCCTTTGAACGCAAAAATGAGGTCCACTCAAGCACAAAGAGTATGGTTATGGTACAGTGGCGGACCGAAGGGGGGGGGAGGACTTTCCCCCACCAGAATAGGTCGCGAAATTTTTGAAATCTACTTCATGGGTTATAATTGTTTTTTATTCAATTCACGCAGTATTGTAAATAAAATAGACCACCTCCACTCTTTCCTTTGCCGACATAAACCAGATTTGGTATTTATAACTGAGACATGGCTTACCTCCAAAATACGAGATTCTGAAGTTGTGAATGATTTGCCCTATTCTATCCATCGTACAGATAGGTGTAAAAGAATCGGGGGAGGTGTATGTTGCCTTGTTAAGAATGATATTTCCATTAAAAAAAATAAGTCATTTTACGGTATCCAATATCGATTTGCTATCCGTTGAACTCTTTTGCCCCTCCAGCTACAGCCTACTTAAGTTCATTAACATTTATCGTCCTCCGAGCAGTACACAGCGTGATGATGAACAACTTGCTGAACTATTGATCAGTCTCATATCAATACGATCCGAAGCTGTTGTTTTATTGGGAGATTTCAACCTCCACGTTGACTGGAAGAATCATATTACGCTTGATCAAAGTTCCAAGCCGCTATTTGAATTTTTCAAAGATTGTGGTTTTGAACAATTTGTTTGCAAACCAACTCATGGTAATGCAACTTTGGATTTGATCTTCTCAAATTCCCAGAATATCAATAATGTTGCAATCTATCCTCCTATTGCTTCTGCTGACCATAATGTCATACGATTCCAAGTAGAAGGAAGCTGTTGTGGTAAAGCATTGTATCCAATTCCTGACTTTCCCAATTTTGACTATGCAGGTCTTAATGAGTACTATGCAAATGTCAACTGGGATACGGTTTATGATAACTGCTCGGGGCTTAATGAATATTACCAAGCTTTTTGTTCAAAAATTTATGAAGGCTTAAGTAGATATGGACGCCTAAAAATTTCTGGATTCAATGACATTCGCTATCCTAAACATATAGTTGATCTTATTGACCAAAAACACAATTTGTTCAGTAAAATGAATGATGCTTTATCAAACCATTTGTATAAAGAAGTATGCTCTGATTTAGCCTTTCATTTAAAAAAGTTTCTATCAAACTTTGAACGTAGATTATCAAGTAGTAAAAATTCTAAAAAACTATTTGGTTATTTGCGGCATAAGCTTCAGAACAGTACTGTTCTCCCCATTCTTTGTGATGATAGTGGGAACAGCTATGTGAATGACGGTGAGAAAGCAGAAGCGTTAGGCAGATATTTTGCAAGTGTTTTCTCTGTATCACAAGATCTCCGAAATGATTCTTCTGTTAACCGTTCTGATCTTCCCCAAACTTGTAATACTATACATTTTCGGTCAGCTGATGTTCATGCTATTTTGGGGTCTCTTAGCTCATCATGCACTGAGCCTTACGATGGTATTCCTCCTATTGTCTACAGGAAGTGTGCTGACTCACTTTCAAAACCTCTCTCTGAGCTATTCAATCTTTCCATTGATTTTTGTGAAGTACCCAGTTTGTGGAAGGAAGCCATTGTTGTTGCAATCCCAAAAACTGGATCTGCTTCTACAGTATCTGATTTTCGTCCCATAAGTCTGACGCCCACTCCAATCAAAGTTATGGAAAAAATCATCAGAAAGAAACTGTTTCGTTGGCTAAGAAATTTCCATCCAATACCTCCTGAGCTTCATGGCTTTTTAT
The DNA here is from genome assembly GCA_958299035.1 of Cylicocyclus nassatus. NCBI lineage: Eukaryota > Metazoa > Nematoda > Chromadorea > Rhabditida > Strongylidae > Cylicocyclus > Cylicocyclus nassatus. Next base: position 43,370,063 of record CATQJL010000001.1, on the reverse strand, counting down.
CTGGTAGGTCAACTACTACTAATCTTGTTGCAAGTGTTTCTGATTGGAGAAAAGCCCTTAATGCAGGGTTATCTGTGGATGTTGTCTATGTGGATCTATCGAAAGCATTCGAAAAGATTCCTCATCATGTACTATTATCCAAATTACAAAGCTGTGGGATAGATGGAAAATTATCACACTGGTTCCGATCCTATTTTGAAAATAGATTTATTACAGTCAAGGTTGGGCAGTCCTTTTCCAATAGATATCACTGTACTAGTGGAGTACCCCAGGGTGGGGTACTTTCTCCTCTTCTTTTTCTTATCTTCACTCTGGAGTACCTTCCCTTTTGACTTTGGGTGGAGTGAGTGTACAGATTTATGCGGATGACATTAAGCTCTACGTCTGTTATAGAGAAGAGGATCATCATGCTATGCATGCTGCACTTCAGTCATCCATTGAAAGATTGAGCTGGTGGGCAATGCGTAATGGTCTTTCTCTGAATCCTAGCAAGTGCTCCTTTCTGCATTTTGGGAGAATAAGACCTTTCGATTATGAAGTGAATCATTCTGTTTTGACAATGTGTTCATCGGTCAGGGACCTAGGTGTCTTGATTGATTCCCAGTTGAAATTTACTGAACACATTGATTATGTCGTGCAAAGAGCGTACTCTTCGCTGTTTGCTATTTTTCGCAACATTCATACATGTGATGAAAACACTCTCGTCAGACTGTATAAAGCCTGTGTTCTCCCTCACTTGGAGTATTGCTCTCAAGTATGGAACCCCTCATGTAGAAAGGAGACCCTAAAACTTGAAAGGGTTCAGCGAGTGTTTACGAAAATGGTCCTCTATCGCAAGCTGCGAAGTATATCCAGAGAGGAAATTCCATCTTATGTGGAACGCCTTAGAATGCTTGGATTGAAGTCGTTGATGAATAGACGGATAGTGGCTGACTTAGTTTTTTGTTTTCGTATATTGCGAAAAGAGGTTGATTTGAGAGCTAGCAGGTTTTGGATCTTTAGACCTGCTAGTTGTAGGCGTGGCGGCTTTAATTTACATTATCCTAGGTTACAAAAGAGCTTCTATTCCGGTCTTTTTAACTCATTATTCTATCGCTGTGCACGCTGGCTCAATCGACTACCTCCCAAATTATTAACTGCCAAAAATAGCTGGGCTTTTAAAAGAAGTTTGCTAAAGATTGATATCCCTAATATTTTGCATTGTGGGCCGTACCTCTGTTGATACTTTTTTATTCGTTTTAAGTCTAATTTAGGTCTTTTGTTCAACTAGTGAACCAGCAATTGAAGGTGCTAGTAGCATGCGCGCGCTACGGGACCGCCACGTGGTTTCCCGCTATGTGCACATTTTTGAATTGCGCTTACGATTCTTTATATATTAGAATTAGATAAGAACAGCTTACCAGTTGGATTTCGCAAGTCCTTACTTTTGATTACTTTTTTTCTTTACTTTTCCTTTCTCGCATCTATTCCTAAAAGTGTTCTTTTCTTTTCTTTTTTCAGGTTTTCTTGCACGGTTTTGGAACCTTCATTTATGGCCTGGTTAATTTATGTCTGTCTCATTACGTCAGCTGATGGTTGTGCGTTTAGTGGAGCTTGCTTCCAATCGCTTTATGCTCTCTCTTGCCATCCGTGCGCATTTCCGACTCAATCAGTGCATGTGTTCAACATGCTCTACTTTTTTTCTCTGCTTTGGTAGATTTGTTCTTCAACTAACTTGACTAGACCATGTAGTTATGGGCCCAGCCTGACTGTCAACTTCTTACTATTCATACGGCTTGCTGATTCTTACTACGCTTGCTCAACCTACTTTCCTGTTTATACTTGGAGCTCAGGACCCTCCCCAGCAAACCGTGTTGGGCGGGGTTTGCCAGTATACCCGCCACCCGAACTTCCGGTTTGCTTTTATGAATTATATAAAGATCGTTCCTTGCTGGCAAACGAGGGGGCATGGGTACTTCTCCATAGAGTCTATGCTAGCACAAGATAACGTGCAGCCGAGATGCAAGTCATGCAAGCTTATCATCACATTACTACTACATTACTTTTCTTAGTAAGTCGTTTAGACTGGGCTCAGGACGACGTGGTGATTTGTTATTTGTTGCTGTTGTGTTCCATGTATGACTAACACTTTATTGTTTTTGATTTGGAACGCCTCGAGCGTATGAATGAAATGAAAAATGAAATGAAATGAAATTGCAAGTGAATTGTTTATTCTCGTAAACATTTAAAGTGGTTTTTGAAATGCTTCCACGCCACCTTTTTTTAGATTTTAGGGGTTATGGACCCGCCAAAATTTCGAGAAGTATCCCCAAAAAATTTTTCGGAGTGCGTGGCTGGCACCACGCACCTTCATTTAGATAAAAATTCTATAAAAATATAAAAAATATATATAAAGATAAAACTCCTCCTCCCCCTCCCCCCACCCAGACGGAAATCCTGGGCAGCCACTCTTATGGCAGTAATTAGCATGTCAGATTAGCCCCGTGCACCAAGATTTGGAGAATTCTGAAGTTAACAAATACAGGGCCACCCAGCTACCTAATGTTGTTGTGTAATTGAGTGGCTACCTCTTTTTCGCACTCAGTACAAAGTAGAATCCCTTTTGTACACATTAGAAATCCCGCTCCAAATAGCGATAACATGTAAATTAGGCGCCAAGCCAACATCTCGTTTGGCTCATTTTTCACCTTCAGGGTTAGCCTTCCAAATCTCAGACAAGCGAAGGCGAATCACGCCCATGTTAGTCCAGGGCCGGTCGAGACCCTTTTTTGAGGGGAGAGGCCTCAGTCCACCACTTATAGACGGGTTTATGTGAGACCTATATGCTGATTTTAGAGTACTCATGCAGGTGCTAGACATTCGCCAAAAAGGGAAAGGAATGGAGAGACTAATAGCACTGAGGCTAGATACATATCAATCCCAAAGTTCCGAACCAATTTCAGAACAGTTCTTGCACTGTGCTGGAAGTATGCGGGGACTGTGCGCAAGCACTGCAGCCGCCGCATGCGGTTGTGAAGCGGCACGAAATAACAATTTTTAACTTTCTTCGACGGTTTTCATAGTAAATTTTGCTCGTTCCCACTTCATTTTGTATCTCACTTGCTGTTGTGATTGAGAAGTTCCGAAGTTAGAGGGGTATCTGAAGTGCAAAAAAGTTTGGATCATGAAGAAGAAAGGGTTCACAAAGGAAAATAGGTAATTTACGCAAGACATAACATGAAAAAGTTTTATTAATTTAGCTTCAAGTTCGTAATTTTCCACATCACAGGAAGAAGCACAATGCGAGAATGAGACGAAAATGAGCGAAGTTTACAATCAAAACCGCTAAAAAATCAAAAATGCCATTTCGCGCCGTTCAAGGGCGCATGCGGGCGGCTGCAGCGCATGCAGCAGTGCGAAAACTGTGCTGGAACTGTTCCAAGACTTTGGGATTAGTATGAACCCAGCCTCAGCTTGTGATGTTCTGCAGCTGATCAAATTCCGAAGATGAACGACTGCCGATGGGTACTGGCACATAGTTCGACGCCCATTATGAGCTGTGCAGGTAGACGTTGACCCCTTTGAGCAGCAGATGTCCACAATGAGGCATAAAGTACCGTTCTCGTTTAAAATCGCTCATTACCTTCGGTGAATGCGAGCGAGCGATTGATGAGCTTAAGCGCACATTGCTCAGCACAACAAAGGTGTAGAGGCTTATAAATAGGTGTATTGGAACAGAAAGTGGCATACTAGTTACTACATTCAGCCTTCAAACTAGGTTGAATTCATTTGTCCCAGATTTCGGTATAATGTTAGGTAAGCAGGAAAGACTGCTGAGCGACAATACTTAAATGACAGCGAGCAACGATTAAATGAAAATTTCTATTAATGTATAGAAATGCTTCAATCAGATTGAGGCGCTATCTTCGCTTTTAATTTAATACCTACTTGGTGAAGTTTTTATATCTCTACACAACTCGTCCTGTTCTAATGAAAAATCCAGTCTACATTCCGTTTGGATGCGAACGTGTTCTCCATAGAGTTTGGCATTTCCTGCTTTAGACTACCTCAGGGAAAACAATTTTATCACACGAGAATACCAGACCCCTTATAATTGTGTAATTCCTATACCTAAGCTATTGCTCAAAGTGACTTTAAAGCGGATAACACATCTTGGGTTCCCGTTCGCCTATTTTACGTCAACTTTTGATTCTTAATGGGATCTCGTTGTTGAAACATGCACACATCTACTTGTTCCCGGAGCGTATGTGCGCTTTTGGTAATTGAAACCTTCTGCTCTTTTGTAGCTCAACGCTTCTCTTGTCAAAATCACGTGAAGTACACAACTCAGTGGGCTGCACACGAAAGGTGTGGTTAAGAAGAAAGAAATTTTATCTGGCAAGCGGTATCACAAATAATACAACGCAGGTGGAGATTCGTATAAGCATATCACGACAAATTAATAACGAGTGTTATATGTACAAACAGAAATGAAAAGGTTGCAAATCTATTGAAGTATATATAAAGTTCTTAGGTTCCTGAGAATGAATCATGTTGACATCTACAAGTCAGCGTGAATATATATACTAACAATGCTAAAAGCTTGCAACGTAAAGCCAAAGTCATGAGAAAGCCATTATATTGATTGCTCTACTCCAACGTCATGAGAAAGCTACTGTATTGATTGCCCTACTAAATCTAAACTCGTAAGCCCTGATCCTCAATCTTCTTTCACAACCGCACACAGCGAATCTAATCGAAGGCTCCGTAGTTGATCTGCTCGCGTGCGGTGCTATTCAATGAGGATTGCGGACTAATATCCTTCCGTACTCCGTTTACTTCTACAGACACTCTTGTTGTACTCGACATCTGAATGACGCTCTAGTTCATGGCATAAGGAAGATTAATAAGTATGTACACATCAAGATGAATTTGAGCTCGATCAACTGCGTCAGCATCATCTCATCTTAAAGCAGTGTATGAACTATAGCGTAAAGTGGAAGCTCCTTATGGAAACTGAGAATGCAAATTAACATGATTCAGACCATCAAGCAACTTATGCCGTTTCTGAGAGAGTTCACTCCTCCGAGAGTCGATTTCTCTCTCAACACCACGAGTTGTAAGAGCGTTAGTTGCCCACAAAGTTAGGTCATTTAATCTGGAAAGTTCCTGTGCCCCTACTGTATGCAACAGCGCCTACAATCTTACAAAGTTGACAGTCAGTGTGGTGTCCCTGCGGTGGCGACAACACTTGCACGATACAAATGCGGACATTTGTGAGTGCACATCTTTGCGACTTGCGGGAAAATAGCTATGAGCGTACATCATTGTTTACACGCAAATTCTATCCTAGCAGGGCATGCCTTCTCTCCTTAAAAGCAGCGTCCAAGCAAAATCTCGATTTCTATTTTTTTGTCTCATCCATGAATTTCATAGCGCTGGTTCCAAATATGGCACTCACAATGCGTGAACTCCTCAAAAAAACCCTTTTTTGAGACAATTTTGTAACCGTGGCAGAGTGCTCTTTATTCTATCCTTGTCGAAAGCAAGCATCAACAGGTAGACATTATGTGTTCGAGGGGTTTGCCACGTGAAAACACGTCAAACTGAGGAGAGTTCGTCCCAGAAGGTTCTCGAGGCTCGGCCTTTCCTGCGCCAATTTTCTCATTGGGTTGCTTGGAAGTCGGATTTGCGCGATAGTTTTAGATTGAGGCCATAGTACTCAATTACTATAGTATCCGAAAATGTACAAATAAGTAGGCGGCGTCAGGGAAGATTTGAACATTTTCGGATATTATCGTAGTCGAGTATTATGGTTTCGATCTAGAACTATAGTGCAAATCCGACTTCCAAGCAACCCTTGCTAAAAAGAAAAGGCCGAGCCTTGAGGACCACGCCTATTCCTTCGCACGCCCCGCCTCCTGGAACGAACTCTCCTCAGCCCTTGACGTGTTTTCATAAGGCAAACACAATCGTGTCTACCTATTTATGCTTGCGACAACGATAGCATTAGGAGCATTCGTCCACGGTTCTTAGAAAATTGTCTCGAAAATGGGGTTTTTTGAGGCCACGCATTTTGAATGAAAGGCAAAAAATAGAAATCGAAATTCTGCCCGGACGCACTTGCACTTACACTTAACAGCGCAAGTTTGGCGTTAATCTCTCTCAATTTTTTTGATTCTAGCATCTTGACCATATATCAGACAATGGCAGAGATATCCAAACCGATCAAGACAGCTTTACAAAACCTATTCGATTGATCATTCCAGTTCCATTCTACTGACATTCTTGCAAATCCTAATCATTATTCAATTTAGGCATATGCTACCAACGCGTTCTTTACTGCAAGCATGTGGAATTCAGATAAGAAATAAGGGCTTTCTCCCGGTTTCATTTAATGCTAATCACAGTGTTGATTCTCAAACATTCTTATAAAAAAATCCAATGCGTTGTCATCTCTCTTGCTTATTCGTCTCATCCATGCTTTTCTTGTACAACTTTTGTGCTTGTATGCCAAAAAAGAGAGGGCCACTCCGGAAAACTTTGACAGTTCACAAAGCTTGAAAATTTACTGTACGACCATTACAAATGGCTAACAGTGCCAGACAAAGTAGAGCAAAGAAGGGACGACATTTCGACAGATTCCATTGCATTAATGAGACTTGTGCGGCAACTGAGAACTGATTACTTAGACAAAACAAGCTATTTACAAAGATCATACCTTTTTGAACATTAGCACAGCCAGCATTGCACAGCAAGATGAGAAAAAGATGTATAGTATGCCACCCAAGTATGATTTGAGAGTAGGAAAAGCGGCAACCTCTACGACCGCAAACGCCAGTGGTAGAATTTGCGTGAACTAAACGTCACTGCTAACTTTGCACTCAAGGACAGAAAAAACTGAGAAGAGTACAAACCTGGGTTATAGCAGGTCTATTGCTGTAATGACAGACTTCTGAAATCATCACCGGCGACATGACGAGCAGACCAAGATTGAAAGCGCACTGTCCAAGTGTTGCACCAGCAATGGCGCTTACCGAGGATATCACGTGCTCAAATTTCAGGATAAAGCTTTTGAAGAAACATTAAAAAAAGTTTCATTTATTTGCACTAGTTTACTATATCTATCAGATTGTCCCACAAGTCTTTTCATATTCGTATAAACCTTTTTTTCCCAAAAACCAGGACATCTAGAAGGGTGCGGATTTGGAGAGTATTCTTGAGTGAATGAGCTATATAATCACATATAGCTCTCACCCAAGGATTTGATTGTTTCACGCTGTGCGCGGTCCTTAAAGGCTAAGTTGACCAAATCGACCGAAGGTGAAAAATCACATTTACCCTCTCAAAAGCGTATCAATTCAGTTGAATTTCATCTTATTTGGTCAACTCTCTCATCAGTCGCTCTTGTATTGCGTTATGGAGTTCTGCTGCTTTGGCTACTCTAATGTCAGCTTTATTATGAACGAATCGCACAGGATACACTATGCGAACTTACTATCAATTACATGTCAGGTTGATTCTACCAAACGTTTTTTCTAGTTTTATCGCTAATTATGGCAGAAATTTGATGTTGATCACTTAAATAATCTTAAATAATCTTTGTATTGAAAACACATTTTTTGTAAAGTTCGCTTAGCCGAAAAATGTTGAGAGATGGCAGTTCGTTAGGAAAGATTTCGCAGCTTGTCCCCATCAGCGTAGAAGCAGTGAAAAATATGGCATAGAATTTGAACCCCAGTGAGATATGCATTCATTGGTGGAACCAAGAAATTTTCCTTCAAGAAAGTTTTTTAGATAATTTTATCTATTTATGGACCGAAATAAATGAATAAATGAGTAATGTTGCACACCTGTGTATTGCAATCAACGAATACTTGCGCCACACCTAATCCAATCCATTCCAGTGAGCACAGCATTGTTATCATCACAAACATTTTGCGAATTCCAAAACGCTCGATCAACCATGGTGCAATAAAACAAATTGGAGCGGCGATGGCACTGATAAATGTCAGCGCCATGGTAGCCTAAATTTATTTCATAAACATAAGTAAATCTGTTGCAAATAACAATTTTTGCTTTTTGAACCTATCAGAACATTTACGTCATTACTTCATTTTTTCTCTGATAAAGGTCATTTACCTCTCCCTGTGACAGTCCGAATGTGATCAACAATGACATCAGATACTGTAGTTTAACATTCAATGCAGAAAATGCTGGTACCAAAGCACAGAGAAGGACGATGATCAGAGAGTTTCTAAAATAATCGATTTGAACCAAGTATCACTCATATGCAAGAAAATCATCTTCCAGAAGTTCACAAAATAGATAAAGAAAGCAGGTTACCTTGATGTTTTGTCGGCCATGATGTCTCTAAGTGACATAGATTGACAATTTTCGTGTGATTTTTCCTCTCCCATTTTTGCTATAGCACCATCTAAATGAAAAAGCGTTCCATTTTCAAGAATAAAGACACAGCGAGTCATTATTGCCTCACACTAAAAATCTGATCTTCGGAATAAGGTGCGTAGCTCATCAGATCGAGCTGGATTTCAACGTATGTTCAATTTTTTCAATCTTATATAGAACTAGTTGGCAAACCCGGCTCCGCCCGGGCCTGTCAATAATATATTTGTAATCAGCATGCTCGATTACCCCCCTGTGCCAACTCCCAGCCCTGTAGCTCAAATTTTGCAAAAAATCGATAAAATCGATAACGATCGATAACGAAAAGTAGCCTATGACACGCTCCCTGCCCCGAAGTATATGTGTGCCAAGTTTGGTCCCGATCGGTTCAGAAATAAAAATTTCTATTCCGCACATACGTACAGACAGACATACAGACATACATACAGACAGACATTCAGCTTTATATATAAGATAAAACCTTCAACTTGATTTTCTCTACATTGTACAGAGGGGCATGCTAGCTTGGTTGTTCATGGCGCAGGGCGTGTGTTCGCCATCAATGCGTAGAGCGTCGCTGGTTCGATTTCTTTGCGCGCTGAGCAGGTGATGATGAAATTTCCCCGGCATACAGTATAATGGTGAATATAATTCCTGATGCTCTATTGTTTACAAGTTGAGAAGGCTTTTGCGGCTTCTCTGAAGACAAAAAATCTACTTCATTTTTGGAAAGTGTGAATCATAAAGTTCATTCATATTTCCTTCTGCCTCATAATGTGAACCTAGCTAATCCCCTCCCGTCCCTCTCCCCAAGAAAAGTGAAGAACATAAATCTTCAGGGCCAGCAAAACTGGGAGGTCTCAAAGCAGCCTCGAAGCAGAAGGAGATGCCAGCACACAAATTTGAACGGACAGGCTAGCCTTTGACAAGCAGTTTAGTTTAAGAAACAATCGCAGAAAGGTACAGAAGCTGTAAAAGCATAGAGACTAGTTCATAGAGTTATGAAATGATGAGGTTATAGCGAAGTAAATGAGAAGTTTTTCGTGGACGTAAGTAAAGTGAGCAGATGTCATGTCAGATGAATAGATGTGAAATTGCGACGTAAAGGACATCAGAGTTTTCAATAATGAAGAGGTAAAACAAACAAGGAGCAGCGATTCGGGACCAAACTCAAATAAAATATTAAAAAATAGATATAAAAATATAAAAGATGTGTGACACTCTTGGTGTAGCCGGAAGAATTTATTACAGAAGAAAGCAAATACAGAATTCATGCATCACTCTGACTGTCTGCAAACAACTATTAACTCACCGATGTCGTGATGGTCCTCGTAGAAGAAGTCCAATGCAGCTCTCGCTTCTTTTTCGTTGCGCTCCTATAACTGCGAATATTGATGCGAATATTTTCAAAATCAAAATTTGGCTTGTTTTTTATATCTTAACAAACTTTCATGTACAACTTTAGGTTCAGGTTTACAAATTTATTGTTAAAAAATAGCAGTGCCCGACGTGATGACAAACAAAAATACAGGGTCTCTTAGAAAAATGTGCTTACTGTTTGGTTGTTAATAACTTTCTTGTCGTAAAGTCTTTGGAAAAGTTTTAGGTACCATTTTGTAGAACTAGCTTCAGCTTAGATTTACAGTATGGAGCAAATCACGCTTTTCAACACTGTAGGACTACGGTAAGATCCGGTGTTTGATGTCACTGTGAAAAGCGCTCATTTCAAATAATTTCAAAAAAATCTAAAAACTTGTGTGATAGGATGTTTATGGACGCTGAGTTTAAGATGCTCAACCTTGTACAAGATAGTGAAGCTTACATTTTTTTCTGGAACATCAAAATATCGGCTGTTATAGCTGGCCTTACCTGGCATAACTTTCTGCATCAAACCTCATAGTTACAATTAGCAACCCTTATTAGCCTAGTGTAAGAGTTCTCAGTTCGCTTTTATTCTTTTTTAGGAAAAATATGGCCCTCCATAGCTCAAAATCCTTTTTTAAGTTCCTACCGTAATTCTACAGTAATTAAGAAAGCCAGCTCTAGAAAATGGTTTTTAAAGCTTCTTAAAGACTCCATGACAAAAAAATTATCAACAATCAAACACATATTGTTTGGAATACCCTGCAGAATAAGTAAACTACATGCAGCAAACTGACCTTGATGTACAAATCCTTAGGACTTTTGGGAAAGCGTCCAGCGATGAGCAAATGTGCAGCAGCCATTACGGCGCAAAACATGGGCAGAATAAACCAAGAGCTGTCTGAACCGAGCAAGTTCGGCATACAAGCAGGTGTTGCTACGAGCACCGCTAGCACTCCTCCTGAGTTCACCATCATCGAGGCTGGACCTAAGTGACACAAATTGCAGATAGTTCAACTATTTGGTAATTTTTGGGAGCTAGGAAAGAGACAATGTCTTGAAGTACGATTAAAGTGTATTACGCAACAACCCTGACGTCTTGGAAGTACCAAAATTTCCTTTTTCTTTTTTTTTTTGTTTGTTCAGTCTTATGACAGTCTACGCAAGTGATAACATGGTTCAATCATTTCAAGAAATTTGCCAAATCTGCATATAAGTCTCTTCCAAAAATTTGCCAATGCGTATACCATTTACGCAGACATAGATACAAAATTACATACAAGTAAGAAAAAGGACTTGTAGAAGGAGATTTCTTCATGCGAATGAGAACGAACTGATTTTGTGAGTAAGGGTAAACAAACCTATCTCAAATCTTTGACTTGCGCGACGTTCGTTGTTTTTGAGCAGCGCGAAAAAAATATACCTAATGTACCCTGCTACATTTTATCGATGTAGAGGTTCTGAACGTCCGGGAGAAGACGAGCATGGTAAAAAAGGTGCAATATATGTACTAGCATGGAATTTCCCTACTATACCACTTGCAGCCCAAGTCTGGGTCCCTCAGTGCTAAAAGCATGTATTTACCAAAATACCACGCACCTCTCCTTTTGTCAGGACTGCAGTCAGCAACGTAAATAAACAGGGCAACCTTGAGAGCAGACACGACACCGCTTAGGAAATGTCCTAGCACGAAAAATTCGAACCGTCGGGTGATAAAAGACAGCACCATCGAGGCAGATCCAATTATTCCAAGAGAACATCTAAATTGGAACGTTTCATCATAGCCACCTGACAGCCAGCCACCCGGCATAAGATTTCGAATTTCTAACATTTTCCTCCCTAGAAATAAATTATTTAAGGTCAGCCAGGTATGAGCATATTTGAACAAAGCCAACAGGAGCCAGTCTTTGGCGCCTTGTTAGTATGCCAAGTGTTTATAGTACAACGCGTGTACACGGGCGTCAGCCTGCAATCGCACCAAAGCAGAATTTACTGTAAACAGCGACAAGATCGTCAAATTGCGGCAATAGCGTGAGCTACGCCAAAGGACGCTACTTGTTATGGGCTGCAATGTCTTTGCAAAAGTACATTTGGTAGACTATGAATGCTTCGAGGCTCCGGCGCAAACATGCTTATCCGAAGGCCTGATAGTTAAGAAAAATGTCGCAAAAGCATCAAAATTTCATCGGCAGATAAGCTGGAAAGACTAGAAGGCATTCAAAATCCTCACCATAATCAATAACCTCCACCTTATTTCGATCAAATGACTTCCGATCAGTATAGATCTACATTCATATTCATATCGTATGATTATTTCTGTCTACGAATGCATTCAAACGCGCCGTCCACCCAGACTAGAGGGACCGGATTGATAATGTGCAAAGCGGGGCCCCTAGCTAAGCGATCGCCTAATTGTAAGACTCACTGCAATAGATGAATTCCGAAGCGAGTCAACCGTCCAAAAAGTAGGAACGCCTGTGCTAGCTCCGCCCAATGGGGTGGTTTGAAGGTACAAGCCCGAAACTGAGCTTCAGGGTAGACAAAGATGCCGGTATCATACAGTTGTGACAGTGGAATGTGAAAAATTTCGGCGAATTCGCCGAATTCGCCGAATTCGCCAAATTCGCCGATGTCGCCGAATTCGCCGATGTCGCCGAATTCGCCGATGTCGCCGATGTCGCCGACTTTGCGTATTTTCGTCATAACTCCCTTCGTTCTCAATGGATTTTGAATTTGAAGGCAGTTTTGGATTCAGCTCGCCGAGACGAATCTTTTCATATATTGAACTGCTATAATCGGCTCGGTCACGGTAAGTGCATGGTAGGAATCCGTTGCATCCTGTGGTGGTGTTTTCTAGAGTGTGTATTTCGGCGCATAATGTAGGCAAAGGCTAAAGAAAAGGAGCGTTTGATAGAAGATTTTCTGCTGAGTGTTTCCAGCAGAAAACCATATCCTTTTTTGTAGTGGAAAAAACAGAAAGGAGTACGTGAACTTAGTAAATATACATGAACCACTTACCGTCAAACAAACATAACTATACAGTAACACTTTGATTAGCAAAACAATTATAATCTTTGTAATCAGCATGTCTTGTTGCTTATGTAAGCAAAGTGACACACCTCATGACTATGATATTCTGCTTTCAGCAAAACTTCACTTTTTTCTGCAAACGCCTCTTTCCAACGCTGTGGGCCAGCCCCTTTCACACTTAAAAGGCTCCGGTAAGGCGATTCGGAAAGAGTTGCTTCCGTAGATAATCCAGCGGTAAAAAGTAGACGGAGACATGCTTTATAAAGCGCGAAAAGAGATGGTGAATTCTGCAAAAATCACGCGCCTTGAAATTCTACTCGCCATTACTTCCTCTAGAATAAGTATATTCTGAATCAGAAAACGGTGCTGTGCTCAGCTCATCAAGGCGGATCTTTTGGTATACAGCATGTCCTTGATATTTCGATTTCAGTATTCTTGAATTTTTCTGCAAACGTTTCTTCTCGAAGGTGTAAAGCAGCGAGCATTGTCCCGAGTAGATTCCAGCAGGGACCTTTTGATAGTACTTTTTCTGTAGATTATGATGCGCTCAACAATAGCCGCAATTTTCTTTTCAAAGGAGTTAGAAGGGCTGGTGAATTCTGGAAAAATCATGTCGTTCTAAATTTTTCTCAACGTAACTCTACAATATGAAGCTCTCTTGCTAAGCAGATGTGATTTTCGTAATCAGCAGGTCGGATAACCTTTATGAGCAAGTTTTCCGAGATTTTCGGGTTATTTCATTTTTTCTCGTTTTACGCTCTGGAAGCTCGCCGATGAATTTTGGTCAAAATGTTGATGCTCTTGAATTGTAAGGAAACTTCGCTTATAGAGGTTTTCGAACACGCTCTTTACAAAAATCATGGTCTCTGAGGATTACAGTGTCTTTTTGGAGAGATACGGTGAGGTAACTGTAACTGCACCACGAAAGTGCATAACTTTGCCCGCACTCCTCGCATATCTCTCAGGAACCTTGCTTGCTTGCTTCTCTATGTCAAAGTGACTAGGAACTGACCTATCGAATGGTGCATGAATCGGGCTCCAGTCTATAATTCGCCGAGTTACAAGCCTACGAAAACACGCCCTCATGAAATTTGCACAAAATGTAAAGATCGCGTACTTTGTTGAAATTCCATCGTGAGTGGTTGCATGACTAATTGCAAATGTTACGTTCACCCCGCCCGCGTTTTATACAACCACTCACGGTGGAATTTCAACAAAGTAAGCGATCTTTACATTTTGTGCAAATTTCATGAGGGCGTGTTTTCGTAGGCTTGTAACTCGGCGAATTTTATAGACTGGAGCCCGATTCATGCACCATTCGATAGGTCAGTTCCTAGTCACTTTGACATAGAGAAGCAAGCAAGCAAGGTTCCTGAGAGATATGCGAGGAGTGCGGGCAAAGTTATGCACTTTCGTGGTGCAGTTACAGTTACCTCACCGTATCTCTCCAAAAAGACACTGTAATCCTCAGAGACCATGATTTTTGTAAAGAGCGTGTTCGAAAACCTCTATAAGCGAAGTTTCCTTACAATTCAAGAGCATCAACATTTTGACCAAAATTCATCGGCGAGCTTCCAGAGCGTAAAACGAGAAAAAATGAAATAACCCGAAAATCTCGGAAAACTTGCTCATAAAGGTTATCCGACCTGCTGATTACGAAAATCACATCTGCTTAGCAAGAGAGCTTCATATTGTAGAGTTACGTTGAGAAAAATTTAGAACGACATGATTTTTCCAGAATTCACCAGCCCTTCTAACTCCTTTGAAAAGAAAATTGCGGCTATTGTTGAGCGCATCATAATCTACAGAAAAAGTACTATCAAAAGGTCCCTGCTGGAATCTACTCGGGACAATGCTCGCTGCTTTACACCTTCGAGAAGAAACGTTTGCAGAAAAATTCAAGAATACTGAAATCGAAATATCAAGGACATGCTGTATACCAAAAGATCCGCCTTGATGAGCTGAGCACAGCACCGTTTTCTGATTCAGAATATACTTATTCTAGAGGAAGTAATGGCGAGTAGAATTTCAAGGCGCGTGATTTTTGCAGAATTCACCATCTCTTTTCGCGCTTTATAAAGCATGTCTCCGTCTACTTTTCACCGCTGGATTATCTACGGAAGCAACTCTTTCCGAATCGCCTTACCGGAGCCTTTTAAGTGTGAAAGGGGCTGGCCCACAGCGTTGGAAAGAGGCGTTTGCAGAAAAAAGTGAAGTTTTGCTGAAAGCAGAATATCATAGTCATGAGGTGTGTCACTTTGCTTACATAAGCAACAAGACATGCTGATTACAAAGATTATAATTGTTTTGCTAATCAAAGTGTTACTGTATAGTTATGTTTGTTTGACGGTAAGTGGTTCATGTATATTTACTAAGTTCACGTACTCCTTTCTGTTTTTTCCACTACAAAAAAGGATATGGTTTTCTGCTGGAAACACTCAGCAGAAAATCTTCTATCAAACGCTCCTTTTCTTTAGCCTTTGCCTACATTATGCGCCGAAATACACACTCTAGAAAACACCACCACAGGATGGAACGGATTCCTACCATGCACTTACCGTGACCGAGCCGATTATAGCAGTTCAATACACGAAAAGATTCGTCTCGGCGAGCTGAATCCAAAACTGCCTTCAAATTTAAAATCCATTGAGAACGAAGGGAGTTATGACGAAAAGACGCAAAGTCGGCGACATCGGCGACATCGGCGAATTCGGCGACATCGGCGAATTTGGCGAATTCGGCGAATTCGGCAAATTCGCCGAAATTTTTCACATTCCACTGTCACAACTGTAATGAACGGCGGATCTATGACACCCCGGATACATTGAAGCCCAAGTTTGGGCTTGTTATCTTCAAACCACCCACGCTGATGGGCGGAGCCAGCGTAGCCAACTCCTCCTCTGGAGCGCTTTTTTGCTTTGGAATTCATCTTTTACAGCGATGGGCGATTGTCCAGGTCTCCCGCAAAATCCTTAGATAGAGGCGCTATTACGTAGCATCAAAATCTATTCACCCTCTATTCGGCTGGACAGTGCCTTCAAGGGCATGATTATGAAACTGATTTTAGGAGCCCTCTCCGAACAAATTCGAGCGTTCTGTTCATTTCCAAAACTTGTTTTATCATCTTTGCGCACAGCCTACAACTTATCTCCAAGAGTAACATTTTATGTTGCCGATGTGTTTGATCTCGTAGTTTTGTTGGAGTTACTCTGACTATTATAAATACTCAACTCTTTGGTCAGTTGGCTTCCTTTCACCTGAGTCCCTTACCTCACTGTTATAGCTGTATCCTTCGCTCCAAGCACTTCCATAAGTCGACTTATTATCAAAAATCCTACCAACACACCAATCATCATCGTGGAAGCAGAAACAGAGTAGATCAGTTCGAGCCTACAATCAGTTTTTTTCTAAAAATAGCGTATTCTCATCATTTAAAAACCTATTATTCAATCATCTACTATCATTTCCATAAGGTTTCACGTTTTCTCTAACCATTCTGCAACTCTCGCTGAATTAACTTTTTCATCAGCCCCAAGCGATGTTCTTTGTCTCGTTTAGTCATCAAAATTACAAAGTAACTTTACAAAGATGTCGAATGGATATAAGTGCTATGTTTTTTAACGAAGAAAACTGGTTTTTTGTGAAGGCTCGTAAAAGTAAGAGAGACCAAAAGACAAACTGAGAAATCAATACAGAGTAAAAAATATGCATTCTCAAAAAATGGAGTAACTACTCACTGTTTGTGGTTGAGATTATAAGAGGAGGAAATACTTTCGTTGAAGATCTTCCTGATGGGAACATTTAGTAGATTCAAGCAAGCCATCATCACATCTCCAAACTGAGACAGCACCGCATGGGTGAAAAGAACGAATGCCAAGCGAGACATGATCAGCCTAGAGAATAGTCAGAGTAGAAGTATAATTTCCGGCAAGCAATAGCAAATGCGCCAAGCAACATTCTTGTTTTGAAAAGTGGTAGGTAGCAAAGACCTTAATCTAAGCTTTCGCGGTGAAAAACAAAGAAAACGGAAAACAGAGACCACCAGCATAGACGATCGGCTGATAAGAACTCCTTTCCCAGTGACGAAAACAAACTTGAGCCGACTTGCACTCTATAGTGCTTAAATATGATTTTTGAACAAATGTTACACATAACTATGTTTGGCGTCGATCCATATTACAATAATACTATGTCTGCCCTTCAAAAGCACAAGTACTCCGCGCAAGCACTGACAGGTCAGCCCGAAAGCTCCTTACAACATACGGTTTTTGATTAATTATTCCGCTAATTAAAAAGTAATTTAGTGTATGAGTACTCCAGATGCGTTACATTTTCGCACATCACGACTTTTGGATGCATAGAGAGAGCATCCTTAAACGTCACTCTACTTTCGTTCACTTTTCGTCGAAAGCTTTGCGTATAATCTTGATATTCGGAATAGAAGAAGATATGTAGCGTTATGTTACGGCGCACAGCTTTTATAGCCCAATTTTGCAATTTTTCATCAAATTTCTTAAATTATCCCTCTTATTCAAAACGGTGTTTTTTCAACAATTATTCTCTCTTCAACAAATATTGGGTTGTTTAGATTTTGCTCATTCTTTTTTTCTATCCTCGCATGTGTCCCGCTTATGTAGGGTCGATTTGCGGCAAGTCTTCTTCTATTCTAATTTCTCGCAGTTGGCTTGATTCTGTTCAACCAGCTCATCCTAGGTCTATCCCTAGTCCTTCTGTCTTTTGCTTTCATCGCCATTGCTATTCTTACAATCTTTCTTCCCTTCTGCGCATAGGTGCGATAGTTTGGGAATTTGCTCCCCCCCCCCTTCACATCTGAACCGGGGCCAAGGTGCCCCCCTGCACCAAAAGCCACGAAAAAATCAACAGTGAGGTAAGGTTAAGTAAAAGAGATATTTGTACGGGAATTGTCTGTGTATCGGAAGGGGGGAAGAAGATTTATAGGCATTCACGAACTTCGAGGAGGAAAAAAATTGTAGCTTCTGTAGCTGCACAGCAACGTCAGCGAGGAAAGTTCTGTGGTACAACGTTCCCCTCTGGTTTCAGGGAATGAATAGTTTGCCTAGAGTCCGTTCATAGAGGTGCCCTAAAAGGTGTGCCTAGTGATTTCTGGTCACTCACGAGTATTCAACAGAAAGAAAATTCATAGACTCGTCCTCCGCTTTCAGAAAATATAAAGCATGTCTGTGATCCGTTCAAAAAAGTGCCTGGTAAAGGGTGTACTTAGTGATTCCTGGGGCTTTACGAGTTTTGAAAATAAAAAATCATAACTTTTGCAGATGAATAGCTGGTGCAAGAAATAGTCACCATCCGAGCCGCCTCGTCCTCCGTTTCAAAAAATATATAATTTGCCTGAAGTCCATTAGAAAAAGTGCCTGGTGAAGAGTGGGTGAGACTTTTACGATGGAAGTTTCTCAGGTGGAGGTTTTTTATCATAAGACGTCTACTTGAGAACTTCTATTATAAACTTCCGTAATTTCATTATTCCATTCCGTTATGTGTGGTTCTGTTTGTTACTGGATTGTGCTTTTCCAGCACGCCTTTGAGCGTACAGAGAAAGATAAACATAAGAGACTCCCCCACTCTTCACCAGGCACTTTTTCTAACGGACCAGGCAAAATACATAATTTCTGAAAGCGAAGGACGAGGCAGTTCCGAGGGTGACCATCTGCGTACAAGATGTTCATCTTCAAAAATTATCAATTTTTTATCCTAAAAACTCGTAGGAACCCGGATATCACTTACTAAACCACTTCACCAGGACTTCTGCCAACAGACTCCGAGCAAACTATATATTCTCTGAAAGCGAAGGACAAGTTGGTTTCTGAAATAATTTCCTTGCTAACGTTGCTGTTCATCTACAGAAGTTATCAATTTTTTCCTTCAAAAATTCATAAATGCTTAAATATTGTCTACCTCTTTCCCGAAACAAATGTACTTGCATACACATCTTCTATGATAACTTCGAAAACGTACACGGTGGTTCCAATCCTACTTTTTTCACTTTTTTGGAAAGGACAACCAATGGTGGCAGAGAATTTGAAATGATAAACTTGGATTCGGAAAAATAATGAGAAAATACTATCACTCCTCTCACTCCCCCCGCTCCCGATAAACATTTTGTAATTTCTCGACTAAGTGAAATACCCTTCACCCTGGAAGGGCTGCGACCACTATGACCCCCTTCGCCCTGGAGGAGTCATTCTCACCTTATCGCACCTATGCTTCTGCGCACGCGTACAATCGTAATCTCTTTTCCTGCATCTTTTGGGCAACTGGAGCTATTTTCATTTATGCTCGCACCGTTTTATTAGAGATATTATCCTTCATGTGACACCCAAAATCCACCGTAGCATCCGTGTCAAAAAATTTGCGAAATTTTGGATCCTTGCCTCCGGTAAACTAACCACTTTATTTCTTCCCCGTTTACTTTCTGAGACAGTAACCCTCGCCCACTATTAGCATCATCGGCATCGAATGCACGTCTTTTCCGATGGACGCCCTAACTTTTACTCGAGATTCTAACATGAGACATGTCTGCTATATTGGTGCCTGGGGCTTCTTAGCTGGATTGTCGCATGCCCTTCCTGGCCATCTTGACGCTGGAATTGTGGGCATGCCACAGAAATTAGGCTCAGGGTAGGATTGAAACCGTGACCTTCAACACGGATGACGTAAAGCACTAACCACCAGACTAACTCTGCTTTCTGAGTTTTACACTTTTACACCAACCTAAGATGCGTCTTGTAGACAATTATTCTCACTATTTAACACCATTTGTAAGGTCTAAGGCATACTTTCCGCAATTCCGTCAAATTGCTACATCAACGCGACCTGGCGATTTGCCAGATGTCTACAGATTCAGCGTGCGCGGGTTTCAGCTGCATAGGCACTAGCTTCCGTGAGTTGTTGTAAAAGCACAAAGGTTGGCCCAAGCAAAGTGTGCTTATGACCAGTTATGAACAGTCGTTGCAGCGCCGACCGAAATTGCCTGAGGTATGCCTTAGGCCTAAGTATAATATTAAACACGCGCCTGAAAAATTGCAAAAATCTACGACATCTTTGCCTGTGTTCATTTTCCGCAACTTTTCCTGAATATTCAAATATACAGGGTGTCCCAAAAAAATGTATCCACTATTTGATTATTAATAACCCTCTTATTATGAGGTCTTTCGAGAAGCGGTAAGCGCCATTTTGTAGAGCTGGATTCGACTTAGATTTACAGTATAGAGCGAATTGTCCATCTTCTTCCGTTACTGTAGGATTACGGTAGAAACTTGGGACATATGGTGTCACTGTGGAAAAAGCTGCCGTTTCAAAAATTTTCAAAAAGATGTGAAAATTTGTGTAATAGGGTTCTTAGGGATTCTGAGTGCAATACTTAACTATTCTTAAGATTGCGAAGCTTTCTAGACGGTGTAACCGCGCCTTTTAGGAACATTGAGAACATGGCCGCTCTTGCTTACCTCGCATAACTCTTCAGTGAAGCATCATAATAAGTTGGGAACTTTACAGTTAGAATCAGCAACTCTAATTGGCCTAGTGTAAAAGGTTTTAGGCTGTTTTGATTCCTTTCTGAGGCAAAATATGGCCTTTCATGGCCCAAAACCTCCTTCAAGTTTCTACCGTAATCCTACAGTAACGGAGCAAGATAGAAAAATTAGTCTATAGTGTAAATCTAAGTTGAAGCCAGCTCTACAAAATGGCCTTTACCGCTTCTCGAAAGACCTTAAAATAAGAGAGTTATTAACAATCAAACAGTGGATACATTTTTTGGGACACCCTGTATATGCATACAGGGTGTCCGTAAAGTATGTATATGTATACACTGTTTGATCGTTAATAGTTTCTTCCCAACAAGTCTTTTGCCTTGCTTCAGGTACTGTTTTGTGAAGCTGGCTTCAACTTAGATTTGCAGTATAGAATAAGTCACCCATCTCTCCTCATTACTGTAGGACTACGGTAGAAACTTCAAAGAGGGTTTTGAGCCATGAAAGGCCATATTTTGCCTCAGAAAGGAAAAGAAACAGCCTGAAAGCTTTTAAACTAAGCTAACTGGAGCTGCTGATACTAACTGTAAAGTTCTCAATTTATTTATAGCTTCATTGAAGAGTTATGCCGGGTAAGAGGTAGCGGCCATTTTTTCTGTTCCTAAAAGTGCGGCTACACCGTTTAGAAAGCTTTGCAATCTTGTGAATAATCGAGTATTGAAATCAGCGTCCACCAAATACCTATTACACAAGTTTTCACATTTGTTTTGAAAATTTTTCAAACGGCAGTTTTTTTCCACATTGACAGCATATGTTTCAAGTTTCTACCGTAATTTTACAGTAATGAAAAGCGGTCGGTGACCCATACTGTAAATCTAAGTTGAAGCCAGCTCTACAAAACGGTACCTAAAGCAAGGCAAAAGACTCGCTGGGAGGAAAGATAATAACGATCAAACAGTGTGTACATACTTTACGGACACTCCGTATATCAATTTTCGCACAGTTAGGAGAAAAAAAACCTCAGTCAAAGCAATTCATGAATCCTCATAATGATTTACTTGATCGTTCTCTGTGGGGATAAAATCTTCGGGTAAAAGATAAACTTCCAAACTTGAAAACTTGCGAAATGCATTTTTGCGGTAAAGTAAGTGTCTTCTTTAAGATATTGACTGTGATTTTCTTCAAGTTATCTTTCGGAAATACAGAAATCTTAAAGGTTACCCTAGTGAGACTCTCTTCTAGGAAATAGCTAAATTCAAAATTTTTACAAACTTTTGAATCCTTGAGACTCTCCCATTTTATTAGGTTGAATACTAAGTTTTGGAACTTGTTTCATAACTTCACTCTCATTCAACATGGCGCACTCAAACTTTGGCATCATGTAGAATGCAATGTGAGCTACAAGTGAGCACAAATTGTCTGAATTTTGAACACAAAATAGAAAAGTTTCAGGCATTTTTCGAAAACTAGTAAAATTTGAGAATTTTTGAGGTTTCAAGCTAAAATGAAGCCTTTGGCAGCCTAGACCATGCGCAGTAATCCGGATTCGTCTACAAATTATTGCAAGAGGTTGACTCCTTTGGCCTAGCAAGAAAGAAACAAAATTTATGGGCATGTCGAGATTTGGCGTCCTCATAAAGTCGAACGAGTCGATGTACGCAAGAGCTGCTGGAACGACCGTCAATGACTAAAGAGTCCGAAGCTCAAATTCCGCCGAGACTTCACATAGTAAGGTTATTTGACCTGCCGAATGCGAATATCATATTCATTTGTTGAATCAACGCCTTTTTCCTTGTTTAGGGTGAGACCCCATATCGTACACCTACAGTAATCCTACAAAAAAGCCCTTATCACGCAATTTCACTATCGCTTTCGTGATCAGCATGTCGGATAACATCCCTATGCCAAGTTTCAGCCAAATTCGTCAAACTTTGAATTTTTCCCCTTCATACCATACACCTACCGTAACCCTCACTGCGAATTTGGTAGGACAGCAGCTGCGCTTGTAGTATACATAACAACCAACACAGTGGCAAAATTTGAGTGCACCATGTTGAGTGAGAGGGAAGTTATGAGAAAAGTTGCAAAACTTAGTGTTCAACCTAATAATAATCAATGAAATTGGATAAAAACGGCAAAAGTTCTGAAGTGATCCAGTGCAAAAAAAAAGAACTGACGCGTGGCACTTGTTACTTATAATACCAGAATTCAATCAAGCAGTTTTTGAGACAGCGATCTTTTGTAAAACGTGTAGTTGCTATCTAGAGCGTACTACCTAGTGACTAACAATAAAATACGTTCCCATGACTAATTATATGAAATTATAAATTATCCACTTGCACTTCCGGAAAATGTACCTGTGCTGTCATCTCGTCCTGCAAGTTTAGAAAAGAAGCAAAGTTCTTGATAGATGCGTTTTGCTTCGGTGATGATAGCATAGCTGAATGATGATAAGAACATTGTGCTTATTTTTGCTAAAAGAGTGGATCAAAGCCTTCCAATCAGAAATCTGACGCGTTCGAGTATTTCTAAAAATCCCACAAACTAATAAAACAGTTGAAACCAATCCCACTACGAGTATCCACCATGCCAAGGTTAAGAGACAGCCGAACCTGGACAATTCTGAACGATGTACCAGCGACATGCTTCCGGCTCGTGAAAGAAGTGCTCTCCATGAGACAGAAGATCGTCTCGGAACGACAATCCATCCACTTTCTCCGCCGCTGCGTCCAACAAGGAGTCATCCCAAACTTCATCAGAAAGAAGAAACTCCACGAACTTTGCGGCCTACCCGAACGAAGCAGAAGAGTTCAAGATCTACAGCGAAGCCTCCTACGTACAGCTCTACGAGTCAAGAAAGACCAAATGTTTACGTTGTTGTTGAAATGTGTACATAAGGAAGAGTGTTGTAAACGTCTTCTGCCCGACCGCCTTTGGAGGAGAATTGTGGGTGAGTCGAAAGTCATATGTAATCTTATTCGGTCTGATGTCAAGAGTAGACTTCAAAGGAAGTTCGAGAATTTGGTTAGTGTAACGCAAAATCAGAGTCCACAAGCACTTAGTACTAGCCTAAGTTCGGAAAATCAAGACCATACTGAGGACAGCTCGGTCAATGTGCCAAGTTTCTCACGGGTGTCTCTTGTAGGTGATACACGTATCTCCGATGACGCAATGTCTGTCTTGGATCTAGGTCCAAGTTTCTCTCCAGTCCAATCAATAGGGCCTCGGGTCGTACGCAAGATCGTAGGCAGCCTGCAAAATGTTCACGAGGCACTGCGGCGCAGAGCGAAAGAGGAGCAACGCGCAAATCGTTTGGAAACTGCAGCAACCGCGTCCTTGCCGGTAATACCATTTCCTCGCTTATATTACAAGCCGCAGGAGCCTGACAGCACCGCAGATACAAAGTTTCGCGTTTTTGCCACCGCAGTCTTCTCCATTCTTAATAATTTCTCCAAAAAACGCGAAAATAATAATTTAACTACTGCCCAGCGCCGCGGCCTACGCGAAATCCGTGACCTATGCAACGCCGGGGAGATAAGGATTTCAGTGAGCGATAAGGGTGGCGAGTTCGTAGTGATGTCACGTGAAATGGACATGGCAATCACGCAATTACACCTGGCAGACGATACGACCTACGCGCCCTCATCAGCTGATGAGTTTGGAAAACAATACCGCCGCCTTAACAGGATTTGGTCTGATATTGCGCGGTCTGCGGGGCTTAACAGAAGCTTAATAGCACGTCTTAAAAGCGAGATGCCTATCTGTCCTGTGCTCTACACTTTGATAAAGACGCACAAACCTCCGGCGGCAGGGCTTTCTTCAAACAATGCGTGCGATTACAAAGTTCGACCCATAATCAGCGGCATTGGGGGGCCAACAGACAAAATAGCATGGTTCCTTAACATAATTCTGTCACAGCTGCTCCAATTCGTCCCTGCGCACCTCAATAGTACTAACATGCTCCTTGATCGCCTCCGTACAACACAGCTTAGCCGCGACTGCGTCATTGAATCATTCGACGTTACATCGCTGTATACCAATGTATCCAATGATGCTGCACTTCAAGCTAGCTTCGAGTTGCTATCTGAGCACCAAGCCTCTCGTAACTTGTACGGTCTTAGCATCCACGGAATAATGACCCTGCTACACGAATGCTTGCAATGTTCAGTCTTCCGATGGTCGGGCCAATATTACAACAGATTAGAGGCTTGGCAATGGGGCAACGTCTCGCGCCTACTTTGGCAATCATTTTTATGTCTAAAATAGAAGCGCCAGTGCTGCAGCGAAAACCCCTGCTCTACGGTCGCTACATAGATGACTGCTGCGTCATATGCCCAACTCAAGCCGAAGTAGATACTTGCTTCCAAATATTAAACCAGCAGTCACCAAACATCGTTTTCACCAGGGAGAAGCCTACTGGGGGGTGGTTGGCGTTTCTGAATGTGCAGATCCATCTAGCAGGCGGCAGTTACAAAACTAAGTGGTATCGCAAACCCAGCAGTAAAAACATCTTGGTGCATTCTTTGTCTGCACATCCAAATAGCACAAAACGGTCTATTGTGGGCAACACGTACAAAACAGCTCTGCGGGTATGTTCCGGCAGCGACGAACGATCGTACTCCATCGCCTTGGCCCACAGGATTGCTGCTTCCAATGGCTATGCCACACTTGAGCACAACCGTGGAGCACGCGGGTCTTCTCGGAGCAGAGCCCATGGTATGAGCACTGATAACGAGATCCCCTTCTGTCTGCCATTCATCTCTGATGAATTGAGCAGGGCAGTGCGGCGAGGCGTACAGCAGGCGGGTTTGCACGGCGTGGTAAGAGTGGTCGATATTCCTCCCGCTAATCTCAAACGCCAATTGGTTCGCAATCGAGCTTATGACCGCATATGTACCACTCCAAACTGTATGGTTTGCCCGTATGGTAGATGTGGGGACTGTATGCTAGCCGGGGTTATCTACCTCATTACATGCTTATCATGCGGTGACTTTTACATTGGCGAAACAGGACGTCCGCTTTGCTGTCGCGTTAAGGAGCATTTAGATGGTTTAAATAAGCTCAAAGCAGCTACGCCACTAGGGGAACATCGCATAACGCGCCATGGTGGGGCTCCTATACAAGTTACTGTAAAGATCTTGTCGTTAGAACCCGAGATCCTTACGCGCAAAATACTAGAAGCGTTTTGGATTAGCGCCAAAAATCCAAAAATAAACCGGAAGGAGGAGTGTACCGCCATAAAGAGAGAACTCGCGCCTTATCAGTCCCTATGCGGATTCGAATATGAGGCCGGGTCATCCAGGCACGTATAAAAGAGCTGAGGTTGAGTCTTGTGTATAGTAGTGGTCCTTGGACTTCCGTCTTGTGCTATCTAAGGTGAGTACTGTGCTTGTGAATATGGTTTTGTTTAGCATTGGCCTTGTTCTTGAATGATACTTTATCTATTGTTGACGTCTGGACGAGTAAGTTCATATACTTTCGGCTTGCAGGCTCTGAAGAAGGCGAAAGCGCCGAAACGTTAGCGAATAAAGAAGTGTTATCAACCTTGGAAGTTCGCTCAACCAATCCCACTACGAGAAAACAAACAATTTCTTTTTTGATTCTATGCATCGGACGCATTCTGCTTCCTGGTCGATGAGGATAAATGCGTCTGAACTGCAGCTGATCAATGCGTCAACATTTATCCAGATGTGCGAAAGGCGAAATATCCACTTTTTGTGCCCCACAAACGCTCCGCGATCCCGGCGAAAACATGAGTTAAGGGAGCGGGGACTTTGATAGGTTTGCCGTTCGCTCGTGTAGTTGGCACCTACGCATCACATCCAGTCTCCAACCTCACCTTCTACAGACATCCAAATTCTGCAGTACCGTATTAAATCTGAATATCGCCTATGAAATTATTGAAATTTACAAAGAGAACTTTCACGGCATGATGCATGACTAAAGTAACTGCTTAAATCTGTTCATGAGGCAACACAGAGTTTTAAGTGAGCTTTCGAAAGTGAGCTCAGAATGAATGTTGGTGGATAGGTGCATCAAGTGAAGTAGGTATAGAAGATAACGAGAGTTGTCTACATCCTTGAGCCTGCTCAAAAGACACTACTTTGATAAACTCACTTGAAAAGATTTTCTCAGTTTTGCTACAGAAATCTTGATAAATGATTCGCAAAAAGGATATCTCCTGTTTATATGAGTGCAAGATTTGCCGATTTTAGACAGTTGTTCAGAACCCTACTTTTCATGCTTTTCCGAATAGAGACTACTAATTGCTATCTTAAAAGTTACAACAGCCATTAGTACGCAGATAGGAGATAGGCAAAGTCAAAAGTTTGAAAATGATATGGAAAGTCACTCACCCGAAGGTATAGTAACCATGTCTTGATGTTATGACATGACGCAGGAGTGAGAGTGGTGGGATTTAGGTTGTTTACATTTTTTCACGCGTTGTCGCCTTTCGCGTGATCTCCATTATCCAGCAATGCGATTACTGTTCGTAGTGCGGTTTTTTTTTTGCGAAATCCCTGGCCTCATGTATCGTTCACTCTCTGAGTAAGGGATATGAGCTTTGCGTTGGCCTGGGGCGGTATGCATCAATCTCCAGTTTTGAAAGCGGGCAATCATTTTCAATAGAAATCGTACCCGGGTGGGCGATCATTTGCTATTGAAAATGATCGGCCGCTTTCAAAACGGGAGATTCATGCATACCGCCCCTGATTACAAGTTCAAGATTGGATTCTAGCGCGTTTTTTCTATTACTAGATGATACTAGCAATAGAGTTCTGATTTATTATAACGCATTAAAAACGTTTATACTAGTTTCATGTAAGTCGATGGAGAACCGCTTTGTGTTAGTGGCCATAGGTTTTCCACATTGGCGTGGTGGGTAGACACCTCCATTTGTAGGACAACCCTGACCTTTAACTTTGGTTACCCCCACAGTTTTGTATGGCGTTCTATACACTTTACAATCTTAGCTGCTATTTGGAAAAGTTGAAATGTCATCTGCAGTTTTTGCTGTGTCAATGCTTTATCAAATGCACATATACCTCGAAAAAGTGCCATATCCGACCTAAAGTATTCTCTAAAACTCATAGCATAAGACCATTGGTTCTGCACATGATTTTATGACTTATGATTTGAATTGTGTTATTTGATGTTTTCATTTTTCATAAACAGCTCCTTTAGCGCATCAATGAATGCACTCAACAAATAAATAAATCTGCTATGTCAGAAGAGCCAGCGGTCTTCCAGTCCTTCCGTGGACGTTGGTTGAGAATATAGGTTTTGGAACAAATGGGAAAAAGCACTGATGGACTTCCTAGAAGTAAACCGACGAATCCATGTTGGTTTGTTGATTGGCAGGACCTTCGCTCAAAATCTTACTTCAGAACTCAAATACAGTTTCCTTGCTGTATTTTGTGCATGGAGAAGATTAAAATTTTGCTTCAGTCTGATTGCGCAAAAAATATGTCCCCAACTCTCATGAATGATCACCCCGTTGATGAGATGTGTTATAGTTCTTCTGATAATACTTTAAATCATCCGAGATTAGGCTGCCTTCCGTTATATTTGAAAGCAAAGCTTTATTTCAGTAATAAATAGAGCATAAGAAACAGAACTTATAAAGTGCACTTTCAATACGAACAGTCACAATCAAACGTTCTCCATGAGAGCCGAAATTCTCTTCGGATTACGGACTTTCATTTCTCCCATCGAGCCCTATAAATGGTAACGATGTATTCCTGAGGAATGTGCGGATATGACTTACATTGTACACTTGGATTGGACTATTTGGGAACACGCTATGAATTGCGTACGCGAGCATGCAAGCCTGGACTCCAGCATTGCACATTACCACACTCGGCTTCTCAGGTTTGAAGCCATGTTGGACTAACCCTAAACAAGACAAGGTGCGTTGTTGAAGAAAGCATGATGCTTGTATTGAATAAAAAAACACTTTGACCTTTTTTTAATGATTTCAGCACACAATGATTACGCAAAATATCTTCTGAGGGAGAAACGCAGGAGGAGAGGACCGAAGGTGAAAATTTTGAAATTGGCCACCATGAGATAGAAAATTGCTCGATCGATTTGTGTCAACATTCATACATCGAAGTAAATTTCAAAATCTTTGAGAACTCAAATTAACCTTGTAGAAAAACTGGCTGCAGCCAAGCACCTTTTCTTTGAATTTCTAGGTTAAGGCCGCTGAAAATTCGGAAAGCCACACAAGACAGCAGCCAGTTTCTGAGACACTTCTTTTTCCCCACTATCCTAGGTTCGTGGTTCTGATATACGGCTGGAAGCGAGGCTCCCCCCCCCCTCTATATATTTTCGTGAACAGGGGAAAGACGCTGTGTTGTCATGTATTTGTAGAGACTGTTTTTGATTGTTTACAAGTTCTCTGATTTTTACGTTAACCTGAAGATTTTTTTAGTTACGCCGGGAAGGTATCGGTAAAAGGTTGCATAGCAGATTTTCATCTCCCTTCTTTGACAATAAAAATGGAAACGTTTAGATTTCTTTTCTGTAATACTATACCTTTCAAAAAATCTGAAACTGAAAATGAGATGTCTTGCTCCTACAGTACTTCAGATAGAACAAAAATGTTTCAGCAGACCACTAGAAACAATAAATGTATGAAAAATAAATGCATGCACTAAGCACACAAAATACCTAGAACATGACAAGATTGAGGTGAAATCAGGAGAAAAATATTCTTGAAAGAAATTGCCCTACTGATTCCAAGCTTGTGCGCACCAGCTCGCAACCAAGTCATTAGGACTACTTTTGAAAATTCACTTCCCAACCTAAACAGGAGCGTCAGCCAAAGCCGACGAAGTGCTAACTTTTCTTAAGGCTCAAGATAATTCCATACTCTTCCGTGCAACAACAAGGAGAAGCTTTCTCGCTTTCAGTGCTTTCGGTGAGGAAGAAAAAAATGTCAGCACGCTCTGCTTCTTATAAACTCCACGATAGGAGTCACATGACGCTTGAATCAACAAAAGCTAGAGAAGATTTCTCTAATGTACTTACAATCTCTGAGATTATCAGGGTTCCTTAAGTGATCACCATCCACCAACTCAGCAGCAGGCAAGTTTTTGAACCCAGGAATGAAAGTTCCAATCACACCTTAATAACAGCAAATAAATATACAGTCATAAAAGAATTGGTTATATACAAAAACGTGATTTACTTGGTGGGAAGTCCCCCGAAGCTGTCCCTTCGTATTGACCGCGCACTCGCGAATCCAAAAGATTGAGCTAGAATCAAGCAAAAAACGTATGACTGAGGGGTAGTTTCCAGATGAGTTGCCACCTCACATCGTCGATGTACTCGATGTACGGCTTATCGCCATGAGCTCCTTCGAGTTCGTCGTAGTTGATATTGTATGTGGAGATGCAGTCACTTGCGGTCCATGTTCCAGGCTGAAAAATTTTTATCCATGTTGTAAAGCAGAGTAGATGTGTATGTTTACCTCCAACTTTACGTCCTCCTTGCTGATCTCATATCCTTTCTTTTTCCACTCTGGCAATCCGCCATCGATTACTGACACTTTATCGTGTCCATAACTCTCAAAAGCATCTTTTAAGAAGATTCGCATGTCAGAATTAAGCAAGTACCTTAAGGAGCCAAGCGACTTTCATCGCATAAATCATTCCTCCAAACCTTGAGTGGGAGTATAAGATCAAGTGTTCATCGGAGTTGATGCCTATTAACTAAAATCATGCGTATTCATTGATTACTTCAAATATGCATACTTTCAAAGAGGATGTAAAAAAATTTTCAGCGTTTCAAATCTAGTGATATTCTCGTAAGACATGAATCTACTTCATATACATTCAATCTTCAAAATAATAAATAAAGCAAACATGAGACTTGGTTACCAGTACCCGTATGTGAAAATTTTCAAAGAAAGGTGAGGGAGGAGTAAACAGAGATTTCTGGTAAAAATGGGGATTTATCACTCTCCAAGAAAAATATTGGGATCTTTTCTGAACTATAGCCTATAAACATGTAATTTTACAGTTCAATAGGTTTTTTGTAGCATATGGGAGCATTTTGGATACTCACATAGAAAACCGAGTTACTTGTGTAATTTGATAACTTTTCAGAGCATCACCCCTTCTTCTTCCCCCCCCCCCCTCGCCCTTTCCTCCCCATGCTTCGCTCTCTCCATTCTCGACCCTCATGTTTTGTCATTCTCGAACCTTTTCATGGCCTTGATTTCAGATCCAAACTCCAAATTGCGTGAAATCCCCGACAATCCCTTTTGGGAACTTATTTTTATTGCGCGGACGAGTATTCCGCCGCTAATTCATTGCGGTGCAACGTGAAAACGTACCACAGACACGAATATTTTGCAAATGCAACGTGAAAATGGCGCGCGGAACGTGTAAGCTCGTCCACGTAGATGTATGAGGAGCAAAAAGGGTTTGGGGGGCAGCCGTATTTGAGGCTTTGAAGTCGCATTTTCCGAGCGGACTTGATGACTTGCTTTGGTTGAAAGAAGCCTTTAGAACCGCGTCAAAATTTGGGATAAGTCTATTTTATTCAGTCGCTCCTTTGAGACAAAAAATGCGCTGAGTTCTCATTGCCGCCTGTTCTGCAAAGTAGAGGCTGCTTCTTCGTAACAGTGACATATAATGGCGAGAAAAAAGAGGCAGAGCTTAGCTAAGACGTAGAAATGTTTGAAAAAAAGTGAATTCTTGCAACACTTACAAGCGTGCGCGCATAACTTGACCTAGCAAAACTAATCAGACTATTCCATGATTGTAATCATTTGTGCAACTATTTCACATCATCTTGACTGATTAACAACAAATACAAACCTGCATATACTTCTGGAATATTTCAGGAGGATAAATATCATATCGCACATGCTCGGACGGATAGAATGCTGCATCTATACAAAAATGTGGTGCTAATGGGATATGGCCGGAAAGGTACATTTCCTTCGAACTGCAAGGAGAGAAGATGAACGAGATGTAATGCTCCAACACATTATATTGTTCCATAAGTTCGCAGCGTTTTCATGAACCAAAAAATGATGGAATTTTGTCAAAAATTAGTCGATAATGTAATTTTCGCTGTCTCACAATCTCCAACCACCTTATTGTCAAACTTTTTCCAAAATTTAGTGCACCTGGTCCGGAAACAGTCGCCTAATCAGGAGATCGTCTACATGATCGAAACAGAGCATACTATCTACAAAAAAAGCCGGGCAACTTAACATCTGGTGGAGCAAGGCTGAGGAGTACAGCGGATACTAATATGCCTCATGGTCAAGTCTTGCAAAACAGTTGAACAATTTTGACGACGTTTGCCGTACGGAGCCTTTGTCATGCAGAAAACCTCACTAGACCAGTTTGAGTCATTTCTGCAGTTTGTGTAGGCTGTGTAGCTGGAGCTTACGATATGACCGACTATTTTATTCTTTTCCTAGCAACTTCGATGCAGGACGTCCTGCCCGTCCCACGAAAACTCTTGTTCACACTCTGTTCAGCCCTCGGTTCTCAAAACACTTCAATTCTTTTTTGTCTCATATCATGTGAAAACGCCAATTTTTATAATCCGCAAAAAGCTATGCAAAAACACTTTCTTTGCAAGAAAAAATAAGCACTTGTAGAATTTCCATTGTTTTTTGAAAATTCCCATTGGAAAATGAGAACTCGAAGTAGGTCAGTTTTCAAGTCAACGATTATAAAGAGCATAATTTGCTCATTCTAGTAGTGTGTAGCATCTTGCCGCAAATCATCGTCTCTCAAAGAAATGAGGATGAGAATAAAAACGCCTCGAACTCATGGAACGATCTAATGCTATCAATTCTATCATATCACGGAAATCCAACGTTCTAGCAATAGCTCTTTGCATTGGCTGTTTTTTAAGTACAACAAATAACGACCCAGTAGGACACTTCTCTACCCCTTCTAAAAGATAAAAGCGCGAATGTTTAATTTTTTCAACTTACGGGCATGGCCTTGCAAGAATCCTCTCGAAATCTCCATACAGCTCCTTTTTGTAGTGTTTCCAATCAGGTTTCTTTTTGATTTGCGCTGAATCGTAAGCGCAGTCTAGGATACGGACGCCTTCCTTATTGATGATATTCTTTTTGAGCAACTGGGCCACAGTTCCAACGTCGACGAGTCGCTTCAGCGACATTCTGAAGCATGAAAATTGGATGTACGGTCAAGTCAGAAAGAAATGCAGAATAGATAACGATATAAAAAACACGCGAACAAAAAACACTGATAAATCATGTGGAATTGGCTGCCTGAAAGTTTAGAGATGGTAGTATACTTGAATTGATATGGAAGAAAAGCAGTATAAGAGAATAACACAAGATCCTGTTGCTGTCTCAAGCAAAGCATACTTACACTCATACAAATCAAGGATATTTTTGGTTGAACCTTTCGGTCATTCTCGCTAATCAAAATTCTTATCAACAATCTAAGATCAAGCTCTTATACTCACCTTACATTTTATAATTTTATTTTTATTTGGTATTCTCATAGTATTTTAGATATTCAATCATGCGCTGCTTTTCCGGGAAAGTCACGTCTCGACATTTCTGAGAATGAATGAAAGAGATTTACTTCAACGCCACAACTAAAACTCTTTCAAAGTTTATCTTCACTCTGTTAACGAATTCTGAAATTGCAAGGAATTTCCTCTTACATTATATTGAGAAACTAGCTGGCTTACCCGGCTCCGCCGTATGTTCCGAATAGAAAATTCGATTTCTGAACCGATCCGGACCAAACTTGGCACACATACACTACGGGCCCCGGCGGGTGTCATAGGCTACTAGTTTCTCAGTATAATGTAAGAGGAAATTACACCCCTCTGCCAAATTCCAGCCCCCTAGCTCAAATTTTGCAAAATGTCGATAAAATCGATGTCGATAAAATCGACATCGATCGATAACAAAAAGTGGACTGTGACACCCGCCGGGGCCCGAAGTGTATGTGTGCCAAGTTGGTCCGGATCGGTTCAGAAATGGAATTTTCTATTCGGAACATACGTACAGACAGACAGACAGACAGACATACATACAGACATACAGACATACAAACAGACATTCAGCTTTATATATAAGATTAGAATAACTGAGACTCCTTCTACACGTAACTTAACCCATCAAAATTTCTCTAACTTTTTTGAAAAGCTCCTGGATTCAAAGAGCTCCGTAATTTGAAAAGGAAATTAACATCCCACGTGAAGTTTTACCTGTAAAGAAACTGTTTACAGATATTGGGCCGGATTCACTATTGACATATACTCGCATCTAAATTCTAAAACTTAGCCAACTTTGTGAGAGAGCTTTCTAATGCTCGTGCGTCTAGCGGTGGCTGTGATTTTATCTTACGGCTCGCAAAAATTGGCAGGAACAGCGTAACGAGAACAAGTTGTTTGAAGGTCAACAATTCAGAGAACTTACTGACGACTATCAATTGTGAATCTCCCTTCCGTTTAACTTGTGAGAAATTGGGAAGGCTTGGATTGCCCAAAACTATGGAAGTCTTTTGAAACCGTGCTCAACTAGAGGGGTTTTATATGTCTGACACATTTTGTACATCAGTAGCAAACGCGAACAATTTTCGCCACACGGTGAGACTTCTCCCATATTAATAAATGCCTGTACCCGACCTCAAAAAAATCAAATTTTTCACATGCTCGTAATTCTAGGCTTAAGAAGGGAGGCAGCGGCAGCCACGCGCGATGAAGCTCATGATTTAATTTGATTTGTATAAAATTTACAAACTTGTTTTGATGAATTGATGTTTTGATGAAATTTACAAACTTGACTGTTCACAAATACTACATGCATGAATTTACAACTCATGTGGTCAACTTTAGAGAACTTCCAACCCCCTCCCCCCCCCCCCTCCCCCCCCCCCACACACACTTCCACACACCGCTAGATTCCTCCGTCATTAGTGATGATGATCGTTGCACGACATCAAATGTGAATGTTGTCCCTATAGTATTTGTCAGTGTTAGATCAAGTTCACGTTTCAAGGTGATTGATTGCGAATCACTTCTCTTTGGCATTTCCATTAGTGAAGATTGTATCAATGCTCTAGCGACAAGGCATCAAAAGTTTGCAATATGAATACATTTGTATGTGTATTTGGTCCAGGTGCTGGACCTGAAAAACGAAAAGTAAGAGATCAGAGTGGAAGAACACAATCGAACAGAAGAAGTATAGTATCTAGATTGCAGTTTTGAAAATGAACTTACCAACTATTACGCTACGATCTGAACTTTTGGGACACGTTGAAGCACAATGCGAACGATGAGGAATGATTTATAACGTTACAGCTTATTGCACTCTCTGTGTGAGTGAGTCTATCTATCCGAAGTTCATTTAGAGGAGAAGCATTTATGTATTTTATCTTTATTATCTTTATCTATTTTATCCTCTAGCAGGAGGCTGTATGATAGTGTGAAACAGTAGTCATTGAAGCATGCAAAGGTATAATATAATAGCATGCAAAGGTATAATATAATAAAGGTTAAAAAGCGTGGCTTCTGAGTAAAGCGTTAGCGTTTTCAAATGCATCAAATCAGTTTTGCAATAAATTAAAATTCTAATAATGAACCTTGGGTAGTTTTAGCATTGATATCCCACTGTTGAAGAGAAGGATCATCGCGAGAAAAACTGAATGCGTTGTAGATATCTAGATACATTAGCAAGTTACTATCATTTTTTGCATCTGCTTCTTACTATTCCTGCCTTGTCGCTGCCTAGCATTTAGGATGATGACCAAGAATAGAAAAATCTACCTAGTGAATTAGCATCAGAAAGATTAACATTAGAGCTGCATCAACTAACCAAATTGAATTCT
Organism: Cylicocyclus nassatus; assembly: GCA_958299035.1. Lineage (NCBI taxonomy): Eukaryota > Metazoa > Nematoda > Chromadorea > Rhabditida > Strongylidae > Cylicocyclus > Cylicocyclus nassatus. Next base: position 43,334,929 of record CATQJL010000001.1, on the reverse strand, counting down.
ACTCTCTACGATCGCTTCGACGATAACTTTTTCTTCCCTTTCGCCGCCTCCACGTTTAAATTGATTGACTTCGAAATGCTCAACGTTCACAAGTCAACACTCAGTAGAGAATCAAGAAGGCAAAAATAGCAAAAATAATCTCTTCTTATGCAAATTAGAAGATGAAGCAACGGACTATATTCATATCTGAAACCATCTCTTCCAATGTATTGAGCTGCCATGTGAAAGAGAACGCACAAAGTTTATAGAGGTGAATAGTAGCAAGACATCGATTTGCTAGACTGGCTGTTGACCATGAAGTAATGTAAAAAAAAGGAACGTACGTGCGTACAGATGCCATCAATAAAAGCGAAGAACGAGAGGAAATCTAGCTAATTTTGCAACCAAGCAACAAATTGTGGAGGAAAAGCACGTTAGGATTCAAAAAAATGAGGTCTCTCATGCACTTGTATGTTCGGACATGTGTGAACATGAAATGAAATTACGAACAGGATGTTGTCAAAACTGAAGAAATGGCAGAGACTACTATTCTCAATTAAAAGACATTGAGTTCAGAAAATTATAAATTTATAATTCACAATCAATTTTAATTATTTTCTTTTCAATTATAATTTTTATGGACGTCTTGCCACAGCAATCAAGAACCGAAAAAAGGGAAGAAATATTTGCTTAGTCGTCGAGTCTCGCTAGATTCGCGTCTTCGTTGAACGTGAATCCAGCATAGGAGCAGAGAACCAATCATGGAGAAGATGTTTTCATCCTATAGAACGATAAAGAAAGTGCATACGGCACGCATTTCATTGCAGCTGACAAGTGCGATCGAAGAATTTTCACTGCCTGTGCAACCGTGCTGCGTGCGAAAACAAAACTATAGTGCAGTGCAGCATTCGAAAATGTGGGCGAAAGTGGTAAACACAAAAGAATCTTTCAGATATGGAACACGCAAAAAATTTTGACCTAGGTTCGGGCCAAGGAAAGACCGAAATGACATGATTTATGAAAACGTGAAAATGACTTTTCACTAGAAAATTATGATGTCAAATTTATGTGCTCATATTATGGCTGTTTACAAGCGTTGTATGTTTACATCAGTGGCGTACCGAGGCCCCCCCCCCGCGAATGGGTCGCGAAATTTTTGGAAGTTACTTAAATGTGTTATAAAAATGTGCAGAGGACTTACTTGTCAGGGGCCCGGAAAAATTTTGGGAAACACCTCAAAAAATTTTTCGGAGTGCGTGGCTGACGCCACGCACCTTCATTAAAAAAAAATTTTTGTCGCCCCCCCCCCGAGCCGAAATCCTGGGTACGCCACTTCCACTGCTTTACATGTATCAGATTGTAGTAGAAGTGTTCACAATCACATTACAATTCAAAAATCTTCAAAAATATTCTTGGATGGTCATTAGCTTTATGTGAGCGACGCCCCCTTTCTGATTATTTCGAGTTATACGGCTGCAAAAAGTTGTCGTGCTCAACCTGCGTATTCGATTCCCAGAGCCAACCTGAAAAATTTCCCACCCTCCCCCCCCCCCACCGAAAAATTTCCTCGGTTCGCTATCGGCTCATTTCAAGCATTTCGAAACTCACTGGGTGTGGTAACTTCAGTGTAACGAATTTTGTGAAAAATTGTAACAAAGAAGAGTTTTTTTTGAACTGATATTTTCCATAGATTTTTCACATTCGCTATGAGATAACAGTTTGCTAAAGAATCTAGTCGTTACTAGCGTGTAAAGACTTTTATAAATACTTTGCCCACGTCTATGTATCTAGCTGCATAGATTCTTGCTACCCTTTTTTTACAACCTCAAAGTGTCAAGAAAATGATTCACTGTGCTGCCCGCAAGTTTTGATCTTTCTTTTATCTGATACGAAATGTAACCTGGCTTTATTTGCGTAAAATAATATAAAGCTTCACCGTTCCATGGATAAGACAAAAGGTCAGTGATTTGGTTCCATCTGCGAGTAAATGAAGCCAGTCTTTTAGATATGCCACTGGTCCAAGCAGAAGAAAGCAAAGAATTTTTAAGTCTACGAACTTGGATACATTCCTTTGTTACAGGATATATGTACAATGCGACTAAGCGTTATTAAACTGACGGTTAACATTTAGATATGGGGTTTATACTAGATCCCATATCTGAGTTTCAATCGTAACGTGATCTTTGTTCTTGTCTTTAATATATGGAGAAATCAATGTCGCTGTTTTTTTTTTCAAATGCTAAATTAGAAATTAGAAGCTTGTGGCCGATTTTTGAACGTTCAACGATGTGGAGATGTTTGACATGGTGACATTCGTCCTCGGAGGAAATTTCCAAAAGATCTGAGTCGACAGAATCTCTGAAATTACTTCGATTTTTGGGCTCAACCCTTACACAAGATTTCACGAATCTTTTCGAATAGTTCCTCTACGAATTTGAAAAGAGCGTATCGGCCTTTCCGCATGTTTCAATGTCAAACACGCCACTGTTTGAAACCGCAAGCAACTAATTGATCGCAATCAACGCTCGCTGTCAGGCTACAGCTTTGACTATAGGAAAAAACAGAAAAAGGTGAAATTTGGGCTCTAATCATGAGGAAAATTGACAGCAGCTATCGATTTTCATCGCGTCGGCAATGCAGAAAAGCGATGGTAGCATGCAGAAGCGATGCAGCGGAACATTATTGTTGAGGAAAAATAAGCTACCAGATGAGTTGATGCAGAAATTTGAGAATTTTAATAAGTTTTAAGGCGTTCTGATCGCTTCATATAGAAGGTAGATACTTCAATAACGAACCCGAGGAAGAGGGAGAGGGCAACCGTGGAAGAGACCTCCTATTCCGAGAATGATCGCAGAATATTTTGTAAAAGGTCAACATGAGTACTAATATTGTGCAAATTACTTTGTCAGGCCTCGGACAGAGTTCACGCGATTTGATCGTCGCGATTCAATCGCTACAAGACAACCGTTAAGGGCCGGGCATACTTCACGCAATTTCAGTCGCGACGCAATTCGGCAACATTCCAACTGTCCATAATTCGCTATAATTACATTCCAAATGTACAGAAGATAGGGCATTTTACAATCCATCTAACTTATATACACTGTGCACGTGCACTTTGCTAGTATTGAATCTGAAGACTTCTGACGAATTGCCAAATCGCGTCGCGATTAAAATCGCGTGAAGTATGCCCGACCCTTTACGAGTTCATTGCATGCTGATCAGCTTGCACTTTGATTGTGATACTTTTCCAGCTCGAAATTTTTGAATTTAAACTGAAAATGAATGAAAATCGTGGCGATCAAATCGCGTGAAGTCTGTCCGAAGCCTTATACGGATGAAATAACTTCTTCAATCTCATTGAAGATCGCGAACTCAGTAGTTCGTAGCGAATTCTTTGCCCAAAAATGCGCAAATTCTATACATATATGTGGCAGTGGCGTACCGTACCGTATTCTATACATATATGTGGCAGTACCGTATTTACAAAAATGAACAAGTCACTTACACATTTTTATAACCCATATAAGTAACTTTCAAAAATTTCGCGACCCATTCTCGGGGGGGGGGGGGGCGCCCCCCCCCCGAGAATGGGTCGCGAAATTTTTGAAAGTTACTTATATGGGTTATAAAAATGTGTAAGTGACTTGTTCATTTTTGTAAATAATTAAAATAATTTTTTGAAAATTTTTAAAAATACAAATTAGCCTTGTAAAAAAATTTTTTTCGAGGGCGTGGCTGACGCCACGCCCCCTTTTTCCAGATTTTAGGGGTCGGGGACCCGAAAAAACTTTGGGAAGCACCCCCAAAAATTTTTCGGAGTGCGTGGCTAACACCACGCACCTTCTTTAGAAAAAAATTTTTGTCGCGCCCCCCCCCCCCCCGAGCCGAAATCCTGGGTACGCCACTGATATGTGGTTATGGTTTAGCAATACTTTGCCAGTTGTACAACACACACGTGCTCGCTCGCTCGTATTGTTTTGCTATAGTAGGAATGTACAGATGCTAGCATCAGATGTGAACTGTTCATACTTATGTGGTACATCTCTGGAACCCATGCACAGGTGTGGCCTAAAGTTGTAGCCTTAGCACATAAGCACCATAATTTCTCAAGTACAAGGCGCACCCAATTTTTTCATAACTCGATCAGCCTGAACACAGTAAAAAACTTTGCGACCAAAGTCCTCTACGGTGCTATAGGGGCCTGCAGGATCGCGAGAGTCGGACGTGCGTACGGCCATTGCGCCGCGCACGTCAAATGTGTGTACAACGACTCAGGTAGACGGCAGACTTACCCTATTGAACAGGTTCATTTGGTTCACCTCCTCTGCTGTTGGACAAGCGCCGCAAATCATGCGAATACGGTCACGATGCATGGTTTGGAGCTTAGTATCTTAGCCGTGAGTGCACTATCTGAACTGCCGCTTGGGCAGAGTCTTATTTAAAGGCAGCGTCCAGGCAGATTCTCGACTTCTTTTTTATGTTATCCAGGCCTTTCCATGACGCTGATTCCGAATATGGAACTCAAAAAGCGTGAATTTCTCAGAAAACACCTTTTGGGGCTATTTTGGGAAAACAAAGACAAGTGCTTCTGATGTTTTCCTTGTCGAAAGCAAGTATTAACAGGTAAACGCAGTAAGTTCGACTGCGTTGGTCATGTGAAAACACGTCAAGGCTGAGGAGATTTCGTTCATAAGGGGTTGGCCGTCCGAAGAAAGTGGGCGTGGTCGTCGAGCTCGGACCTGCCTGGACGCTGTCTTTAAAGGCAGTGTCTCACCAAAATTTAGTTGCCGAGATTATTGCATTTTGCAAGCGTCGGACCCTGTCTAGCACTGTATGGCCTTGAAATCGCACGAAGTTCCCAAAAACCCCGTTTTCTGGAGGCCCCTCGGAAGCAACGTGGACGACTTGTACCTTCCAACTTCAGCCTCAGCCACAGTGTCAGCAACAGAGGGGAGGTGGATGCCAAGTGGAGGGACATGTTCAAACGCGTAAGGGGGAGACCGAAGGAGTCGTCCGCGCGTACCAACTGGCTCTCCGCGTGCCACTTTGAGCGAATTTTCCTCAGCGTGGAGGGGGTCAAATTGAGTGGGACTTGTTGCAATGGCCTATCTAGAGGTCCCTATAATATAATAGAATATGTAAAGATCCGCGCGACCTCAACTTTGGTGAGACACTGCCTTTAAGGCCTCTAGATTACTTTCCACGTGAGAGCCCCATAGGTCCATATTTGCCTGGACGCTGCCTTTAACGGACGAAGTGACATTAGACGAGAAGAGGTAACTTAGCAGCGCTCCTGCGCTCCTCCACACTGTTTCACCCGGGACAAATTTTTAAATGGAGAAATTTAAAACCATATAAGCAGCAGCGTCCGTCAACTTCCAATCCTTTCTACCTTCACAGAAGCGACCTTACCCAGCATTGTACTTAAGGAGATAGAAGCATGATCAGCTACTATCAACTTGTCCGGGAAAGCCTGCCGCATCATGACCCACCATATCACGGCTATGATATGCAAAAAGTGGGTGGCGTACTATTGGTCAAAGCAAACTTTACAGAAAAAGTTTTCAGTTTTCAACATGTCGGACCCTTAACTTCAGGCATATACCCCGTACATCAGATATTGGTATTCACAATTGTGCGATGTTTATCTATAAAAATCGAGAAAATGGAATCTGGGCAAGCTTTTGCCAAAACAGTTTAGAGCATTTAGAGCTTACCCCGACTATTTGATCTTAAAGTCTTAACATCTGGAAATATAATCGTAAAATTCCAGCTCTCTACAAGCCCTGATTTCGAGATAAATCAGAGCACACAAAAACAGCAAAAGACGACATTCCTGTGAGCTACAGCTGTGTAGAGAACTCGTCAACTGTTCAATTGAATGTACGAAATGGAAAGTACATGCGTGAGCAAATCTGGGATCCGTAGGAAATCTATCAACTTGCCGAACCTTTTTAAGTATTATTTTGTCTTCAAACTCCTTGTGGATCAAAGATTGTCCAAATTTTCAAATGTCATCTTGTAGTCGTCCACCCATCGATATACCATTCGAAAGCTTAGCATATTGCATAGAATGGCTCGTCCTTTTTTCCACCTTTGGACTGAAAAATGAGGAAGTCCATTATCCACGATGCTGATATTGTGCGATCAGTTTGCCCTTAATTTTTAATCGAAAGGAATGCTGGAAAAAGGAAACGATCTAAGTCTAACCCTACTTAGCCTTAGTTTGTATACAATCAGACCACCAGGCATCTTTATTCATTCTTGCGTAAAGATTTCCTTAATACGTAGCTCAGAACACAAGGAATCGACGTAGAGCTTTTTTCTTCTTTGTAGCTTCTTTTCTAGAGCGAAACATGAAGATTTTTTCAATTGGGATATTGGTAAGATTTGTGTCGTTATCTTATGCTTCATTCTCAAGAGAGAAAGTTTTTGTCAATACCTTGGATATTTATTCGAAAGGCTAAAAAGAACGATTTGATTGCGCTCTAAATTTTTATTCTGCTTTTCTATGCAAGAAAATCTGGTCGAATTCTTGTCGGTTACCATACATCCATCACTGACCGAACCTTCGCCACGCCACGCGACGCGATGCTAGTTGCTACAGAAAAGGGAGCCCGTGATTGACACAGAATGTCATGTCTGAGTGAGGCATGAGTCTCAAATAAGCGTTTTATCCCAGAAAGTGCTCTTCCATGGTTTTTGGAAATGCAGTCATGCCTGATTGAGAATAAGCAAAGCAACGACCATCGTTATGCTTTCAGAAGCCTATTTTTATCACCTGTTTGGTTTTGCCATTCTGCTTTGACTCTGTCTCAATCTTATGTGAAGGGGTCATTTAGGTGCCTTGAAGGTGGAGGAAATCGGAGCGGTTGCTCGACCTCCCTACTAAAGGATAAGAAGGATAAAGGATTCGGCGTCTTCAGTACCCTCTGAGGGCATGCGCCGAACGCACACACTAACTTCATAGTCGAAGAGGCAATTTGTATGCGTGCGAGCCTATTACAGTGACTTGCGGGGGCCAGCCGTTTCCAGGTCAGTGCTTTTATCCTCCCAGATTACTCTGGTACCAATTTACCGGCCCCGGAGGGTAGAGGGCTCGGTTGGCCCAGGGGCGGGGATCGAGCCTGTGTCCGATCTGGTCATGGCGGCGCCTCATACCGCTACGCTACTCGTCCCCGACCTCACTACCAGGCTTTTAAATGTTGTAAATCCAGTATCGCACAAATTTCATGTTGTTCCTCATGTACTGTATAGTATGCAAAAAATGAAGTGCAGCCGCTTAATCCCAAGCACGATGATTTATGGCTTGGTCATATTCAGATAACATACAGACATACAGTTCAACCGAATGACATTCGATTCGATTATCATGCAAAAGTCGAAAATTAACACAGATTAAATAACAATCGATAGTCAATTAATGAATTATTAGGCCGGTCTGAAAGTTCGCGCCGTTTTTTACGGCTATGGTCAGATAACTCAAAATAAAGATAGTTGAACTGAAGGGTATTCGATGCAGAATTTCCTCCTCTTCGCAGAAGTTTGTTTTTGTCCCAAATCGTCGCTCGATTATTGTCGGAATCTTCAACCCATGTTTTTTTTTACCTAAAATTCAGCTAGTTTTCATGAATTTTCCTTTCATACATTCATAAAAACTTTAATAACGGTTAGATACACTCAACAAAACACAGCAAAGTGTTTTTTTTCGGTACGAAAGCTGGTTTTTTAAATATGTTTTTTTTTCGGTACGAAAGCTGGTTTTCTCACTGGATGCGGTTTCTCCTCTTTCTCTCCTCTTTCCAGTAAGTGTTTTTCCTTTCCAAGGTAACAAGTCTTCGAAAAAAAATCATCATAGATTTGATTTTTACGTCCCAGGCTGTAGCCGGAAAGTTCGGATTTCGGTATTCCGAAACGATAAACAGCATACGCTTTGTACAATTAGCGTTCAAACACAATATTTTCGGCAATTCAAGCTACAAGATCTGTTAATGTCTCGATTTTTTTCTTGTTACATCAGTGAAGACTTCTGGAAAATACATTAAAGATGCTGGCAAGTCAACTCAGAAGTCCAAAATATCCATTGTATCGCACTTTGTTTGATCTATTCATTCGTTACCAAAGTCCTTCCAAAATTTCAAAGGGAAAATATTTAGAATCAGCCAAAATGAGGCTAAATGGCCATAGCTTGGAGACCTGACATATTAAAAAAAAGGCATTTGCACATTTTTATACCCCATGTAAGTAAATTTTAACATTTCGTGACCCATTCTTGGAGGGGGGGGGGGGCGCTCTAATTGAATTTCGGGTAGAGTCAGCCCTTTTCCATATCGAGGAAACGCGCTATACCAAACACAAGGATATAAGGACTATGTACAGGTAGTGTTTTAACCTTTTTCAAAACAATCCAGTCAGCCCTCCTTTTCTACTAAGGAGTTCCGGGAGATCTACTAAACATTCTTCATCTTCGTTTAAGGGTAGGAACGGGACGGAATTTTGATTTTTATTATCTAATAACAACATCTGTGGTTCATTGTCCATAATTTTTAGTTAGTTTGATTCCAATGAATACTGTGATTCTAAATTCACCCGTTATATCTAAGCTGACACATAGATACAAGAAGAAATTCTCGCATTTTTCATTGAAAATGAGCTAAAAAGTATCTTTTCATGCATTGTTCTGAATGCTTGCAACTCAAAATGACAAAGACTATGCGTCATTCAATTCACATTTTCGATGTGACATTTCTACTCATCAAAACAATGTCAACAACATAGAAAGTCAGTGTGAGCATAGCAGACGATGCATGAAGTGCTGACTATATCCTAACAGACATTCAATCATTTCTAAGGCACTTGCGATTTGCCAGCTACAATCCTCTTAGGGTCGCGGGCTTCCATCTCTTTCATCGAGCCCTGACAAGAAGAAAAATTCGAGAACAGCATTTGGGACAGGAGGAATAAGTATATATCAATAAGAAAAAAGCCAGCAGCACACTCACGTTGTAAACTCTTGGAGATGTTTCTGGAACAGCAATTTCCATGATGTGAGCTAGCATGGATGCCTGCATACCCGTATTGCAGATTGTCACCACAGGATGATTCGGCTTATAACCTTTCTGTGTGAACCCTGTAAAAAAGTCAAATATTTTTTAGAAGATTCAAATTCTTACAAACATTCACGAATGTCCTCGAATGATTTCAGCTCTCCATTTTCATTTATCAGATCAACTGCTGGTGCATTCTTAAAGCCGGGTATGTGGCTTCCTTTCACTCCTGAAGATAGATGAAGACAATGAGACTAGCAATGAACATAGCGGAACGGGCTAGGATCTGATTCAAAAGGAAAGCTTATACTATGGGCATCCAGTCCGGTCTCTTCCGTACCCTCAAACTGTTGGCGAACACGTGCGTCCAAGAAGTTGACCTAAAGATATAGCAAGTTCGTGTAGAAAAATCATAGATGTCGTACAAATACGATAATATGACAATGACATACTTTTGGAATAAGGATACAGCAGTGCTGCGGCAAACATGTTCCGACTAACCTCCTCCGTTCGCTCTATATAAGCCTTATCACCATCCTTGTTTTCCAGTTCTTCGAATTTGATGTTATGTTTCTCAATCTGATCACTCGCTCTCCAATTTCCAGTCTGCAAGTGGGGTCTTGTATGTGTGCTCAATGAAGATGTCAGGAAAGAGAAAACATCCATTCGCTTTTTTTTTGCTTGAGCGCGGTTGCGATGTGGGAATATCAATTCCGCAGAAGAATCGCTTGAAGAAGGATAAAACCACCACTCATCAACTGATTGAAGGCACTCTAAGTCAGGGGTCTTATCACGCTAGTAGAACCCTCTATTAAAGGCAGTGTCCGGGCAAAAACTCGATTTTGAGATTTTGTGCTTATACGGGCCTATCCGCCATGCTGAATCCGAAAATCCACATTGGAAAGCGCGAAAACGGCGAAAAAGGGCTCTAATATAGGATAGAAATCAGCAGGTGGGCGGGGCTTCCCCCAGTGCGATTTCACGCTCCCAGCTCCTGGAGCGATTTTCTCGATTCCGCTAGCCGTTCTAACATCGCCACCGGCCAAGTGCGAATGATTGACTTGAAACCGGAAGCGAGAAGGTCGCTCCGGAAGCCGGGAACGTGAATTCGCAGTGGGGAGGGCCCCGCCCACCTGCTCATTTCCCTCCTGTGTTAGAGCCGTTTTTCGCCATTTTCGCGCTCTTCAAGCATTTTCGGATTCAGCGTAGCGAATAGCCAATGCCCATGTCGCGGCCATACCCATGTCAAAATATCGCTTCGGAAGGAGAAAAATCGCTTCGGAATAGCAAACAGGCATGAGACCCCACGTCGGCACAGCGCCCCCCCCCCCCTTCCCCCACTTTAGTAATGCCCGTCTGGCCGTATGCGCCCATCCAAACTGTTCCGAAAAACCGGCAATGGGTTCTCGGGACGGGAATTGCGGGGTTTTAGCGGATTCTCGACTTCATATTCAGAATTGTGGACATAAGAAGTCCCCAGAAGGACTAAATTATAGAAGTCGAGAATCTGGGTGGAGGGTGGGTGCCTTTAAGACTTTAGAATAACGAGCGGAGTTAGGTCTAGAAGTGATTTACCATAGAAACATCAAAGCCGCACACCTCAAAGTGATCAGGAAATAAACTTTACCGGTAGCAGTACTTCTTCTTTGCTAAGTTCATGTCCTAACCTCACCCAACGTTCAAGACCTCCGTTCAGTATTGATATTTTGTCCGGGCTATGACCATACGACTGCAAATAGAAGAGGAGCATGGTTTAATGACAGAAATTTCATGCATACCTTGAAAAGCCATGCAGCTTTCGAACTAAACATCATTCCTCCTATAGCGCCACGTGAATAGAGTATGATGTGTTCTCCTTGATTGACACCAATCATCTACTATTTCAAAATCTGGTGGGATAACATGGGAAAATCAATGGCTGTGAACTACAACCTACTCTTTTTCTTTTGCCAAAATATTGCTAGCTTAATTAAAATCAGGTGCGATCTAACGAGATCAATCTATCAAGCGAGATCAATTTATCAAGTGATTACCTGAATATATTTTTCAAAAAGTTCCGCAGGATAAAGAGCAAATCTCTCGTATTGGGATGGATACAATGCTGCATCGAAAGACATAAATGCAGCTTCAGGGAGATGTCCAAGAAGATACATCTTTTTCGATCTAAAATCGAAAAAAAACATTCAGCCTCAATATATAAGCACTAAAAGATATTGTGTATTTTACGCCCGAACATCAAGAATCGACAGAAAGTTTGATTTGTAATGATGCATAGGTTCTGACGCATTCCTACTTCGCGCAGGCAAGGGGTCATAGAAGCTTCAATCGTTAAAGGCATCGTCCACTCAAAATTTCGACCTCCATGTTTTTGCCATTCCCGGGACTTCTCATACCCTGATTCCGAATATCAAGTCGGAAATTCGCAAATCACGAAAAACCCCCGTTTTCAGAACCCACAGAGCGATTTCTTCAGAACGATGATTGGTTGGGAGCGCACGGATGGGCGGGACGAAAGTCACACCCACTCAAAAAGGAGGAGCCAAAGTGGCGAATCTGTCATCCGAGCGATTTTCGAAGTAATTTTCTCGCTTCGAAGGCAACTTTTGCCAGCGCGAGTTGGGTAAATATACAGTTGAGGGCCACCTGTTAGGCATCAAAGTCTCATCGACCCCAATTTGGGTGGACGGTGCTTTTGATAAGGCATGGGAAAATAGCTAAAGAACATCGCGGACGCAATGCAACCTCAAGCGAGGCGGCCGCGCTGGACCCGAGCCGCTGATGCACCTAACACTGCAGTCGAGATAGCTTGTAGTATTGATCGTAGTAGTAATAACAGTAATGTAGTTAAAGGCACCCTCCAAATTGAGGGTGGTGCTATTAAAACTGTACAACAGCATGGTCCTAACTAAGTAAATGCTCGAACCCTCCGACAAAAAACGAATTCCGAAAAAAAAATCGTTCTAGAGTTTGACTCCAGACACGTCGAAAACCTCTCATTACGAATCCGATTTGTGACGCTTGTAGCTACCTGATACTCTTTAGCACACTTTACTTCCGAAGCACACACGATAATTTGCGACACAGAAGTGCCCAGTAATTTCTGGAGCAATTTCCTCGCTTCGAAATTCATCCTTTGCAGCGGTAATTGCTTAATAAGGGGCCTCGCTATTATGCAGCATCAAAATCTACCCTCTTTGGATGGATGGTGCTAACACAAAGAAATAACACTGTTGACACCGGTAACGGTAGTGATGGCAGAAGGTAACCAAAGTGCGGCAGAATCTTGACATAAAAAAGGAAGAAAAAAGTGCCAAAATAAGAAGAAGCACTTACAAGCTTGGTTGTGCTAGAATTTCCTTGAAATTTCCATACAGATCCGCCTTGAACTTCTTCCAGTCCGGTTTCGTCCCAACGGCATAGGAACAGTCAAGTAATCTGACTCCTTCTTTGTTTATTACATTCTTTTTCAACAGCTCAGCGAGTGTTGGAACATCAATAATCCGTTTGAGAGACATCTCTGCAAAGAAGCAATGGAGATTCACTATTTCTTTGCAATGCCCCAATAATGAGATAGATATATACCAGATATTATATACAACTGGTTGGCGAGAACTTGTCCGTATTCCCTTATTGGATCCTATATAAGCAAAAGTAAAAAGTCAAAAACCTTCTCTTCGCAGCTTTCAGATGACAGGAAGGCTCGTGTTCTTTGAGGAGAGAAGTCAGACAGCGAAGCAAAATCAGCTACGCGCGCGCTGAAGAGCGTTCGTCGTCGACGCATCGTTGTTTTCTTTTTTCTTTTCTTTTTTGAACTTTTCGGGCTGATCTTAATCTTCTTCAGTGCTTTGTCAACATTTATTATTGTAGCATTGTAGGAAAAAGACGACACAACTCGCATTTTTTCATTGTCGATTTAGCGCTTTGGTTTCCACATCGACTTGACCAAGGTTCTTTTACCTTCTTTTCTTTTCTCATTCTAATCGAGTATCATTCGTTCTGTTTTTGTCGCCATTTCTTCTTCGATGTTGAGTTGATTCGATTTAGGACCTCAGCCTTGGCTGCAGATCTTTCTGCTATGGCGGCAATTCTGATTTTGTCGAGCTTGGCGCTTGTCTCAGGCAAAGGCCTTATGTTGCTGGAAGAAAGCCGAGGACAAACACTTGCATATCCGCTTGAGAAGTAAGTATTTTCAGTTTTTGGCCACACAGTAGGTCTTGATAGATAAGCTTAAAACATTCCTGTAGTATGCGGTAATTTTGACTTTCAACTCTGAAATTACGCGTTATTTAGTATCAAGTGTCCTTTTTTGTGGGGACTGTAGATATGCGTCTCAGACTACAAATAATCACTTGAAACTCTTGCCGTCGCATCCTGCTATGGCTTACGACTTCGCTCCCAGACAAATCACCGGAACTTCCGCAGGACAAGCCAAATTTGCAGAAGTTTCGCAGGATTTTGTTCACTATTGCAAAAATGAAAACGTTGGAAATCGGAACTTCCGCGGGATTTTCATGCCAAACTGGTTGAAAACCGGAACTTTCGCAGAGCCTTCTTCAAAGTTCTGCGGAATATCCCGAAAAATGGCAGAGGTTCCGCAGCACTGTGGCCTGCCAGAACTTCCGCAGGACTTTGAATGTGTTGTCTCGTGATGCTGCCTCGCCAACAACTAGAGTGCATTATCGAACATGTCAGCCGTAGCGTAGAGGATAGTAGGTGGGACTCACAGTCAATAGAGTGAGGTTTAAATGTCGTTTCGGTGTTCTCTTTTGCTGTTGTTATTGGCGTTCTTCGGACTTCCACAGGACCTCATTTCGGAACTTCCGCAGCACGTTTACGGAACTTCCTCAGGTGACCCGGCGGAACTTCCGCAAGTGCTCTGCGGAAGTTCCGGTCATTTGTCTGAGTGTTTATCCCGTACTTGAAAATAGTAAGTTTTGGACGCCTGACAGCCCAAGCAAATTTTTTGCATAGATCTAGACAAAGATTTCGCATTTTGTGGAATTAGGAACAGTGACAAATTGCAATTATTTGATTTTACGACAACTAATAACGTTGATATTTCATGATTTATGTAGCTGTGATCTCCCTGTCATTACCGTTTTACTTTGCTCAAGCATTTTTTGATTGCGTATTTTTTATCTTCCTCAAGCTATTCCGAGATTATTTCAGCGTACCTACTGCACCGATAGAGAACCACGTCCTTGACATCCTGGAGCTGGAGGAACCACCTCCTCTCGTGTCTTTGCTAAAACGAAATGAGAAAGTCACTAATTTCATGGCACAACTGTATCATGATCTTGAAAAGAGCAATGATGGGTAAGGCTATTACATTTTTTTGCCCATCATCGATATTCTATTAGGATTCGTCCAAGTGCTGAACCCAGCGGTGAGGATTGGAGTTCTGCTGACAGAATAGTCTCTTTCTCACCCACTGGTTAGTTATTTGCATCCATCATGCAAGTACTTCACCAGTCTTTGAAATATGCGAGAACGAAAGAAGGCATTGGTGTGTTGAAATTAGAGCCCGACGAAAATCTGTATCCTTCAACGAGCCACTATCACCTATCATTGAGTGCGTACAGCGATGCCGCTTGAAGTATTGGTAATTTTGGACTACGCTATAAGAAACGTGGTCCGATTTCATTGATTACCTTGCCGAAATGCTCACGATCTCGAAACTCTGAGTCATATTCGAAGGTTGGGTAACCTGTTATGGTCTGTTGGTCCTAAAAGATTGATCACTGTGTTCTTGTTACTACTATAGCAACCGAAGTTGGTAATTTTCCTTGCCCTACACCAAATACTCGCCATTGCAATACACACGGAAAAATCATACCAACCTCAAACCTTGTAACCCAATCTGCCAATCACCCTTTTTCAGAAACTAAACATGTTGAAGGATTATTTGTGAGCAAGTACAATCGTGAAGATCTCCCATCAAGCACTTCTCAGTTAGTAGCTGCTCAACTGCGAATTTTCCTGCCAGAAGAAACTACATTTGCGAAAGTATCGATCTATAGCAAAAAGTAAGCCATTTGTTACGTTGATGCTCTATTTTGTTTGTGGCCTTCAAACAATGCAAAACTTCTCACCTTACGGGCTACATTGTAACTATATTGTTTAGTTCTGGAAATCTCGAACTAATTGGATCCACCATAGCTACGTCACGGGAGAAAACTGTGAGCTTTAATGTCAGTCAGATCGTTTCCAAATGGATGAATGATGTTTTCGAGCCACAAATCTACATTAGGCTAGATGGCGGTTAGTGGCAGCTTTTTTGCTCATAAGTCTTAAGTCTTTTCAATATAGGTATCGACTCCATGCGCAGTGCAAATTCGAAGTTGGAGAGCTTTATACTTGCCGTATTTGTCGATGGAGGTTACAACATCCCCCCTCCACGAACTAGGTCAAAACGTTCCGTGGAAACAGTTTCTGGAGAAGATTCTGCTAGCCTCAAGGAAGCAGAAGCTACTAAAATAGTACACAGTACGCAATTTTACGACACCTATTTATCCTTCCTTTTCCTCGCATATCTGACTTTTTGCTGATTACTTTGCTCTTTTTTTGCTAATTTTCATCAGAAGTAATGTGTTATGCTCCACCTTAGTGTTTAACAAGTGAAGGTAGAGCATTGCCCGACAAAGTAGGCAATTTACTGTGTCCTTATGACTTAACTTATTCTAAGTAAGGTGGTGGAGGAGGTAGGTGGTAAAACATTTGGTTTTGCCGAGTGTTTCATCCTTCCCCCCCCCCCTCCCCCACCCCCTCCGAAAAAAACACTTTTCACATGGCTTTCCGAAGATGCAAAAACGAAGCTCCCCCCTGACTTAACGAAAAAATTTTTTTTGCAAAATTTTACGAAGTTCCCTACGACCCTTATTCGAAATATCCGAATCGACTAAAAACGAAACGTCGACTAGATGAACCTGATTTCGGACCCGCAAAAACGATATCCCCTTTCCTTTTTTGTCTCAGAAATGATATCCACCTTGCTTATAAGCCACCTATATCGAGCCCTGATTAGGAACTCACTAATATCTGGCTTTTGATGTCCAGCTTTTGTTTTTTGCCTTGCTATATGACTTTTCTTGCAGGTGAGGTGGAAGGTTGTCATGTGCAAAGTCTCTATCTCAACTTCGCCGATATAGGGTGGCGGGTGAGTTTTCTTTATCTGATAAGTTCTTCGCGATTGCGTAGTCTCTACTTCCGCATTCTAATCTTGTTATCTCATCTGCTCTAATAAACGATACAGACAAAGAAATGACTGAAATTCAATGTATATACTTTTACCCGTCTTATGATTTGGGAAGGTTTGCATACTTCCAAGAACTTCTTCTAGGAATGGGTCATTGCCCCTGAAGGATATTCTGCGAACTACTGTGTTGGCGCTTGTTCAAGCGACTCGCCGATGCATAGCAAAATGAATGCAACCAACCACGCAATTGTGCAAACCTTGGTAATGACTGCAGAAATCTAAGCCGATTTTTGCATATTGTGTCGGGTCACCTAACCTCTTCATCGCAGGTCCATTTGGTGGATCCCAAACGTGCGGACGAAGCGAAGTGTGCGCCAGTGCAGTTATCACCAGCCAAAATCCTTTTCATTGATAACCATGGGAACGTGGTCATGAGAAGATACCAAGATATGACAGTGCAGGAATGTGGTTGTCTATAGGAACTTTGTTTCTAATTCTGGCTACGCAGAATCCGAAGTTGTCCGTCTCATCTGGAACGCTTAGTGAGCTAGGTTTCTTCTAGGAAATGTTGAAGAATTCAAATACGCTTAAGTACATTGAGGAAGGAAAAATGGCATGCAAAATTTCTGCTCTCAGAATTCGTTGACGTGCTTACCATATGCAGACGATTATCTCACAGTTCTGAGGAACGTCTCTTATATTAGTATCGGAGCTTATTTGCTTTGCATGTGTTTTATAGTCAGCAAATGCAAGTGAAGAGCATAATATGTGACTATTAGGAAAGTTGTTTCATACTCGGTGCTGTCGAATTTCCTGTTGTGGTTGTTTGATGTTTTGTTTTAATAGGCATAATTTGGCGCAGCCTTTGCTTTGTTCTGTGAATCTCTACTGGTTTATCATGATTACAATAACGGTGCTTCAAATGAATAAAATTTTACGTGAATGACTGGCTGGAATTACGTGCAATCGTGGCGAAGTATGCACTTACAATAAAAGCAAAGGATTTTATCATCATAATATATTTCTGAGAGTACCCTTTTAACAGGTGAAAATATAAAAGAAATGATAAATACATAAAAGTCCTGATATCAAACCAGATCATTGCGTTTCTTCTTCAGTTTTCTTTCGCCTCCAGATTGGTGGAACCACCAGGAAGAGCAGAGTCAGTGCATATAGAACACAGAAAATGATCGCGAAGTTGTAAACAAATTTGTAGTCTCCGCACACCAACGGGGCTTCACGGCTGCAAAAAGGAATCTGTGTGCAGTTTGCAAGACTGATTTTTGGAATTATTATCAAGATGAATGTGGGTTACAAGCGGCGCGAGTAGCAAAAGCTTCTATATTCCCCGTCTATCTACCATGCTTTATTTGCGCCAATGTCAAAATTTGGTTCCTTAGCTTGAATAGCTGAGTCGGCAGGATTCCATAGAATTTTTGCCCAGCCCCGTAGCTCAAATTTTGCAAAAAATCGATAAAATCGATATCGATCGATGACGAAAAGTAGCCTATGACACCCGCCGGGGCCCGAAGTGTATGTGTGCCAAGTTTGGTCGGGATCGGTTGAGAAATGGAATTTCCTATTCGGAACATACGGCGGAACCGGGTAAGCCAGCTAGTCAGATCATAAAATCTGCATTACCGTTAAAAGTTTCAGTCTGTGATCTCTAACTGCTGCAGTTGTAAGTCAAATACTGCCATAGGGCATAATCCTCTCACCCCACATTCCTCCCCCCCCCCCCCCCCCCTCCCTGCGCCCGCCTCTCCTGTTCGATTCTCGATGATTTTTTCAGTAGGAAAGACTGTTAATAACGGGACGGAACACTTGTTCCATCGCCTTGAAACTTACTCTGTAGGACAGCCGTCGTTGCCGTAGAGTCTATTGTACAAATCATCGTATTGTACAAAGCCAATGATGGCTTGGGCAATGCTGACTGCAAAAAGCAGTGCTCCAACTGTTTGATGCACAGGCATGAACTTCGTTCGCGTCTCGTCATTGATACCAGCAATAAAGAAACTGACGAATCCGAAAGTGAACTGAAATCAAGATTTTTGAGATCAGCAGTAGCAAGAAACCGATTGAGCGTGGAAAGAATATGAACTAAATCAATTAGAAGTGTGGTGGGTGTTTAAGAAAGTGTGGTGGGTGTTTAAGAAGTTATGTCCATAAGTTACGAGTAAGCAGAAGTCTCAGCACCTCTTTGAAAGCATGATTTGCTCTCAAGACACATGTGGGAGAGGAGTCACATCACCGTTAAAATTAAACCTTGTTGGAGCCTGCATAGGGGCCTTTCTTGAATAAATTCGTTTCCCTCAATTTCTTGCTATGAAAGTGCACCCTCCCTTTCCCCTGAAAATGTTTGGTGAAGTTTTGAAAGGGTCTACATGAGTTACAAAATTGTGCAGTCTTTTTTCTTGTAGTTAATGTGTAAGAATATTTTTCCAAAGCTTTTGAAAAATTGGGGTAGCTTTGCAAAATTATTTCGTAGGAGCCTGCTCATCGCCACACCTACTGAGTTATGCGCTAATAAATATTTTGGGGAGCATCCTGAATTTTTTTTTTGGAAAAAGCCGAAGGACTACACCCTTTTCACTCAGAAAACAACTTCTGTCGCCCCTGCTCCTGACCTCAAATAATTTCTCGGACAGGCGCTGCCTTCCAAAAGAGCTCTTCCTCTGTTACAGTCCTATCCTTACAGAGTAAGATTCCTCCTTCCTTAAGTAAGGTTTTCATTTCATTTATTCTACAGGGTGTCCAAAAAAGATGTACACACTGTTTGGCCGTCTATAACTCTCTTGCTTGAACGTCTTTTGCCGAGCATGAGGCGCCATTCTGGAGAGCGTGGTTCAACTTAGATTTGCAACATGGGGAAAACTCCGATCTCTCTCACTTACTGTAGGATTACGGTAGAAACTTTGAGAATAAGCTATTGAAAGCTAATAGGTTGAACCGAAAGTTCTGTCGTTTCATTTTCAAAAATTTGTAACTTCGCGAGATTTCAACGGATTTGCTTGCTTGTAATTTTATTAGAAAGATTAGGTCTTCCGCTTTCAATCGCTGTTTTGTGGAGCTTCTGTTTCACACTGAGTACAGAGATAAAAATGGAAAACTGAGACCATGTAAACTTTGACCATTTTAAGTTAGGTCACCAAAAATCTGGAATGCTGCAGAAAATCTGAAATCGTCAGTACATATATTTTTTGGCGTACTCTTTACATCTGTGAAACGTTTGTGCTGTTTGAACTCTCTGTGAGAAATTGTGGATATCGAGTTCACAATGGAAAACGCCAAAATTAATTAATTTGTCAATTTTCGCAAAAATCATAACTTCTCACAGAGAGATCTAAACAGCACAAACTCTTCACAATTGCAAAGAATAGGCCAAAAAACACATGTACTGACGATTTCAGATTTTTCTGCAGCATTCCAGATTTTTGGTGACCTATCTTAAAATGGTCAAAGTTTACATGTTAGTTTTCCATTTTTATCTCTGCACTCAGTGTGAAACAGAAGCTCCACAAAACAACGATTGAAAGTGAAAGACTTATTCTTAGTCATAAAATTATAGGCAATCAAATCCGTTGAAATCTCGCGAAGTTACAAATTTTCGAAAATGAAACGACAGAACTTTCGGTTCAACTTAATATATTCTGCTTCAGAAAGAACACCAAACAAGCCAGAAGCTCTTATACTGGGCTAATCGAGATTTCAAATGTGGAATCCCCAATTCACTGCAATGCTTTTATGATAAGTTATTTCAGGTTTAGGGTAACAACCGTTTTCCTATATCTGTCAGAAATGTGATTACAGCACTAAAAAGCTCGAAAGAGTGGTAAAAAGTTGCACAGTGAAATCAGCACGCTTGAATACCTTGCTACACGAATTTCCAGATTTTTTGAAATTATTTTCATCAAAATCCGTATTCCAGAGTGGCGCTGTGTGCTCAATATTTATATCGTAATCCTACAGTAATAAAGATCGATTGATGATCTGCAAATCTAAGTTCAACCTCGCTCTACTGAATGGCACCTCAAGCTTGAAAGACATAAAAGCATAAAAGCAACGATCAAACAGTGTGCACATCTTTTTGGGACACCCTGTATTTAGTTCACAGAGAATGAGTGACTTCGTGTTTATTTGCTCACCAAGGAGTCGATATGCATTAAGGAGGGAAGTTATCAGTAATTTTCTAACAGTCTTAATCAGGCTTAGCTGCGTTTTTGTTTTTGTCAAAAGCAAATGTCAGAATGGCGAGCTGCCGTTTATTGATGAATACTGCTGGGACTAAAATTTTCCATGCCAAACCATACTCTTGAAGCACCTCACATTAAATAAGGTCTGCGGGAGAAATGGGTGCACTTTAGTTCTCTCCTACAATCAAACTTAACAATCTTAACAATCGAGGTTTCTTTTGTCAGAAACAAATGATGCGCAAATTTTTTGCATCTGTTTGATAAAGCATGAGTTGTTGAGAAAAACACTGAAGATAATCTTGCAGTTTTCCAAGTTTAGTTATAGCGTAGCACTCAAGCGTTTAAGAGAGAGTCAGAGACACGCTTTTCGTGTCGAAAAAGCTCAGAATTTCAAGATAAAAAATTCTAAATTGATTGGAAAGAAATTCAGTTTGCGAATCCCTGACACATCAGAGCAAAGTCCAGGGCAAAGTCTGGTATCGGCGGAACTGCTTGAGCATCAGCATTTTTTTTACAACGAAAGGAAATCGCGTGCGTTGATCTAGACAGAAAAAGTTTCTTTACTTTATTCTCAAAGAATTACATGAAATAAATTCCTTGGTAAGTTAACCAAAGACTAAGACATAACCTTTTGCGTGACTGACACGTCCTACTATTACTGACCGTACTTCTGACATTAGTAGTACCACCCAACATAGCAAAACTCGAAAAGAAACCGTATGAGGTGACTCGACAAGCGTACCTGAACTATGTAGATGAACATCACGGAAAGTCCAATCCAGCTGTGCACTGATGTGAAGTGTGACAATCCCTGAATCAATTCCGAATTTAATGAATTTCTCCACGGATTAAACTATCTCCAATTTAGGTTTATTTAAATCGTTGAGTTTATAAGTTTCTCTTCATTTGAAGTCGCATGTTGTTGGAGATGCTATTTGGGTAATTGCTAGTAGGCAGCCAAGGTTGTTGGAAAGCAAGTCAGGTTTCCTCTCAGGGTCCCTACATATGCGTTTTACACTAAAGACATAAAAACAGTCCTCAAGAATTGTAATCTTTCGTCTCCCATTGTATACTTTAATAGTTAGCCAAAAATGGCGATATGCATGATAAACTGCAGACTAAACGTCATTACCTATGAAAAGCAGCTGTAAATGATTGCATACCGGAAAGTCCTTCTTTGTTAATGATTGCTCACAACATATGTTAAAAAAACAGTACTAGACAAAGTTGTATAATAATTTGGAACCTACCAGATAATTTTTTTGGACCACAATAGCAGAGAAACCCGTCAAAAACAGCGCAATCGCTAATATGTGGAAGGAAAAATGGATGAATTTCGAGAGGAGTTTTGCGTCGTATCGATATAACCGGTATGAGAGCAGGGCTAAAATAGAGAATTGAATGCAAAACAGTGCACTTTTGAAGGTAGTAACTGAAATAGCAGTACCTTCACCCTGAATGAATACCAATGCGGATGACATAAACATCCCATGAAGATTCACTCCACCATAGTTCTGTACATCATCGCGGTTGGTACCGCTCTTATCTGGCCATTTTATGCCACGACCCATCGTATTGAATAGATAACCTGAACTTCTGCTGATCTTGGAGAGAAGTGACTTTGTTTCACCAAGTCAAAAGTACATATTTTGGCTCGCAATCGAGGATAATGTTACTAATTATGGCATTTCTTCTCATTGGAAGAGTAGAATGCTTCTTTCACATTTGATTCATACTTACTGTAGCTACGGCTACACTTGTATCACTGGAGATGATTAAGAGGGAAGAAAAACTTGTTCTTTGAGAAGATATAATATTTCGATTCAGCATTTGCATCTCGATAAACCTTTTTTGGCTGCAAAATGAAAATGACTTGATATTTAAGTTTCATTACACTATTACTGGCTAAACTTGACGTAGGACGAGTTTGTGCTAAGAGTTTTAAGCTTGAAAAGATGTACAACACCGCTCACATTTTTTAAAAATAGAAGCGAACAAGTTCTGGTTTCGCAGTCCGTCAGTTAGCGTGTATAGTGTGCACTACGCATATTAAGTTATAAATGACTCGACGATAATCGCTTATTATTTCCACATACAATACCGCTGACATTTTTTGAAAAATAGACGCGAATGTATGGACATGTATGGACATGCCGCTACATGTCCATACATGTCCATACACGTCCATACATTTGCGTCTATTTTTCAAAAAATGTGAGCGGTATTGTATGTGGAAATAATAAGCGATTATCGTCGAGTCATTTATAACTTAATATGCGTAGTGCACACTATACACGCTAACTGACGGACTGCGAAACCAGAACTTGCTCATTTCCAGTGATTTCTCCTTGTTTCCTTGTTTCTTTTGTTTTAGTTGGTTATATGTCAGTCAGTAGAACACATTTCTACATTTTGTTAGGCTAGAAAATGTTCTGATGGGAAATTACTAGTATGGGTGCCGTCGCTTATAGGACTTAGTGTGCAATCTTACATATTAAGTCACAAATGACTCGAGATTACATAAATGAATATCTTCGAATTGTTGTCGAAATGCAGTCATTTACCGTTTTCACCCATTCACTGTGGCCCACATTTCTGCTTCCCTGTTCTTATAAAGGTAGCGCACTCCAGATTCGTGACTCATTTCCATCTTATGTCTTTGCACCATTTGCGACTCATCACACTTCCTTAGAAGAGAAGGAAATGAGTCACGATAGCACCAGTTATTTTTGAATCAGGTCAAACATGTATAACGTAAGAAATGCGGGGCCTACATGACTCACCAAATGGCGCGTTTTCTGTTAACGCCCAATGATAAGGTGTCTACGCGATCAAAGACTTTGGCTTTTAAGAGGTTCAAATGACAAAGTCATAACAACAAAATCAAAGCAAAGTGTTAGCCATGATTTTCCATATTAGCTGTTTATGCCCCCTCCTGAAATTGGTTCGTGAAATTTTAAGAAGAGTCACATTATTCATAAATTTGTGCAAGAGTTGTTTTTCATTTAGAATCAAATTTCTAAAATTATGTGATTTGAAAAAAAAACGTCACTAAATATTCTGGACACGGCTAAGGCATGCCTATTTATTCAAAAATATTAATTCGCACCCCGCGCCCATGATACAATTTTTGTACTGCCATTGGGTCATATGGTTCAAATATTCCACTAATTTGAGTGTAACGCCCAGTCCTTATCTCTTTGTAACCTCGTGTACATTAAGAACAATATTAAGAACAATAACAATATTTTTATCAGAGAGGTGTCAAATAGATTATGAGCTAATAATTGGGTTGTAACTGTCTTTAGGCACTGTTTTTTTCACAACAAGCAGGATTTGAGCTTGGATAGAGCGCACATATGTTAGCGCGATACCACCACTCGACTTCTCACAACGAAGGTTGTTCAAAGACTTGTAATAGAAGAAATTCCTCCCATAATAAATCCTGGTATGTGCTTGAGCTCTTCCTACTACTACAGCGATCGGGTAAGAGAATTCCACTATTCTAGATTCTGAGCGAAACTTAAATTCAATACGTAGTACGACTGCTGTACAGGCGCCGTATTGTCGGAGAGAAGAAAAACTAATACATTAAACGAAAGGAAGTTGAAGCCCAGTAATAAAACAGTAAAAATGATAATGTTTGGCACAATCACATGCTAATCGCATAACATACAATTTTGTTAAAACCAAGTGATCATAAATTGTATTATGATAAAAGTTCTCGATGTCCGTAAAGAGCTGGAAACACAAATTTCAAAGCCATATAAAATTGTATTTTTTTGCAAGTGAGAGTCTTGTGTGCATAAACAAAGATAGTTGATCTTGAAGCATGTAAACATTTTTTGTGACCTAGCACCCGATTATGGAGACATAATAACACCTTAATTTCGAAATTTGCAACAGCTACGAATATTTCAAGTAGAGTATTCTTATGCACAAGCATCACTTCACTTTTCAATACCTTACTTTTGGAAAATGTTTTCAAAATTTTTGCGAAAATCTAGTTTTTTTGCAGTTTTGTCATACAAGAAAAACTTCCCAGAAATACCGGGTGTCCCAAAAAGGTGTGCTCACTGTTTAATTGTCAGTAACTCTCTAGAGTCTTTCGAAAAGCTTTAGGTGCCATTTTGTAGAGTTGGCTACAACTTGTTTTGATGTATGGAGCGGATACCGACTGCTCACCATTACTGTAGGACTCAGATAGGGAGTTTGAAGAGGTTTTTGAGCCATGAAAGGCGATATATTGCCTCGAAAAGGAAAAAAACAACCTTAAACTCTCACAAGGGCTAATCAGAGTTGCGGGTTCTAGATGCGAAGTTCGCAACTTATCATAATGCTCCATAAAAAAAGAATGCGAGGTAAGCCAATAGCGACCGTTTTTTTTCAATATTCTAAAAAAGGCCACACCGTTTGAAAAGCTTTGCAATCTTGAACAAAGTTGAGTATTGAACTTTGCGCCCGTGAAAACGCTAATACACAAGTTTTCACATTCTTTCGAGTTTTTTTGAAACGCCTGTTTTTTTCATGCTGACACATGCTTGATATTCTATCGTAATTCTATAGTAATGAAGAACAGTTGATGATTTGCTCTATACTGTAAATTAGATTTAAGCCTTGCTTTACAAAGTATTAGCTAAAGCTTCTCGAAAAACTCCATTACAAGGGGTCTATTATCAATCAAACAGTAGGCACATCTTTTTGGGATACCTTGTATAATGAGTATTCCGATCCTTGCGGCACTTTTGATAAGGAATGTGAAATTGCGTGCATACTAAAAACTGATTGAGAAAAGTGCAGCTTAATTTCAATAATGAAGAAATCTAGCTTGCGATTACATAACCATGAAGACGCTGAGTTTAATGCTCATAATTACACATAAAAGATCTGATGCATGAAGGTTTATAAATGCAGGCACTTACCAGTGAGAATAACATAAATGAAGCCGAATAGTTGATTAAATGGTAATACTATATCAAAATATAGGTACCGACGGCGAGGGCTGGACGCCAAGGAGAGCATCTCTGTAATTCAATGTCACTTCGTCTCATGACATACTTCATTGACTTCACATTGCCGATAACAATTCAATTCTCGGTGCCATATCAGGCGTCGATGAAAAAAGGCAAAGGTGAGAGGTTAGATGATTCACTGAGGGAAATATCAGACGCAGATCTTATATATAAAGCTGAATGTCTGTTTGTATGTCTGTCTGTATGTACGTATGTTCCGAATAGAAAATTCCATTTCTGAACCGATCGGGACCAAACTTGGCACACATACACTTCGGGCCCCGGCGGGTGTCATAGGCTACTTTTCGTATCGATCGATATCGATTTTATCGATTTTTTGCAAAATTTGAGCTACGGGGCTGGGAGTTGGCACAGGGGGGTAAGTGAGCATGGGGATTCCGAATACAATATTAGATTTTAAAATCGTGCATTACTTTTATCGATTTTATCGATTTTTTTGCAAAGTTTGAGCTACGGGGCTGAGGTTTGGCACAGGGGGGTAATCGAGCATGGCCAAATTCCAGCCCCCTAGCTCAAACTTTGCAAAAAAATCGATAAAATCGATAAAAGTAATGCACGGTTTCGAAAACTAATATTGTATTCGTAATCAGCATGCTCGATTACCCCCCGCCAAATCCCGCCCCGTAGTTCAAATTTTGCAAAAAATCGTTAAAATCGATATCGATCGATGACGAAAAGTAGCCTATGACACCCGCCGGGGCCCGAAGTGTATGTGTGCCAAGTTTGGTTCGGATCGGTTAAGAAATGGAATTTTCTATTCGGAACATACGGCGGAGCCGGGTATGCCAGCTAGTCTCTAATATGAAAGAATCAGTCTTGGTAATTGTTGGCTAGGAGAAGTCCGCCGAGGAATTTCTTTTGGATATTTTTGGTTTCCTTCTCAAGGTAAGTTTATTCAAATGTGGGCTACACCCCACCTGTTGCGTTTGAGCAACATGCTAGCTGCTTAAATAAGTTACCACCAAGTATTTGTAGGCGACTTACTCGGACAGTGGAGAAATTGTTTTCTTAAGAAGAAAAAATACAAAGGCCAATTATTAGGAATTAAAGGGGTTGGCGATCGCAACTTTCAAAAACTGAAAGATACGTTGAACGTAGAATTTGACAAAAAAAAATTCGAGTTGATCTTGCATTCTCCAAAGATAAGAAAAGATGATAGACAGGAAAATAGAATCCGGGAAAATTGTAGGTTGTTTGGCATTATGCATTAATAAGAAAGGGGCTAAATGCACTATAAAAACCTTCACATTAATCTTTATGCCTATTTAGAACTGAGATTTTCTGACGAATTGCAGTGAAATTATCTCAGAACGCAGAATAATTAATTGATTGAGGAGAGTGGTTGAAAACAAACGCTCAGATACCGGTAATATGCATTTGCTAAAGGAGAGCGGAGCAAGTTTGGATAGTACGCCGGCATGTTAAACGTTGAGATCGTTCCGTAATTCCTTATCACACCGATAACGGTGTGTTTGCTAACGCACCCTTTCAGTAATGGCCCTCCGCACAATCTGTTTCAAAATTCCACCCTTTGACTGCTTTTACTTATTTTTTAACTTGATCAATCAACAAATTTTCGCCCTCTTAGAAGATGGCTTCAAGGTGCAAAGTCAAAAATAAAACTCAGTCTAGGTCCTGCTAAATTAGCCAATTTACTCATCACCCTTTCAGTTATTCGCCTGTATATACAGCTTCTCTCTAATCTCATCGCTTTCACGTCTTACCAGTGTTCTTATCCTTCTTCAAATGACGTCAGTTATTAGGTTTGCTCCTGATTTTTCCAAATTTGGTTCATTACTGCAGAGGTCCTATTCTTCTTACATCCATAGGCGCCTTGGTGCTATTTAGTAGAGTAAGGCGAGTTTTGCAAGATGGCTTTCAAGCATTCACAACGAGTTCAATCCAAATGAAATTTGGAACTAGAGTGTAAAAATTATGCAATTGCATCCAGAACGAAGAACAGAAGCTTGATCACACTCAAAAAGGAAGGAGACATTTTATGTTTCCCAGAAAAAAGGTTCAGCGCGTAACATAGGATTGTGAATTTTGTCGTACATGTTCGTTGGCCACATCGTCGCTTTTGTATCATTCTGTCCCAGACTAGGATTACTGCAATCTGCCGCTCCACGCCAGATTAAGATCAGCATGATCAATTGTAGCTCACCTAAGATGCAGCAGATGAAAGCGAGCTCGGCAAGCTCTTTACGAAGAGCTTGAAGGCGCCATCAACGAGGAAAAAAATGTTCAGTGCAAGGAAAAAACTCATAAATCCAAAAATATGACAGAAATGGTTTGGTTTGGGAAGCCAAAACGATAATGGAAACGTGTTCGTCCGATTCTAGCAGGGGCACGTCTACTCCATGAGAACTTCTTCCAGGGATGGAAAAACATCGCCGTTGAACATACACTACTCAACAAAAGCAGGGGTTCAATCGATGTCTCAGTGCTTCCTGCACAAGGACCACTGTCTACTTCTTAAGAAGATCCGCATCAATCGGTGATCAGAAAGCAAATCCTGTCACTGTCTGAAGCTTAGGAGAGAAGCTGGGTGTAAACGCATTTTCGAGAACGCAATTCCAGATACGACTTGAAGGATAAACTCGGTCGAAGGACTACGCAGCTATGCAAAACACGCAGTCCCTAAGCAGAAAATCGGGGCATGTGACGAATACTATTGAGCTCCTGCAAAGAGGGAAAGCCTGCACGTGGATCAAGTACACCGCAGCCAACAACATTCGCAGGAGAGTTGTACAAGATCTAAAACGATGTCGATAAATGAAGTCATCCAAGGCAGCGAGAAATGGTCTGAAAAGGTGGCGCAATGATTTTCGCGAATAAGACCAGACGACTTACTGATACAAGTTTTACTTAGGGATGAAAAACTAGTGAACTTTGTTTACGAAGTGAAGCGATGAGGAACGAGTTCTAAAACGCACATCTCACCAATTCGACTGGAAAAACGAAAGATTCCCTCAGAAGTGCATTCAGCAACGGCATGCTTAAATCCAACTCTTGGATGGAACCTCCGCAAACCAAGAGAGCAGGCGGTCACAAGCTAATCACTGTGCTGAAACCCATATGACAAGATTTCTAATATGACAGGAAAGGATACCAACCAGTGGAGGACAATCTGCTATATGAAACGGTTGCGAAAGGCCATAGAAACTCTCAACAGATCACTTTCTCAAATGTGTTTCAAGCCGTTTGCAAAGACCATCATGTTGCGTCTCTTGAGGACGTTGGATAATGCACAAACCCTGAGTAGGCCGATTTTTGCAAGCGATTTAGCTGCATCGATCACAATAAAACTGTCTTAAAGGACGTGGAGGTTTTCAGGATACCAACTGACCCTCCTCCTTTGTCAATTTGAAAAGGTTTATGATGGTATAAAAATTCAATTCTTACTGCCTTGACCGACCGAGGCTGGACCCAGTATAGCACAAAGACCGCAGCAGACTGTGACACACGATGTACCACACCGGCACAATGGTTCGCCCACCTCTCCGCAACCATTCGGAGATGGAGTACGACAAGACGACACCTCATCGCTTTAGTTGTTCATCCGGTGCGCAATGGTACATGTAGTTGCTCGAGTGGAAAAAGAGGGGAAGGTGAATCGACTTAACTCCCTTTTCAGACGCAAACGACATCCAGGATCAGGGTCAAGCAAGGGGTGTGGCACACGATTGCTGGTTACGACCCCCCCCCCTGATTGCTGTCTTAATAAGACCTCCCCCCCCTGAACTATATACCTAAGATAGCATTACCAAAGTTGAGAAAGAGGTCAGGCACACGTCTTTCGAACCCGCCCCCCCTCCCTCCCATGAAAGCCCTCGAACGACCCCTTCTTCCTCCTCTTAACCTCTGGACCTCAAAGTGTGACATTCTGGAGGTCACCATCTTTTTCTAGAGAGCTTTCAGATTTCTAAGAGCTGTACGCCCGAGTTTCTGTGACTGCACTTACAATCACACGTAATTTGACGGCTGATTTTGATCTGAATGGGCATATTGAAAGGGCCATACTTTTCTTATGGGTGGGGCGTTCGGCTCCAAATTTTCAATGTAGCGAAAAGAAGCTATGTGCTCAATACTCATACCAGCAATGGAGCGCTTTCTGGATTTTGAAGGCAAGTTAAGGGGTGTGCCGCACCCCATTAACTATATCAAAAAAAACATTTTTAGCGGACAGTATTTTTATGAATCGATAGCCTCAACCTTGTAGATTCCATAAGACTGTTTGGAGCCTGATTTGTCTTCTTAGCTCTAAGTAATATTTGGTGAAAGCACAGCGATCAAAAGCGAAAAATGGGAAAAACGAAATCTTGGTTGGCTTCTAATTCCACAGTTTGCAGGTTTTCTAAAGCGGGATTCCTGAGGTGGACAAAGAAGGAGTAGTGCTTTGTCTTGAGTGCAAAAACGGATAGCTAATTCACCTTTGAAACAAAGTTAACCATGTTGGAATTTGACCATTTCATTTAGGTAGCCTAGTATCTTGAATCTTCAGAATTCGCTCACACTTTGTCTACAGGGGTTAATTGACATGCTAATTATGGATATGATACGAATATCATGTTATCACTATTATCAGATTACCCAACTACGACCTCCTCCCCTTTTGACTCCTCAATACGACCCCCCCCGGTGTGGCGTGCCGCACCCCACGTTTGACCCTGGACATCCTTCTCTTTTCGAGATCCATCCAGCCGAAAAGATGTTACACGCCGATGTGCGCGAAGGCTGAAAATATGGCATCAGGTCAAACCGGAAGAAGACATAGTTAATGAGAACGAAAGACCGGCGAAACTTTCAACCGATCATTTTCTCAAATGTGTTCTACAAGCCATTTGCAAAGACCAAGACCGAGAACACCTAATGCAGTATGGATCAACTACACTTATCCAGATAGAGAGGACATCGTTCGTTTACTTGAGTGCACCATCAACATGGACATGATTGAAGGATCTCAACTGAAGATAGAGAGAGAGAGAGCATGACTTTTGGAACTTTGAGATAAGGTACAGGTAATTTCGTTGTCCGGGACTTCTAATCCACAGCACTTTCAAGTATGTGTTACGCAGCCGAAAAGAGAACTAACACCCCAGTCATCACGAAGGCGTTACTATAAAAACTTAGGAGGCCTTAAAGATTAGACTCTGGGCTCTGTACTCGTCCAGTAATATCTTTCTGTGCTTTGATCGATTCATTATTATCTCTCCCGTTTGCCTCTGAACAGTATCTCAACATTCAGAACTTGCTGGGAAATTCCTTTTTGAATTTTTTTTAAGGTTAAAAAATTCATCTGCCTGCGCCTAACGCACCCTACATGGTCGTTGAGGTTGCTAAATGCGTGCGTATCTATCCCAGTGCCTGCGAAGCCAGCCGATTGCCGATCAATACTTTTATCCTTCCAGAACCAACTCCTGTCTCGGAGAAAAGGGCTTGGTTGGCACAGGGGCCGGATCGAACCTGAGTCCGATCTGATCAGCGCTTCATACCACTACGCCACGCGTCCTTTCGACTTAAGCTACTCTAATTGTTATTAGAGGGCTAAAGTGTTCATCGGATTGCTTTTGATTATTTATTTATTATATGCACTCAAGGTGCGCCATTAAAAAGAAGGAACGTAGAAACACAAACACAAAGCCTAGCCAGTAACACAAATTGGGTATAACTCGCTGCCTGCTGACCAGACTTCCACATCAAATAAGAATGGTGTTCAAAGAAGGCCAAGGCAAGGAATCACATTATACAGTAGTATGGTAGCACCGTATCGTCACTAATGCACAGTAACGCCAATGATTTATCACCAGCAATATTGCTCAGTGCAGCCTGTTGTATACTCTACCAGTTTGAGAAAATTCTAATTTTCTACAAGTAGCTTTGACCTTAGGCATTCAAGAATGTTGTAGTTAGCCGTAGTGCCCAAAATAACGGAGCATGATGTGTTACCATGGTGGATTACCAACAACATGGACTCATCACTTTCGAGCGGTCCGCATTGGAGGTAGTACCTAGACAATATGGCTAGACCACGCGTACCTAGGCCTTCATTATACTACCTACCGCCTCCACTTTCCTCCGTGCTTGAGCAACATGGGCCAATATGAATGCGATCAAAGCTTTAAACAGCGCAGACTTGCTTGGATGTGAGATTTCGATTGGCCAGGTAATTCACTTGGAAAACTTCACTTAGTGCACTGATTAGTTGTGAAAAAGGAACTGAATATCAGTTTTCGTGAAAAGAGCATGGTCAGCTGGTGTAAATAATAGAAAAAAAAATCAATGGTGGACCGGCCAGCTTAGCAATTCAGCACATAAAAATCTGAGTCACATCAAAAAATTGTATGAGAATCAAGAACATCTTTGATAGATGCCAGATAATCAGCTGTATCAAAGAATGAATCATCTCATTCATCCGATGTAAGCCATGAGACGAAGTAAGCCATGAAATCCATAAAACTGCAATGTAGTTGAACAATATAGAAAACATTATCTGGTCATTCTGTGCCTAACCCTTTAATCATAGGTGCTCTCATCCTTCAATCCATAGGTGCGATAGTGTGAGAATTTGCTCAGCCTCCCTTCACCCCTGTATCGGGAATAAGGTGACCCCCTTCACTAGAAGCCGAGAAAAAATCAACAGTGGAGGTAAGGCTAAGCAAAGGAGGTGTTTGTACGGGATGTTTGTTTATGGAAAGGAGGAAGAAGATTTATAGGCATTCACGAACTTCGAGCAGGAAAAAAATAGTAGCTTCTGTAAGCTGCACAGCAACGTCAGCGAGGAAAGTTGCGTGGTACAACATTCCCCTTTCTTTTTAGGGTATAAATAGTTTGCCTTGAGTCCGTTCATTGAAGTACCTAGTGAAAGGTGTGCCTAGTGATTTCTGGACTTTTACGAGTTATCAATACACCTTGTACAAAGAAATAGTCATTGTCTAAACCGCCTCGTCCTCCTTCAGAAAATATATAGCACTAGTTGACTTACCCGGCTCCGCCCGGCTCTGTCATTATTATATTCGTAATCAGCATGCTCGATTACCCCCCTGTGCCAAACCTCAGCCCCGTAGCTCAAACTTTGCAAAAAATCGATAAAATCGATAAAAGTAATGCACGATTTTAAAATCTAATATTGTATTCGGAATCCCCATGCTCACTTACCCCCCTGTGCCAACTCCCAGCCCCGCAGCTCAAATTTTGCAAAAAATCGATAAAATCGATATCGATCGATACGAAAAGTAGCCTATGACACCGCCGGGGCCCGATGTGTATGTGTGCCAAGTTTGGTCCGGATCGGTTCAGAAATGGAATTTTCTATTCGGAACATACTTACACACAGACAGACAGACAGACAGACAGACAGACACACATACATACAGACAGACATACAAGCAGACATTCAGCTTTATATATAAGATGATATCGTCCAAAAAAGTGCCTGGGTGAAGGGTGTGCTTAGTGATTTCTATAGATTTTCGAGTTTTTAACATAAGAAAATTCGGAACTTCTGTAGATGAGAATCTTGCACGCCAAGATGGTCACCATCGGAACCGTCTCGTCCTCCGCTTTCGGCAAATATATACTCTGAGTGGGGTTCGTTAAAAAAGTGCGTGCTGAAGGGTGGGTGAGACTTTTATTATGGGAGTTCTCAGGTGGAGGATTTTTTTACCATAGTAAAAATATTAGGTTGTAACAGAATTAATGCAGGTTTTGAATTCCAACTGCAATAAGTCATACAATTCTCATTTCTAAGTAGGTTACAAAGTTCTGTTCGATAGAGCAAAGCAATCTCTACAAGGTGGCAATCTTGCTTTAGCAACAACTCTCATCCACCACGAGTTTTGAGCCAAAACGAAAAAGATTCAACTGTCCGAAAAATTGAGAAAGATTGTAACTCACAAGGAAACCGTGTCGAGTCGAAGTGGCCTTTCCAGATGAGACCCATACTGCTTTGAAGGGTATTAAACGGTGGTTCTAAATCTGCCTTCCAAATCTGCCAAGCGCCTCTGGACGCCGAGTTATAACCGTTCTTCGGAACGAAAAATGAATGCAGAATCTAGGCAAAATTGATTGTTACAATCTTTCCAGCGCTCAGATAAAGCAATGTTAAGTATTAGCATATTGAATAAAATGTATCCATTGCATAAACAGCTCTGATACTTGACACTGGAGCATTTAAGCAAATTTGGGCGATTTTGCTTCAGTTTTGCATTCAATTTTTTGACCCGAAAAACGAGCATAACTCGGCGTCCAGAGGCGCTTGGCAGATTTGGAAAGCAGATTTGGAATCACCGATTAATGCTCTTCAAAGCGGTATGGGTCTCGTCTGGAAAGGCCACTTCGACTCGACACGGTTCCCTTGTCAGTTCATAAAAACCTACAAAAATTCTAGCTTGCTCACGTAAACACTATTCACATAGAACATCTATACACGCCTTTACCGTATTTTTTCTTTGTTAGAAATCAAGTAAACGGAAATTTTCGTGCGTCTGCCAAAGTGATGCTGTGCCGTTCCCACGTAGAAGTATAAACATGAGTTTCCAGTTCTCTACAAGCTTTAGTTCTCGAAAAATATCGAGTACAGTTTTCGCTAGTCATGTGGTCCAAGCTAAAATTCAAATTTCTCGAGAACTAAAGCTTGTAGAGAGCTGAAAATTTAAGTTTGTACTTCTACAGATTTGTAGTATACAACTACTTATGTGGGAACGGCACACAACAAATGGCAAATGGCAAATGCACGAAAATTTCCGTTTACTTGATTTCTAACAGAGAAAAAAAAACACGGCAACGGCGTGTATAGATGCCTATGTGGAATGTGTTTACGTGAGCAAGTTAGAACTTTTGTAGGATTTTTATGAACTGAGTTACGATTTTTCTCAATTTTTCGGACAGTTGAATCTTTTTAGTATTTGGCTCGAAACTCGAGGTGGATGCGAGTTGTTGCTGAAGTAAGATTGCCACCTTGTAGAGATTGCTTTGCTCTATCGATTGGTATTTTGCAACCTACTTAGAAATGAGAAGTGTATGACTTATTGCGGTTGGAATTCAAAACCTGTATTAATTCTGTTACAACCTAATAGTCTACTTGAGAACTCCCATTATAAGAGTCTCACCCACCCTTCACCAGGAACTTTTTTCAACGGACCCCAGGCAAAGTGTATATTTTCTGACAGCGGAAGACGAGACGGTTCCAGTGGTTACTATCTCGGCGTTAAAGATGTTCATCTGCAAAAGTTATGAATTTTTTATGTTAAAAGCTCGAAAATCTCTAGAAATCACTGGGACACCCTTCACCCAGGTACTTTTTTGAAGAAACCCAGACAAAGTATAAATTGTCTGAAAGCGGAGGACGAGATGGTTCCAATGGTGGCTATCTACTTGTACAAGTTGTTCATCTTCGAAAGTTACGGACTGTTTTAACCCAAAAACTCATAAATATTAAAGTATCACTACCCACACCCTTACCAGACACTTTTTCATCAGACTCCAGGCAAACTATGTATTCACTGAAAGCGGAGGACAAGATGCTATCAACCTTGGGAGTTCGCTCAACCAATCCCACTACGAGTAACTACCATGCCAAGGTTAAGAGACAGCCGAACCTGGACAGGTTCAAAAGCAATGATAACTGACGTTGCTGTTCATCTAGATAAATATGAATTTTTTCTTTTTAAAAATTTGCAAATGCTCAAAAATTGTCTAAGTCTTTCCGAAACGAATGTTTTCGCATGCCATCTTCCATGGTAACTTCAAAAACAGGCAGGGTGATGTAAAAAAAAGAAAAGGAAACTCTAAAAAAATACAAGGTGCTGGTCAGAAACATAATTACGCGCTAATCCAGCAGCACATCTTTCACACTTTCATTTTCGGTTCGCATTTCAGAAAAAAGACAACGATTGACGGCATGGTTGAAAATTATAGAGTTTGACTCGGAATATGATGAGGAACACCATGGCTTCCCCCACCCCCCCCCCCCCCGATCGGCATTTTATAATTTCTCTACCAGGTGAAACATCCTTCATTCGGAGGGGCTGCAACCGCTGTGACCCCCTTCACCCTGGAGGGGTCATTTTCACGTTATCGCACCTATGCTCCAATCTAGTTTCTATCAGTCTAGTCGGCCAAAGCATGTCTGCCAGATAAGCGAGCAACAGCAAAAAAGGTGTCCGTTTACCAATCTCCTCTTCAGTTGTTGCTAAAGCAGTGCATGATGTGGATATTCTCAATGGTGGTACGAGTACTGTCAGGGGGGGGGTGCAACAGGCATAAGAAGGCGGAGGCTGACCCAGTGATTAATAAAATGCTGGTAATCCTCTCCGAGAATCTTTAGAAAGAAGGATCATGCAGCGAAGATTGAAGCACGCACGGCCTATGATAATAAGCGGCATCATGGAAGAACCATCTGGATTACAGATATGTGAGTGTGCACGAGACCTGGGGAAGAAAGTAATTGACATCCCTGGTGCACGTGACCTAAGCTGTAGTGCTAGCGAACTCTATCAAATCGTTAGACTTGTGGGACACGATGTAGATGGTTCTTCTTCATACTACTGGTTCGTCCTCGCAAACGCACACCATCTTCCTGGATGTGGTTTTCCAGACATTTTTGTATGAAGAAGTATGGCAGAAGAGAAAAGGAGGTCGGAGTGAAGCTCCGTCAGCAAGCAAGGGCGTATTAAAGGGACTGCAGAGCGCGAATAAGTTGTCTACGACAACTCAAGCACATCTATAGGCTCGCACATTTTCATCGAGAAAACCACTAGCTTTGCATGGTCCAATGCATGTTTTACTAAAATGTTTTCTTTTGAACTCCTTCAAGGAGTAAAACAAGATGTTCTTCTACATAAGCTATGCCGTTATAAACCAGACTTAATTCTATAATTTAATCGTGGTTGGCTTACGTGACTCAAAGATTTTCTTCAATCTATTTTGTCCACCATACTGACAGTACTGAAGGCGGTGTTCGTTGCCTTGTAAAAGCGAATATTTAGATCAAGAATCTTGGACATATCACAGCCTCAAATGAATTCTCTTATATCGCTCTCCGCTCACGACTGAGTCTCGTCAAAAGCTTTAGTGTCTATCGTCCGCCTAATCCTCGCAAAATGATGGATGATGCGCAGCTCATCTAACTTACTGACCTGACTATCTCCTATTCTGAAGTTGTCGTTGTTTTTGGTTTGAACTTACACTCTGTTTGAGACAAATCAAGAACGCTTGATAATAGCTCGAAAGCAGATACTAACAATATGTTCAGAATCCCACTCAGGCGAATAAAAGATTTGGTCAATTTCTGTACTGCTCAGACAACCCGGTACATCCGCAAAACCTTCGCGAAAGTTTTGATAGGTCTCCTGCAAAAGTCCTGTGAATGTGCTGTGGAAGTTCACAAGTGAGGTGCTGCGGAAGTACTTAAAAATGCGAACCACAGCAGCAAAACAAAACACCGGAGCCTTCACTGAAACACTTAGAATTTACCGAAACTGTTCGGCTTACATAACCTTCAGGGCCCGGCACAGATCGTCTAGAAGCAGGCTGGACTTCGTTCTTGGAGCAAAAAGCAAAGGGGACTTCGTTTTTGCGGGGACCGGGGCGGAGCCCCGGAAAAAAATTTTTTGCACATGTTCACTAGCGCGACATGTGGTGCAAATCTGCATATGCTGTGTGCAAGCTGATGCCATCCCCAATAAGGACATCTGTTAGATATGTATATCAAAAGTTTGCATGCAAACAATTTACCACTAAGAATCAGCTATACCTGCTTGCAAGAACAAAAAAAAAATTGAACAATTCATTTTGGACAAGAAGTCAAATGATCATTCATAGTTGATATAATAGTCAACTACATGTCTATATGATGCACGCAGTACTTATTCATTGAGATCTATAATGGGCATATGCCCTATTTGCTTCTTTGTGAAATCCTTGATTAGCTTGGATGGTTAGGCCTTCGTTTTAGCTGACTGCCAAGAGCTCATTTGCCAATAAATCTCTATAATGCAGTTCTTAACTTGTGATATTGAACTTGCTTTGCTCACTTCAGATGCGTTTCAGCGTGTGCAGACTTCTGACGGCATATATCCAATCTTTATCGCTCTGAACTCCGCTTCAGCCTCCTCAACGGGAAATGGCATTTGGTAGGTTGTACCACCTAAAGGATACTCTTACTTCAGGGAGAAAGAAACGAGTTCTGAAGTGTAGTTATGCGAGCATAAGATTGAAAAACATAGCACGCAAATATCAAGTCGATAGAGTATCAGATAAAATAAGTAAAGTTATCGAAATGTAATCAGAGAACATTTTCCTAACAGCTGTAAGTCTAACAAAACGTATATCAGAATATAGACGAGCTAGAAAAAACGAAGTAGCTTACCTCTAGTAACTCCCTGCAGCTTCATGAGAGAACGACAATACGCTATTGCTTTGCGTGCAATTACGAACGGATCCAACTCAATTTTGCTTTGAAAAGTTCAGAAAATACCCTTCTCAATGATAAACTTGACAAACTTCCGTACCTTCTCTTCTTCAGTTTCAGCCTTACACCAAGCCTTACACTGCCGACTTTCAATAATTTCCAGAGGTGCATAAACATGATGTCGAGCAGTTTCTTTCCAACCACTATTCATTATCACTCTGTCAGTTTATCTATCTGAATGACAAATATTAAAAAACAACGAAGCTATACGAAAGTTGTCGTCTACGTCTAATAACGAGAGCAGCACTCACTGTGTGTCTCTGCAGAACACTGGAGTGTCGTTGCTTTGCATTGCTTTCAGAAATAAAAAGTTTCGTTCGTCATTCTCTTCCAAAGGTTGATGCATCTGAATTTTAGATGCGAAAGAATGGAAAGCACGATACTGATGAAAAGCCCAGCTAAACCAAAGAATCAAAAGGTTTCCAAACGTCGTTGATGTTTGCCACAGGATCTCGAAACAGGGACGGGTCACACGATTATTCTATTCATTCTTCTACGACAAACATTTTGATACAGTATATCAAAATAATATTTTGATAGGAAACAAAATACATGTTTGAATGTGAGAGACAACAATTTAGTTTTCGAGCGATAGCGCAATGACCGGAATAGTTCTTGTATTGATGCACAAAAGACAAATTTACACAAGAAGGACTAAAACTACACTATAGCAAGATAAACTAATGAACATAAAGAAAAATATGATATGTACTCACGCTGCGTAACCACGTGCATATGCAGAACAGCATGTTCTTCTTCTCAAGCATTACCATCAGATAGCAGTCCAATGCCTATCAGATAGCAGTCCAACGCCTTAAAAAACCATTAGAGGTTCAGTTGTGTCAAATGATTGCTCATGATGAAGTCATCTAGCTTTTCAACCAAACTTCTCTACATATATATATATGCGTTTACTGAAAGAATCTGTGGTAACTATGGATCACATGTATCAAGATAAAATGTCAGTATCTCAAATTATTGCACAACAGAGAATCCAACCGACATACCCAATTCGCACAAAAGCAACTCACTTCAACATTCGTTTTCTTCCAACAACCGCAAATCATGAAAGAAGCAAATGTTCGCAATTTCCTTAGTGTTGGAACACATACGGCTGACCTAACCTATTTAACTTGACAGTGAGTGGAACAGAAATAAGAAAGCATATTTACCACAGTGCGAGACCAATCATTTCCTCTCCTTCTATATCCTGTAATGTCGTTGAATTAAAACATTTCTTTCAAACCACGAACTCGCGTATCGGTCCTTAATATATCTCGTGAGTATGGAAGCGAATGAACCATATGCAACGTATCATGGTTGAATATGAACGATGATGGATACAAGCTTTCCAGACAGGTTATCACACGACTGAAATGCTCTATCGTGTACAGCGAAAAGTGCGCGCGATTTGAAAGCAAGGCTAAAATAAACAAATCGCTTGTTTACAGCGCACACACAACCATATGACACCAAAATTGAACTGTATACATAGAAAATTATTTGCGGAAGAATTATGTGAAAAGTTTTGAAAACTTATGTGAAGTAATATGTTTTCCAAAATTAGATCGTCTCCAGACGGCCATCAGACGATCTGAGATCGTCTGGAGCATATATTTCCTTCACTTCACATAAGTTTTGGATCTTTTCAGCATGGACGGATGCCCCGGTCAAAAATCTATCCCTGAGCATAAAAACATTTTCATATCATTGCCTTTCCTTCGTTTTTTAGCTTTTTTTCCCGAAATTCGCGATGTTAGATATCGCGCCCCACCGCCAATTCCGCGTTGCTCCGAGCGAAAACTTTGGTGTTTCCTTCGTCTGTTGTTGTCGTTCTAATTCTTTCATTGTCGTCTTTGATTTTTGCATTGTGCTTTTGATTCGTTCTATATTGAATTTCAGGACATTGTGCGATTAGCCACTGACATGGAAAAAGTAGAATTGGCAAAAGAGATCGCTGATGTCAAATTTGCTATGAATCGGTTAGTTTTCTTCTTGGATTTTGCAAATCACGTTCATTTTTTGTTACTTGTCTGTGTTTTTCCCATTTTATCTCTTAATGCACTAATTTTGGTCCCCTAGTTTTTTTTTGGTAGTGAAGATGAACGTTTAGAAAGCAGGTTGTGGTTGCGCTGGCTGGTGGCGAGCCTGTGTATTTCGAGCTTGACTCGGTAGGTTGTCTTCCATTTGTTTTTCGTGGCCCTTGAAGATCCGCGAAAGTATTTCATTTAGACTGGGCAACTGAATGAATTCACTGAGCGCACATCGTGGCCACATGAAGTGCTGTGCATGAGTTTGAGCGAGCCTAGAAACTGCTTGAGCACCCTAGTTGCGATGGCTGAAGATGAAAATGTGCCTGTGGTCTCTGTCGATGACGAGGTAAGTTTGAATTTGAACATTATTAAGGTTATGATTTCAATTTTGCCTGCGTTTCATCTCATTTCCTGGGAGAAATTACAGAAATGGAGCAGCAGTAAGTCTTCTGTGAAGATCTAGAGCTCAACCATACGAATTCAGTCGTTTTTTGCTGTTATATGTACTGATCTTCTGTTGGTTAGTGAGTCTAATGAGGTAAATTTCCCGAACTTCAGTGCACAGCCCGTCAAAGTTTATGGCTGGAATGATGTCTGCGGATGGCACGTACGAGGTGCCCTCTCGAGGCAATCCCCAAACGTCGTTCACGCGGACCAAGGTTTGTTGAACATTACAGCAAGGTAAGAGAACTATTTTGTTTATTTTGAAGTCGATTAATGACTAGGTTGAGGGTCTATCGCAAACTGGCACGGAAAAATCGCAAGGTTCAAAAGATAATATTATACGGATTGATAAGGAAAATCGTCGCACCGATGAGTACTTAACGAGAGAATTGAAAGACAGTGAGGTAAAAAGAAGTCAGAGTCTTATCTTTCATCCTTATCCGTTTGTTACGTCAGGTAATCCATTCTAAAAAGCGTCCATTTAACTACAACGAAGCTAGTTAAAAGCTTCAGTCAAGTGGTTGCAACAGACGATGATGGATATGCTATACAACTGAAGGACGAACTGGACCGATGCCGTCTTCTCAGGAGCGAGGTAAGGCGTGTTTCCCTCAAAGGGTTGATTTTTGAGTTTCTGTGACGCTTGTTCTCCTTCCATTTGTTTTTCATCAAATATGAATCGAACTTGTACTTGTAGCATGTATTTTGATTGATTCATATAGCCTGTCATACCTCCCTTCACAACAAGCGCTTCATATTGAAGTCTCTTGGTCTTACCTTGCCTTCCTTTTTTTTGACTGACTTTGACTGGGAATGTGAATTTAGCTTATGGTCTGTTTGACGTTTATGAAAACGAAATAATGCTGGAGTTCTCAAGCTACCCTACATCGTTGATATTAGGAGGGGGGTAGTGGGTCGTGGCAGGAGTTTTTTTTTTGAACGAGGGAGCTCGCATTAGCCATGGATTCCAAACATTTTTGGAATGCTTTTCTAGTGTTTTGCGTCTATAGCCGGATGATTTCCAAAAGCGAGCGTGGAGGCAGCCACTTCCAAAAGTCTTTTTACAATAATTCGGTCGCACATTCTTGCTGGTGCCAAAGCTTACTCTGATATTGTTTCAAAAGCAGGGGGTCTGGCAAAAAAAGTCAAAGTGCATTCTCTACAATTGAAATTGAGCATTAGATGGGATTTACTTGCATGGAAAATGACTACTTACCGGGTGTACTTGAGTTTTTTTTGTGTATCTTTGCAATGTTTGGAGGTAAAAGGCTATCATCCGTTCACCAAGATGTTTCTCGGTGTGGATATTGATACATCGATTTGCATCATTGGTACTTAGCTAAGTCGGATCCGTCCTACATGTGAGACCTTTTTGTGAAGTAATGCCGGCTGTCATACATTGCATTGGTACACACTTCTTTTTTCTTGAAAAAAAAACTTTATTTCTAAGAATTTCAACAATGTTCCGTTGTAGTTGTCATCGCAGATTTTCACATCAGTTTTTCAAGGTGGTTTTGAAATACACTACCTTCAAGGTTGCGAGAGTTGAAAATTTTAGAGCTTAGACAACGAAAGATCTGTGTAGCGTTATCACAATCTTTCAGCTTTACACCTGTCTGCAAAACTACCACTCTATGCGTGTTTGGATCGCCATCCCTTGACTCCCTCGCGCCTTCTGACAAGGACGGTCGTACAGCTAGAGAAGAGATGAGTATAATGTTCGTCATTTTGTTTTTGTTTTTTGTCTTTTGATTATTCATCCATTTCATTGAAAATCGTTGCAGTCTGAAAGCTCCACTATGCGTGAACGCATGGACCAGGCTTTCGAAGCTTTATGTGATGTGCCAAGAATTATGAAGTTAATAAAGTTGTTCCCTTGAGATATAGTTCATTTATAAAATCGTGACGACGGATTTTACTGCGGACTTTGCGCCCACAGATGCATAAAACGCTCATACAAGAGGGCATCACCTCAACGTTCAGCTCAGTCACTTCCAGTTATCTAATTGTTATCACACTTGGACAAAAAAACAATTCGAAAAGAGGTAAAGCCGAGAAAATGCCGTTTCCTCAAGTGACATGCGTGTCGCGCGCGGTCGCGTCATACAATTTTCAAATACTCTATACCTTTGTTGGCTTCTCGGTGGAGGTGGGGGGGGGGGGGGGGGTAGGGAAAGGGTCAAAGGGGACTTCGTAAAATTCTCGAAAGTCAGGGGGGACTTCGTTTTTAAAAACCCTAGAAACGGTCTCGTGCCGGGCCCTGATAACCTTCAAAGACA
The DNA here is from genome assembly GCA_958299035.1 of Cylicocyclus nassatus. NCBI lineage: Eukaryota > Metazoa > Nematoda > Chromadorea > Rhabditida > Strongylidae > Cylicocyclus > Cylicocyclus nassatus. Next base: position 43,292,251 of record CATQJL010000001.1, on the reverse strand, counting down.
GGCTACTGCCATTATGCAAACTTTGTAAAAAAAATGGTTGGGAAAGAATAATATTAATTAGAATATTATGTCACGCTTTAAGAGACAATCCATACTGCGCAAATATGGTTTTGATGTAGCCCTTCATATACCATTAATCCACGAAATAGGGGAACTCCGAATAGAATCCGATTGATAGGAGACAATATCTGACACAATACAGGGTCAACAACCGTGTTATTTACGAACGTAGGAGTCTAACACAAAATTTTGCAATCAAACAGGATGTTGGGTTATCACCAATTTTCACATTAATGACAAACTTATGGGCTCGTAGTAAACCCCCCATCAGTGCATCTCTCTTGGCGCGGACCGGGGGCGAGCTCATTGCGCCTCAGTCCAGCATGCAGTGAACTATTGATCTGGATGCGGATCTCTTTCTAGACATGATAATCATGTTCGCTCTTGAAAAGGCAACCACTTGAGCTTTGATCGAGCAGGTAAACGACTGAAATTGAACGGCCATGGTTCGATACCGGCTAGCGTCACGCTTTTGCTGTATCGCAGGGCGTTTTTGATAGCGACCACTATCGGAAAATCGATGATGACCGCTATCAATGATTTCGCCTAGAAAATGCATGGGTGAAACAAAATGCATTTTTTGACGAAAACATCATGGGAAATTGAAATAACTGCAACATGAATCCAATGAAATAAATCTAAAAATTCTCGCCTTGAGCAGCTTGTCAAAGGAAAAAGTCAGTGACCTCTGCAAAAAAGAGAAAAAGGTTTTCATGTTTTCCTCGCCAAAATCAGCTGCTCATCGATCCTCTCCTTTTCGGGTCGCGGTAATGTGCAGTTTTGCTTTGATTTTGTCTGCATTTTTAGCGTAACTGATGTGTATCGTAAGTTACTCAGGAGCAACTTACGGGAGTCTTGTCTGCGTCTCCTCTTTTACACTATTTGCATCACTCTTACATCAGTTCACTTCAGTTCAACTGAACTGAACGTGAACTGATGTAAGAGTGAGGAACTGATGATGAATTGAACTGATGTGCACGAGTTGACTGCAGCAGGTGGGCAGATGGTCAACTATCAGTCCACTCGCCATGCTTATAGCATGGGAAGGCGGGCGGTCATCAGTTCACCTCACCTAAGGTGAACTGATGACCGCCCGGGATAAGTTCAGTTCACCTGAACTGATCGAGCTTTACTACGCGCCATGATATTATACATTTCTATAAACTAACCTATGCCTCAAGCATTTAGTTAACCAGCACTAGAACATTCGATCTTCAACGTACTGCAGCTGTATCTGCGCGCCTGAATAACTAGGTCGCATTCAAACTCAGTATGAATAACAGTGTACGTATCGAGATCTCAGTCATGCACTATTACAATATCTTCTTGCATTTTCTACAAGAGTCATTGACAATCTTTTGTTCCTATGCATCTTCTTCTTACATTTTCTACTTTAGTCATAGACAGTCTCCTGGTTCTACTTATCTTTCGCATTCTCTTGAGAGGAACACACTCAAAAGTTTTTTGCAACTAAACCATTTTCACAACTTTTGCAGCTTTGTTAGAAACTACTGAAGAGGGGCACCAAGAAAGCTACTCCACCGGTATAGTTCTAAGCCCCGAAACCGGTTGAGTGTAAAATTCAAGCTTTAACAACTAATGTATCTATTTAATGCTCTCTCATTCGTCAGTTCCCTTTTAGGGTTTTCCATTGCTCTATTGACTGCAAAACTCACTTACTATCCTCTGCACTACGGATGACATATTCGACAATCCACTCTGGTGGGGCAGCATCGTAAGAGAAAACACATTCAAAAACTGCGGAAGTACTGGCAAGTCAAAGTGCTGCGGAACCGCTAGCATTTTTCGGAATTTTCGCAGCGTTTTGTAACAAGTCCTGCAGAAGCTCTCGAACTAATCTGACTTGAAAGGGGGGTACCCATTTGAAAGCGCAACCGCTGCATCTTGTCTTGCGGAATTTCCTGTGAAATGTCTGAAGAAAACACAATTTCATCTTCCCTTTTCTACTGCAGACCATGAAGTCAGTTATATGTTTAAGAAAGCTTCTTCCTTCAGTCAATTTATCCATCCCGGAATTTGCAGATTGGTTACACATCTTTTTGTTTGATTTCGATTGGACATCGCTATTCATGAGCTACTGTTCAAAGCAAGAATTCATCAGAGGTTTTGTCCAAGCAACTGTGACGGTGTCACCAATTGCCATGAGCAGAGCTGGAAACTCCTCAATTACTCTTTATTTTAAACAGATATGCACTTTGATTAAGCGGAAGCGTGATCCCTTCAACACTCTCCGGGATTTACTATTGAATTCGCTAAAGGTTTGTGCTGGTTTGTTTTTATCTGAAAAAGTTTTCGGCGAATTAATAGCGTCGGTTGTCATCTAATGTATCATTTATACGAAACAAGCTCCGAGTTCAAGTCCATCCGTTCTTTTCAACAAATCGTTGAGAGCTGTGCACAAGATCGTAAAGAAGCTGTTGCCCTAGTCAAATAATTTACTTGCGAGCGTATTCCCGTCACCTACCAAAAACCGAGAACTTCTCAGGGGATGCTTCTTCCTCCTCGAAGTGTCAAAATGAGATAGTTCTATGAAGCTGATGTGACGGCCATTCTCAATTCCCTTCGTGCACGGTTATCTATGATGGTATCTCACCGATTGTCTACAAAAAATGCGCTGATTCCCTTTCCAAGCTTATGCGATTTTTTCAACCTTTCTATTATATTTGTGAAATTTCCTGATTCATAATTCAGTTGATTCAGTTGATTAATTCATTCCCTGAATTATGAACAGGGCTCGGCACGAGCTGGCACCAGGGAAATTTCAAACCGAAGTCCGGTTTGTTCTTGAAAATCTCGTACGAAGTTCCCTTTGACTTGTTTTGAAGACCCGTCATTATCTTTAGGTTATGTAAAAGTATGTAGTAGGGTTTTCATGCATCTGTAGTCATGGAACAACCTTTCACAGCTTTTTGAGCTTTTTAAGTGGTTGAAACACATCTTGAGAAGCAGAAAAAGCCGATTTCTTGACTGCGAGACACGCCAAGTAATTTTCAGATGGCTATAAAACGCTGAAAAGGAAACATTATGAAATTTTTTCTTCTCTGTATGTAATCTTTTACAGTGTAGATACATTTTATGTAAAAAAAAAGTATGAAAACTTATGCGAGCAAAGTGTCGGTGACAGCTCAGCTGGCCCCCAGCTAACACGGTGCCAGCTAATTCAGAAAAAAGTTCAGCACAGCTTTTATTCACATAAATTTTCATGAAGTTTTGGGCCATAGTTCGGGTCCCGCAATGCGCATGCACACACCAAATTTGGTGTCATACTTTTGCGTTTTTGCTGAAAATAACACCTTTGTTTGTTTGATGGACAGCATGCCGGTGGTATGCCGACGGCATTTTTGCGGCTCTTCCCCGCCCCGGACTCCGGCAAAAAGATATCCCCCTTACTTTTCGCCCTACAAACGATATTTAGCTTGACCCAATGCCAGCTGTGCCGAGCCCTGATTATGAACGAAGCCATTGCCATCCCTAAAACACCTACTGCTAACAAGGCCAATGATTTTTGCTCTATGAGCTTGATAGCTAAGCCTATTAATGATGGAAAAGATCAACAGGGATTGATTACTGGATAAAGTCTGGATGGATAAAGTCTTAGGCAGAAGTACTGCTATTGATTCAGTAGAATGTGTTTCTGTTTGGAAGATAGCTTTACATTCTAGGAAGTTGCTGGGTATTTTTATCTTCGAAAGCTTTCAGTAAGATAGCTTATAAAACTCTTCCGCACAAGCTTTAGAATTGTGAATAATTGAAACCTTCTGAATTGGTTCCCTTACTTGGAAATCGATTCATGACAATGAGAGCTGGTCAGTCTCATTTTAGCCGGCCGCCCTATACCAGTGGTGTGCCCTAGATTAGATTGTTGTCTTTTATTGTTTTTGTCCTTACTATCAAACTCCTTGCCATTTTGAACCATTCTGAATAAAGTCAAGATACAAATTCATTCTAACGGCATCAAACTTTGTGCTTTTCATAATGAACCTGATTTCCATAATGTGCAGACATCACTTAGTCAGCAGCTTGAATACTTGGGCTGCAATTAATAGGCTTTCGTCGAATCTTGGCAAGTGTAAGTTTCTAAATTTGAGTAACCACATTGCAAGTAAGTTTCCCAAGTTAGATTAAATGAACATATTGATGGTAGTGTCAAAAAAGCTTACATGATTTTTTCGCATTTTGAAAGATTTCTGGGACCAAGGAAGTTGTTAACTACAAGCTCCCACATTTCGAGTACTGTTCCCAAGGAGTCCGACATGATAAAAGATGATTTCGAAGCCTGAAATTTAATAATTTTACAAGGATATCATTTTTCGCATGACTTGGAATACTTGTGACAAAGTTTTTGCAAATAACGGAGTTCTCGACTGATTACCTTGATTTGAGTAACAGGATGACGGCATTTGGTATTTGTTGTCGAATATTACGCAGAGAAATTGACCTAAGGCCCCGGTCAGACTTCACGCGACTCAATCGTCGCGATCTAATCGCCAAGATTTCCAATCATTTTCATTTCACATCCAAAAATTTCGGTCTGGAAAAGTATCACAACCGAATGCAAGTTGATCGGCATGGAATGATGTTGTAACAGTTGTCTCGTCGCGATTCAGTCGCGACGATCAAATCGCGTGAAGTCTGCCTGGAGCCTAAGAGGCCAGCAACAGTTTTTGGGTCCTCAGGCTCAGATCAGCTGCAGGCATGGAAGACTTAATCTACACTATTCCAGCTCAAAGTAATGTTGTATGCTGGTTTCTTTCCTTCTATTTCATTGTTGTGCTCGATGAACGGAAAGTTGCCAGTCAAATTGTGGTCGGCCAAAAAGAGTAGAATTCTTCAAAGAAGACGGTAAAATTTGATTTATTTGTCTTTGATTGGAACTCTTATGTGCTGCCAGGGCTCGGCACAATTGGCTTACAGGCAAGCTAGATATCGTTTTGGAATAAAAAGCAAGGGGATATCGTTTAAGCGAAACCCCCCCCCCCCTCCCACCTTCTACACACACAATCGCCTTCTTCCTTTATGTCACCTATCATCTTCTATAGAGGACGCAATTTGTCATTCCTGCCTTATGGATTCCATTCCTGCAAAAAACTGAGAATCTCCTGTTTCAACAGGTTTGCCAGGTAAGCGCGCGAATTCAAACTTGCCCCAAAATAAACAAAAGACTTTGTTTACAGCGAAGAGAAAATGAAATGACACCAAAATTGGTGTGTAGATGGGTATTAGGAAATTAGGATTATGTGCGAAAAATTATGAAAATATGTGAACTGAAGGCGTGGCAAACTTGTTTCGAAGTTAGGATTTCTTTCCAGACACCTGGCCAGCCGCCTGAGGTGGCTGTAAAAAGAAAAGTCATAAATTTCCCTTCCTTCACATAATTTTTTCACATGTTTGACATACTTTGTTCTACATCAAAAACCTTACAACTGAGTTTATGAATCTCTCCAAATCCCTATTTCCCCGCTTAGTTACAGCCCTCCAAATATTTTTTATGGCGGCGGCGAGATTGCTCCAAGCGCGCAAGGGTGCGCACCGGACACAGCAATTCGGAGAAAACAAACATTTTTAGTTCTTTTCCGTCTGTTCGGTGTTTTCATTATGTTTTGTTCCATTATTCCTCGTCATTCATTTTTATTCATTCATGATCGCGTTGTAGGTGATGTCGTATTTTTGTGCTGAAGTCTACAGGAACTTCGTTTTTAAAAAATTGAAAAAGCCACCTCATGCCGAGCCCTGGTTGGGAAAAGGCTGAGCCAATGTTGTTATTTTGATTGAAGTGTAGTAGTTGGTTTGATCTGTTCTTACTAATTTCGAACGGCAATCTAGAGTCTATGATATAGCGATAATGATAAAGATAATGCAAGTTTAATCAAGTTCAACTTAGGATTTGGAGTTCCGACTTGGGGCAACTTCGCGTCTGCGAGATCCAGCAGATTATTCATTGAAAAATAAACACAGATGGGCACCTAATGAAGAGAGAAGACGATAAAATAAAAAAAATGTTGGAGTGGATCTCACGAGCTTTGAAACCATCGGTGGAAGAAATGCTGTGATAAATTGAGGGTAAATAAATTCAGCAATTGTAACTTGCGTGTAAAGCTTTATCGGTAATCTCGAAAACCGAAACAAATGATTTGAGTTGGGGCCAGCACGACGAATGTGGATGGCCAACTAAGCCAAATAAAGGCGATTTGAACCTACTGCCAATCCTTGACTCCGAATTTTCAGAAAAGCCTTAAGAGAACTCAGTAACGAAAGTTGATAGAAAGTACGTAAGGCTTGAAAATGAGTTAGGATGCGCTGTAACTCTTAGTGCCTTTCCTGTTCTTGATAAAATCCCTCTACGTTATTTTTATACTACTCTGCTCTGAGTGTACGGAGTGTACGGATAGATCCCAAAGTCCAAATCATTAAACACGGCGGGTCGCTTTTTTTTTGCGTTTCGCTAAGAGTACTTAGAGATGAATGATTTATGTGTTCCTTTCCCAAGGCTTAGAATGACCTGATTTCTAAGTCGGAAACTTTTTCAAGGACGGAGTGATATCCTTCAAGAATTTCAAAGTCAAAGCGCCTTTTCGTTGGCGGATCCGTGCATTGGGTAAAAGTTCACGACCATCGACGAAATTTTTGGTTTGATTAAAAAAGGTGATTTGTGACTTAGGTGAAACTCATGCTGCTAGTTTTGGCATCTAGATCTGGGATCTGCATATGAATATATTAGAATGGCCACTGAATAATTCTGGTCGCTTTTCGGCTTCTGCAAATGCACACTAATTTTTCCAGTGCTTTATATTTCTGGTAGAGCACTTTAATGAGGGTTGGAATGCAATTCTTTTTGAATGGAACTTATACCAGTGCGACACCTCTGCTTCGCAGAGGCTCGCACTGGCTCTTCTATCTATATGTCATATACTCATTCCCGCTTAACATAGCATTAAGACATACGGCGCAATGCCCGCCTTCACGAATGAATCGTAAACAACTACTCATTTCGAAAGCTTTTCCGTGTGATATCGGTATTTTGCGTGGACGAAAGTTTGGAAGATGCAGAACAAATGCAGAATTAGATTACTTTTAAATTATTTCATGGCTTGGTAGTCGCCATAAAGATAATATCCACGGCAAGCTACATTCCTGTGCAAAAATCTTCTCAAATGCTCAGGTAAAAACCTGGTAAGCTGCTGACCATTTACGCAAATAATTCGTTTTGGCGCCGTTTTCGTGGAGTAGTAGACATCTGTCGCTATCTTTGGGCCAAAGATCATGGCTGGCACATTCACTCACCAAACATAATCACGACTTTGCAAGTGATACGGACCCAATATTGCGCGGCAGACGTTGAGTGGATCCGTTTGGGGTGCGATTTTTAAGGGACCTACTGAACGGATCTGCTCGTGCTTTGATATGGTGAATCTGGATGGTGGGTGTGCATGTTGTGCAAAAAGTTGCGCTTGAAACCTTGTCTGCGACTCGTTTTGTGAATTTCGTTACAGACAGACAGACAGACAGACAAAAACATGTAAACACCCTTAACTGCGAGTCATTTGTAACTCAATAGGTGAGAGTACACAATAAGCCCTATTACCGACGGCACCCTCACTGATGACTTTCCAGTGAAACATTTTTTAACCTAGCAAAGTGTAGAAATGTGTTCTACTGACTAACATGCAATCAATAAAAACAAAAGAGACAAGGAAACAAGCAGAAATCACTGGAAATGAGCAGGTTCTGGTCTTGCTGTTCGTCAGTTAGCGTGTTTAGTGTGCACTACGCATATCAAGTTACGAATGACTCGACGATAGCTCGTTATTATAAGTCACTAGCTGGCTTACCCGGCTCCGCCGTATCCGGACCAAACTTGGCACACATACACTTCGGGCCCCGGCGGGTGTCACAGTCCACTTTTCGTTATCGATCGATGTCGATTTTACCGATTTTTATCGATTTTTTTGCAGAGTTCACCTACAGGGCTAGGAGTTGGCACAGGGGGGGGGAGTGAGTATGGGGATTCCGAATACAATATTAGTTTTCAGAATTATCGATTACTTTTATTGATTTTATCGATTTTTTGTAAATTTTGACATGCGAGGCTGGGATTTTGCACAGTGGGGTAATCGAGCATGCAGATTACGAATACAATATTAGTTTTCAAGATCGTCCATTACTTTTATCGATTTTATCGATTTTTTTGCAAAGTTTGAGCTACGGGGCTGGGAGTTCGCACAGGGGGGTACCCCCCTGTGCGAACTCCCAGCCCCGTAGGTGAACTCAGCAAAAAAATCGATAAAAATCGATAAAATCGATATCGATCGATGACGAAAAGTAGCCTATGACACCCGCCGGGGTCCGAAGTGTATGTGTGCCAAGTTTGGTCCGGATCGGTTCAGAAATGGAATTTTCTATTCGGAACTACGTACACACATACATACATACATACATACATACAGACAGACAGACAGACATACAAACAGACAATCAGCTTTATATATAAGACTAGCTGGCTTACCCGGCTCCGCCGTATCCGGACCAAACTTGGCACACATACACTTCGGGCCCGGCGGGTGTCATAGTCCACTTTTCGTTATCGACCGATGTCGATTTTACCGATTTTTATCGATTTTTTTGCAGAGTTCACCTACAGGGCTAGGAGTTGGCACAGGGGGAAGTGAGCATGGGGATTCCGAATACAATATTAGTTTTCAGAATTATCGATTACTTTTATTGATTTTATCGATTTTTTGTAAATTTTGACATGCGAGGCTGGGATTTTGCACAGGGGGGTAATCGAGCATGCTGATTACGAACACAATATTAGTTTTCAGGATCGTCCATTACTTTTATCGATTTTATCGATTTTTTTTGTATAGTTTGACCTGCGGGGCTGGGAGTTTGCACAGGGGGGTAATCGAGCATGCAGATTACGAATACAATATTAGTTTTCAAGATCGTCCATTACTTTTATCGATTTTATCGATTTTTTGAAAATTTGAGCTAGGGGGCTGGAATTTGGCACAGGGGGTAATCGAGCATGCTGATCACCCCCTTGGGGATGATCAGCATGCTCGATTACCCCCCTGTGCCAACTCCCAGCCCCTTAGCTCAAACTTTGCAAAAAAATCGATAAAATCGATAAAAGTAATCGATAATCCCGAAAACCAATATTGTATTCGGAATCCCCATGCTCGATTACCCCCCTGTGCGAACTCCCAGCCCCGTAGCTCAAACTATACAAAAAAAATCGATAAAATCGATAAAAGTAATGGACGATCCTGAAAACTAATATTGTGTTCGTAATCAGCATGCTCGATTACCCCCCTGTGCAAAATCCCAGCCTCGCATGTCAAAATTTACAAAAAATCGATAAAATCAATAAAAGTAATCGATAATTCTGAAAACTAATATTGTATTCGGAATCCCCATGCTCGGCTACCCCCCTGTGCGAACTCCCAGCCCCGTAGGTGAACTCAGCAAAAAAATCGATAAAAATCGATAAAATCGATATCGATCGATGACGAAAAGTAGCCTATGACACCCGCCGGGGCCCGTAGTGTATGTGTGCCAAGTTTGGTCCGGATCGGTTCAGAAATGGAATTTTCTATTCGGAACATACGTACACACAGACATACAGACAGACAGACATACAGACATACAGACAAACAGACATTCAGCTTTATATATAAGATGATATAAGGCTGAATGTCTGTTGTATGTATGTCTGTCTGTCTGTCTATCTATGTGTACGTATGTTCCGAATTAAAAATTCCATTTCTGGACCGAATTGGGACCAAACTTGGCACACATACAGTTCGGAGCGAGGCGGGTGTCATAGGCCACTGTTCGTCATCTCGATATCGATTTTATCGATTTTTACCGTTTTTTGTAAAGCTTGGCCTGCGGGTTGGGAGTTTGCACAGGGGTAATCGAGCGTGCTGATTAGAATACAATTTTAGTTTTTGAAATCGTTCATTATTTTATCGATCTTACCGATTTTGCAGAGTTAGAGCTACGGGGCTGGGTATTCGGACAGGGATAAGTGAGCATGCTGCTAAATAACTAACACAGCGGGAATAGAGAGTTGGAGTTGGTATGTAGAAGTGGGCACAAGGAAAGGTTGTACCAGGGGATAAGGATGGGAGCTTTATCATAGCGTTTTGACAGGGCCGGGCGGAGCCGGGTAGGCCAGCTACCTCTTTATGATACAAAGGCTCAAAGAAGTGAGATACCCACTTTTGAGTTGCGGAAATATGAAAAATTAGTCTTTCAATCGAAGAATTTTAAATTGTCAGATCACAGTTTTTTTCTTTATTCAGCAAATAGAGAAAAAATCTCGTGTTTATTCGAATACCAAATTACCCTTTACATACAACCAGCATTATCACAAAGCTTATAAGACATAGAGCTGAGCTTCTGGTACTCTAGTTGTCTCGGGGCATAACTTGCTTTATAGGTAGAAAGCTCTGAGTTATTGATTTGTCATAGTAGAGACTTTGAGCTACTTCCCTCAGATCACTGTCAAAATACAATAAGCAATTTTTTATGAAGGTTTGCGTGTCAAAACGAAATCTTGTCCTTGGTGAACTTAATAGTCTACTGTCAAGTGCTCATCTGACAAGGAAAGGATACTTAGTCGAAAGCACCAATCCAGATGAAACATATATCATCTTAAAGCGCTTGAAACGCCAATTTCAGATCTGCAGTTTCTAGCTGCGGAGCGGTTTTGTAGAAGGAGTTATGAAGGGTGCTCCGCTCTGGGATTTAGGCGTCCTCCAGCGGTCTCCCCTTATCTGTAAGCACTGTAGAGGAGTATCAGCTGATGGCAACTGACCTAATGGTAAGTAACTTGAATGAAGATTACAGTAAAGATTGTAATACTCATATTACTCTAGTTTTTTAACACTTCTAACTTCGATTAGTATCCATATCATCAGAAGTTTTATGCTTTAGGGCTCTAAAGCCATTTAGAAGTTCAATTTAGCATGCGAAGATGACTAAAACCTTGACACTCTCTTTATCAAGCACGTCACTTACCACTAGGTCAGTTGCCACAATTGGTACTCCTCTACAGTGCTCATAGGTAGGGGGAGACCTGGTGGAGGGCGCCTCAACCTCAGAGAAAACACCCCTCATAACTCCCTCTATAAAACCGCTCCGCAGCTAGAAACTGCAGATTTAGAATCAGCGTTTCAAGCCTCTAAGATGGTATATGCCTCATCTGGATTGGTGCTTTCGACTATGTATCCTCTCCTTGTGAGAACAGAATCCATTTGAGGCAGAGCCGACTTGGAATTCCTAGATTCTAATTTATTGGACTAATTTGGCGACCTTACGAAAGCGTTAGAGTTGCTGTCTGCATTAATTCCCTTACGTCCAGTCTTAAGCCTGAGGAGTCCAATCTTTAAAGTAATTCTCTATTTTCATTTGCATAAAAGCTTTTGAATAGTGACTGATGTACGGTCATGAAATATACAGGCAGTAGAAAGACTCCTTTGTACCTCGTCGACATCTATTGCCAAAAAAGGTAAAATCTTTGAAGAAGTTCTTGCATGTTAAAAACAGCCACATGTTCCAGTGCTGTATGGTCCCTTCTTTATAGGAAACTTATTTCATGTACTTGTAAATAAAAGATCGTAAAAGGAATTAGATTCGATGAAGGCAACAGAACGAAACTTTCCAACAACACTACAATATTTCTTTCAACGACAGTCCTTGATTAGACACTTGCAGATTAGAGGCAGTATCTCACTGAACTTGAGGTAGTGCCCGTTCTAGATTTCTTTAGGGATCCCCTTGAGCAAGTTATTGCTCCAACTGATTAAATTGTGCTTTCTTACGTCGGAGACATTGCACAAAGATCCGCGGAACGTGACTAAAAGACTCATCAGTTCGGAAATATCTATACGACGCCCTCGTCTTTGACATTGCTGACCTTACGGCGGGGAAGGTAAAGAAGAACATGACTTGGCGCGCTGCTTCTGCTTCTGCATTTGAAAAGTGGTTTATCTGGGAAATTTCGTATAAGATTAGATCTATGCTTTTGGAAAGGCTTTATAATCCATAACTTTTGGTATCCAAGTTTTGAGACAGTCTTTAGTACCATCTCTGCATCCAAATTTATGGCATTATGTGGTGCATTCATTTTTGGGATTATACAGAGTGTGATGTAAAGTACAAATTGCACTTTGGATTTTTTGAAAACAGTATAGAAAATATCTAAGCATTTGCAGAAGCTGATAACATTCTAGATTTTACGATTTTGAACCAAAATAAAGTAGTGCGCAATCCGAGTAAATACATCAAAAAGAAATTTTGTGCGGGGTTCCGCTAGAGGCTGACAAACTCAGTAAAAATGAATATGTAAGGTCGAACCAAAGTCTGGCGCTTCTAGAATCAAGTCGAATGCATTAAATTTGCACAGGCATGAGATAATAATCAAACGGAGAAACACAGCTTGTCGATTTGACATGCTGAACACGAACATCGCATGCATCTGTTGCTAAGTGAGAAATGATAATTTAACCTCAAGAAAGAGGGCATTTCATGCGGTATGGATCTTATTATATTTTTCTAATAAGATATCGAACAACTCCTGAGTGATTTTCAACTAAACCAATTCAAAATTTTCACCTTTTACGTAAACCTGGCGTAATCTTTACATGGGCGAGATCAAAAAAGGACGGCTGCAGTTGTATAGGCCGTCCGCGCAGGGCGCGGAGAGTGCGCAGGTGTGCACTGCGCGTCACTCCTCTTTCCCCGTGCACTCTCGCCGCATGTTTTCTCTGCGCCCGTACTATCTTCACTGTACGCGACAGCGTTACTCTCCGAGCACAGCGCAGATGGACTATAGCCATCATTGTCTTTATGATACGAAAGATGGATGCGCCGCATTCAAAAAATTCAGTTAAATAGTTGTTTTAATTGAGTGCCAATCCTTTGAATATAATTTCATATAAAATGCTTACCTGCTACAGCGATTTACAATTCTATAAGCTTTCTTTTTCTCTCTAAAAAGTCATTTGTATATTTACTTTACACTTCACTTAATGTGGAGTATTTTTGTTATCCAACGGAAGACTGTTACATTTGCGAATTTGATTGTCCTGATCTAGTGTTGAGGTGAAGCTTACTTGTCTATGGCGAGCATTTGACATGTGCAATCGTGTCCGCGCTGTTTGTGTTACGTCATCGCTTTTCTACACGATCTTTTCAGATACTTTTTGTTCTTCGCGGGTAGCTAGTACACTTTTTTGAGAAAGCCTTTGTTCTGGTTATTTCGTACCTAATATAGATCGGATCTTTCTAAGCAAAGATTGACGAACAATGCCTTGATGAAGTTCTCCAGATAAAGTCTCAAAATGCAGCTGGCTACTTGCACTGTGGGCTGCGAGTCGAGATGAAGTTGCTATCGTAAATTCACGCATGTCCAGTCTCAGCATATAATACTTCGTTCGTATTAGGTGAGCTAATTCTGGGTTTCTACAATGTCTCATGGTGAATGACCTTTGTTGTGTTAACTCAACATGTCATCCATCACATTGGAAGGTTTTGCTCGTAATGAGCGTTGAAACAAAAGGTAGACATTTAACAAGCACATCCGCGCTGCCTGAAAGAAAGTCATGGATATGTGAGAGCCGAACAAGCTGTTTCAGAAGAAGAGCTTTTCAAGCAAGGTTTCAGCAGGAAAAGTGTATGTAGAAAAAAGAAGTAAATAAAATTGAATTCCGATTTGCCCGCCCTCATGTGACGATGTGGCGAAACTAATAATGGAGCATTTTGTTGATAGTGTCATGTATGGTACAAGGCGGGGAGGTTGAAAGATATGGGAGCAAGTTCTTTTATGCATGACAATGTTTGGGTTTGCACCTACTTATAGATGCAGCATTAATGAATATTCAAATTAAAGTCTATAAAACAAGATACCATCAAAACATCAAGACAAAAAAGGTTATCGAAAGTCCATTTAGGTTTAGAAAATGATTATGAGATGACAGTCCAATGAAGAACATATCACACAGGAAAATTTTACTGAACAATATTCTGATTTCATAGTAACAGTAATATAAATCTTCTGCAACAATGTTTATCTATCAATGCGTTCGCTTATTTACACCTTCATAAAGTTCAGCTCCTTCTATTTGAAATCATTACCCGAGAAAGGCTCTTTTAATATAATGTCGGTATTTTTTAGACGTGTTGCCTGAGCAGGTAGGTTTAGCGATCCTTGAAGGCGAGAATGTTTGAGTTCCATTTGGTGAGGGAGTTTTACTGAAATTTACGAAAATTGTTTATCAACTACATGAAAGCCTGTTCAGCGTGCTCGGAAACGAGAAATGACCTTCTTACATGATCTCGTTGCACGGAAATTCGACCCGTAAGCAAACATCATAAAGCTTGGCTTCCGCGCACTTGAGTGTTATGCTACCAACTCATTCGTTCAAAGAAAAGGATAGATACGCTGCAAGCGAGATCATCCGCTATTTTTCTCCTCATTCCCTTTTCTAAAGTCTTTTTCTGATATCAAGAATACATGCTACCTACAGTCAATTTTCTCCAACCTCGACAATCATGTGTTCGTTGTTCCGGCGAATAGGCAGAGATCCAGAAGAAACGATGGCGGTCGTTTAAGGCCTAAGGCATACCTCGCGCGATTCCGGTTGCTGGCATTCGGCACAACAGCGACTCTTTGTAATTCGCCGTTAATGAGCTGTCTTTGGTCAGAACTTGCTCCATTTGCGACAAAGTACTCAAGCTACCCAAATATGCGTCCGAGAAGCGCGCACGACAATTCTGTAGAAATCTGGCAAATCGCCAAGTCGCGTGAAAGTGGCGATTCGGCCGAATCACGTGAGGTATGCCTTAAGCCTAAGATAGCTGCTCAGTTTGAACTCGCAAACTCTTCCCCAAATGACCAGCAATATGTTTGCTTCCACCAACAGCTGTAACCACCTTTTTACAGGGTAGTTGTTCTGATTTGAGATGCCGACAAGGTGCCGCTTATGGCATCCATTAAGCCCGGCCAGCCTGTGTCATATGAGCACAGTGTTTTACACTTACAGGATAGTGAGTCATGCTATATAAAACTGCGTTGTTAGGGAGAAATCTCATACATTAGATCTGAACTAATTGATCATATCTGCCTACTACCGAGGATAGCCGAAACCAATACAATAAAACAATCAGTAGCATTTAACTGAACGAGCTGCATGCGAGGACTTAGCGGGTCATGCCTTACAAACAGTAGACACTCGTTCTTTTTGAGTTACATTCGTTTCCCTCTATAAAAGCTTGATATCTTTCAAGAAAAATGTGGCGGTATCGCCTTCACCTGCTCCTCGTCGAAAAATTTGAACCTGATAAACAAAGGTACAGACATATGCAAACTACGAATTTCTCAAGATACTGAAGAGGTGGAAGGGACACCAATTATGTCAAATACAATTTAAATAATTCATAGAAGGATTTTGTTTCTGCAAAGTACGCGTTAAAGCGATGTTAGAGTAAATAATGTTTAAACCGCGAATTTTGCATGTATAGCATTTGCGGAGCTGACTAGTGGTTTTTATGGACTGGCGTTGCATTCTGATATCTTTTTCGTTGCTTGAAATTTCCATGGCAATCTGTGAAAGACAGTTAAAGGGCAATCTTTCATTGGCTGAAATAAAATAAATACTAATTGAGAGGGATTTTGAATTTTCAAGGAAAAATTAACAATGACCAATGTGATACAAATGGATCAACATATGTATTCCTCTTCCAACATTACATCTTTGCGGCTGTACAATACCCTCCTTTCTATAGCACCCATGCGCGCTGGAGGCTCTTGAGGAACATTCTTAGTTTCAGCCAATTCCATAAAAAGTCTCAACGCGGACACTTTGCTTTTACATTATATGTGCGCATTATGTGTATTATTACTGTTTTCCAGATACCAAACAGTTTGTTCACAATAATAGAAACTTATACGAAGTTGGATTTACAGGGAACAGGAAACCAGGCATTCCTGCAGTTGCTATTTAACCGTAATTTAACAGATAAATTCCTTCAACTGATACCTTACTGTCGTTGACTTTGACTTTATCAAAAGTGAAGGTCTATATCGTAAGAATGTGTTATGATCTTGAATAGTTATTGTCACTATACGAAATATGTCACTGCTTCAAGTTTTTTTGTATTCCATGTTTTTATGTACGCTTTCTTTCATTACAGAGTTCCATTAGAAAATCATACAGATATAAAACTCAAAGCTTGTGCAACTCTCGACCGTATGTTTTTTATAGACTCCTTTGCGCGTGAACCGATTGAGCTGAAATTTTGTACATACATGTACTCGACCCATGGTTTTAGGCTATCTTTTAAAGCGATTCGCTGGATCCTTCTATTGATTTATTGATTTCGGCATTTTGCAATGAAAGTGAAGTCTTATCAACCACTATCATACCCCATGCACATTCCGGAGCTCATTATAAGTCTAACAAGAAGAACGCGGTAGAGCTAACTGGTTACCAGGCTTTCAAGTAAGTTCTTGATGACCATCACAATGGAATTGCATCTAGCTTCATGAGAGTGCGGAGCCATATTTAGTTCATTGTTGGGAAATTCGCCCACTTACTCAACTTTCAAAGCAGAAACTTTCAAAGGGCTTCTAAGTGCAAAACGTAGACAATGAGGGTAACGCTATTAGTTTTCGAACTATTGGATGATTTTAATTTAAGATTTTTGGATGTATTCAAAATGTTATGTATTTAGATTCCATAATCAATTAGATTCAAATTTTTTTTATTAAACACTCTACTTGAGCTGGTTTAGCATAACCAGCTGAGAAATTTGATGATGTGTACGAGCGTGCGCAACTCACCAGAGTTTAGCCTCTTTTACTTAGGCACAAACTGAGCCAAAACAAACCATTTCCTACTCATAGAACAGAAGAGTTGAGAGTGCAAAACCATAATTTTGAACTCTTGATAATAGATACGCAGAAGAAAAAGAAAGCTTCTTCAAAACGACGGGTGCATGCACACAGCTAAGCGTTAGTTGCAAATATAGTTGAGTACTTGCAAATGAGTATCCATTTTGGTTCGAGTATAGCTTAGATAAGCAGGTCTTTTCACAGCATCCCAATGCCGCCGAAAAGGTCATCTATCGGGAGGGTGCAACCTGCGGCGAAGAGGATGAGAGAGGCAAGAGAGGGGGAAACTTCGGAGCAGCGTGCAACACGCCTTGAAATTAATCGTGTAAAAAGCTCTCACTGAAAGGCTTCTGAAAGAAAGGAAGAATGTAATGCGCGCCCCGAAAATACACAACGAAGAGATGCTGATCTGCAGGATGCCGAAATATTTGATGAACGTCAAACGAGTGTTGAGAATACTCGCGAACGCATTACTGCATTGAGCACTCCGGAAACGCAAGCGCAGCATCAGAGGTTCGAGGGACATCTCTTACAGATTGTAGAAGAAGGAATCACCGCGACAGCGGAGAACGTCAGGCAAGACGCAGAGTTAACGCTTCTAGGATGAAGGTATTACGTACATCGGAATTAGATGTGCAGTATCAATCACGCTTGAGTTCTGACCGGCAGCGAAGTGTTCGCTCACGACAAGTACAAAGATGGGCGGATTTGAGGCTGGCAGCTTTCAGCTTTCGACCCCCACCAAGATTTTTCGTCACATCCAAAGGTGGTCATCGGAATGATGGACAAAGTGTGTAAGTACTGCTAGGCCAGAAAATTTGCAGGAGAAGCTCCAAGAATGTGTTGCTCCAATCGTAAAGTCAATACCACTATTAGAAAACCCTCCTAATGAGTTGATGTTGTACATGGAAGGTTGTACTACACCCGATTCGAAGCACTTCCTTCAGAACATCAGGAAGTATAACTCTGTTTCCAAATGTGTTCGTTCGGGTCAACTGCAGAGATCGTTGAAAATGGCTTTATGCCCATCTTCAAAGTGCAGGGGCAAATTTATCACAGATTCGGCTTGCTGCTTCCAGGTCTCAGTGAAGCGCCAAAGTTTCTGCAGCTGTACTTTGTGGCAGACGAGCGAGTGCAGGCCGCCCATAGGTGTGAATATGTGCCTGGCACAAGAGTTGATATTGTTTCAAATCTGCAGGCAATGTTGCATGAACACAACCACCTGATTAACGCTTTGAAGAGCGAATGCCAACACATGACTTTAATTTGGTCGTTCATGCGGATAAGAAGCCGCCTAATGAGCATGAGCGGCGTTATAATTACGGTTTTTGTGAAGGAAATCCGTCGAAACAGCAGTCCTCACAGCCATGAATGACTGGACTATCGAAGCTGATAAGCGACATCAAATAGATGTTATCTTCCTAGATTTCTCCAAAGCATTTGATAAAGTCCCAATCACCAAATTATTATCTTAGCTTAGAATGCTAGGAGTAGAGGGTACAACGTGCAGATGGATAGAAAGCTTTTTGAGCAAGCGTACCTTTTAAGTTCGTGTCGGTAATGAATTTTCAAGAGCCTGTACCATCTCTAGCGGAGTACCGCAGGGTGGAGTTCTCTCTCTTATATTCTTTCTTCTTTACACTTTTGACTTGCCCGATATCATTGAATCTCAGCAAGATATCAAATGCGTGATGTATGCACATGATATCAAATTATTTAAGGTTATTCGTGATCAAAATGATATAAACTCTTACAATCTTGCCTTGAAGCTGTCAATCAGTGGTAGGTGTCAAAAAGTTGAGTCATCTTACATCCTGAATGGAAACAATTTGACTCAGATTACGGAAGTAAAAGATTTAGGTTTTACATTTTCCGAAAAGGTTCAATTTACATCTCACTACAACAGGACTGTCTCTAAAGCCCTTTCCGGACTTACAATCTATTCAAGGCCCTTAAAACCACAAATGCTAAAGTTTTGATCAATGCCTACAAGATGTACATCCGTCCTATTGTTGAAATTGGTACTACAGTTACTTCTCCATATAAGATTCGAGACATTGCTAATATCGAGAGAGTGCAGAACAACTTTACCAGAAAGTTATTTCTGAGACTTTCAGGTTTCAACTACTCTCTTATACCTAGGAGCGATGAACGCAATAAAATGTTGTCTCCTCCTAGTTTAGCCCTCAGAAGGAAAAAATTTGACCTTTCTGTGGCTCTCAAGATGTTAACAGGAAGATGCAAAATTGATTTTTCAGAATTTTTCAACGTTTACAACTCTAAAACTAGAGGAGGTTCACTGAAACTAAAAGCTCCCAAAACAAAATCGCATGTCAGGTCCCATTTTTTCACGAGGATAATTTCCGATTTCAAAGACTACTGGCACAAGATGCTCTTCAAAAAACATTAGCTAAATTTTTTACTACAAATCGTCCTATTTCCTAATCGTGAAACCAATTCATTGTCTTGTGCTGTAATTGTTAATATATGTATATCCTTTGCTGATGTCTTTTTCATGCACTGATACTGCGGTTTTTACCATTGCAAGACTCTCCCATTACTATTTCTATTCACGTGTTTTTGCACGTATCAATAAATAAATAATTAAATAAATAAATATTACTCCTACTGTCAATGAAGTGGCAGTAGTGTTAGTGGGAAATGAATGCGAAAGACGCGACATAATTGTACAAAGAAGAAGTGGTTTACTACAGCCCATATCTGAAACACAGATCATATGACGTTCGCCAGTACCCAATTATCTTTCTGGGCTGGGCAGGATGGAATCACTTCAACCTAAAGGAAGTTGGTCCTGTATCGGGTAGACCTACAAGCAAAAAGATTTCAGCAATGGATTACTAGGCCTATCGACTCATGATTAGGTCTGGGTTCAACCATATATTGCGATGGCGATAGCTCCATCACCAGTACATTGTTGATATGTAGGCGAAAATTGAAACAGAGCGTCTTTTGTTTATTCGATTGAACCACAGGAAACTACGTGTGGAAGATTAAAATCATTTACGCGATGCCGTAGTCAATGACGGAAACGTGCATGATGTTGGACAACAAGTGATACTTCCTGCCACGTTTACTGAAAGTCCCAGATACATGCACGAATATGCTCAAGATGCGATGTCGTATGTGCGCATGTATGGACGCCCAAACCTCTTCATTACCTTTACGTGTAATCCTGCGTCGGTTGAAATCACAAATTATCTTTATCCAAGCCAGGCTCCCGCCTATAGAAACGATTTGACCGCGAGTATTTTTAAGCAAAAATTGACCAAACTGATGGATGTAATTACTAAGAGTCACATCTACGGTGAAACCCGTTGCTGGATGTATTCATCGAATGGCAAAAGAGCGCTTCCACATTCTCACTTGGTGTGGTTGAAGGACAAGATCCAGCCAACGCAGGTAGATAATGTCATTTCTGCCAAATTACCGAATCGAGATGAAGATCCGATTCTGTTTGATGTCGTCACCAAAAGTATGATTCATGGTCCATGCGGTCCACTGAATCTTAGATCCCCGTGCATGAAAGATGGTAAATGCAGTAAAAAATACCCGCGACAACTGATTCGAGAAACTCAGACAGGGAACGATGGGTACCCCCTGTACAGACAAAGTAATCTGCAAGATGGAGGGCAAACAACGAAAGTGCGAATGAGAGTAGACGACCAGCTTGCGGAAGTTGTCATCGGTAACAGATGGATCATACCATATTTACCCATTCTTTCTAAGATGTTTCAAGCCCACATTGATCTTGAATACTGCAACCCAGTCAAGTCAGTCAAATATAAAGGGTGTCCCAAAAAAATGTATCGACTCAGACAAATTAAGGGAACTTCCCGAGAACAAGCTAATTTGCGGAACTTCCCGAGAGCTTGATTTAGTACTGGAGTAAATGAAGGTGAAAGAATGGAAACTTCCCCAGAAAAATGACGTCGACAGGAATACAGTTAGGAACTTTCCGAGGAAATCCTCGGAAAATTCTGCAAAGTGCAGAACCTCCCGAGGATTTCAATTCGAGGGAACTTCCGCAGAGCTTTTGCAGGTTAACAAAACACTTCTGTTTTGCTTGTTTTGCAAGTAAGACTACCTGCATCATAATGATAAGCTCAAAGTTTGATAAGGTAAAGCTTAAGGTGCTTTATTTCTGCCTATCACCGTCTGAAGGATAGGTAACACTGTTATGATATTTACCTATCTATTTCGAGCTAGCGTAATCAAACCTATTTGTTCCATGTTTAATTAGTATTTTTCAGGTGTCAGTATCTGTGTCAACAAACATCAAAATACTGTTGGAAATCTGCAAAAGGACTGAGGAGGGACTCCACTCAAGGACAACGCTCTCTTCGAAGTATTTTTAATGTTTGCTTTATTAATCTTGCGCTGTTGCTTTGCTTATTTTGTAATCAAAGATTTTGTCAAAAGAAGGAAGGGGAGTTTTTTGTCCCTTCCTTCCCCTCATCTTGAACAAATTTTCACATTGCCACTGCTTTTCATCTCTCCTTCTCTTCTCTGTTTCTGATATTTTCAATTTTCTCTTTCTCGCTCATACATGTCCTCTCACAATACCCAAATCACAAATTTTTTATTTTCTAATCTTTTCATTTTGTCAAAAGAAGGAGGGAGAGGGGGAATTTTGCTTTTCAAAATTTTTTTAATGGTTTGCAAAAAACCTGCAAATCATAAAATGATTTTTTCAAACAAAAATGATTTTCAAAAATGATCAAATGATAAAGAAATTTTTCAATGATAAATGATAGAATGATGAAATCCTCATAAATATGAGGATTTTATATATACTACCCTTGGGTAGTCAGGAGAATGGAGTCGAATTGAAGAGATAGAATAGTCTAGAGAAAGTGTTACACAGAGAGGCATCCATGACGAAGGCACGCTATCTTTGGGCGCGAACGCGGTTTTATTAGCCTCAGAGCGCATGAGCCGCAGGTTTTGCAAGGGTGAAGATGCGCGCGCGTCGCTTTTACGCCCGCTCAACTAGTACTGCTTCTTCTCCTTCATCGTGCAGCGCCTTAATTATTTTGTCTGAAAATTTTGCGATGTTGCGTCGATTTAGTAATCCTTAATTTTCTTTGTCAAAAGCTCTATAGATCTTCAAATGTGTCTCAGAGTTTTCCTTGTTGAAGTTTCCAAAATTCCAAGTCTTTCATCAAATCATACAAACTTCCTTTGTATTTAGCACACAGGGCTTTCGAAATGGAACCTATGCGGCGTAACCGTCATCGACGACGCAGCGACTGGACTGCAACTGAAGAGGGTAGCAGCAGTTCGGTGAATAGTTAGCTGTTTTTTGAGATAGCATGAAATAGGTTTAGTAATTCATAAAATGGCATAACAGCAACAAAATTTGTTACAATTTGAGAAAACAAAAAAAAGGAAAACACCGAGATAATCGGCTAACAGTGAAAGCAGGAAAACAGGTTGCAGCGGGTTTCAGAACAGTGTGGTTGTTTTTCCTTAGAATACGTGCGTGCAGCTACGCGGGTTCGTACTAAAAACTGATTTTTCGAATTTAGCACCCTAGACGCCCTCGGTTGAGCCCTAAGCCGAGTACGAGTTCCAAACCGGCGGCTTCACTCCCTTCATTTGCCGAAGGTGCCGCCGACGAAGAGACAGAACCCAGCCAAGTTGTTGACGAAGAGATGGCAGAACCTAATCACGCCGCTGGTAGTGAAACGGTAGAACTGGGACAAGGTGCCGTTGGGAACGTGGTAGAGCTAGGTAGCATTTTCTTGGAGTAACTCTGCAGAGAAGAAATGTATCTCGGCTTTAAGATCATCAAGACAAGCTCCTTTTTTTTGCCTGTCACACTGTGCTGCACGGTACCAGCACCGCGGAGCTAAGACGAATGATGATGTTGATAGAAGTGGCCACAGGAAGGGCAGCAAATATTGTGAGATTCCAGTCAACCAGTTGGTTTTAAGAGGGAACTCTATATTTAAGTGTGTGGCGGATGTGACGAGATTCGTGGATAATCTGAAAAGTGACATACGCTTAAGAAATCACGCATTTTGCAGTTCATGCTTTCGAACACTGGTGAATAAACGCGCCTTGTGCGCCAATCTCAGCTGCGACCTATATGGGTGAGCACTCCTGAATCACTATGCGGACGATCACACTTTTCTTCAGAATTCATCCCAAGCGTTCGAAGTCGTTGAGAAGGCCATCATTGTCTTTGCTGGACATTCGGCCACAGATGAAGACCGTACTTGCTACACACTTGTCCCTACTGATCAATGTACATCGGCGACTCCATGAAAGTTATGTGCGTAACTTTCTTCTTAATTCTTGAAAAGGCTCATCAATTTAGTTTGATTCTGGGACGCGCTCCGAAGCCACTGATTTCCCCATGTTCAAGAACAATGTTGAGTCGCCAGACGAGTTCTCCAGACATATAATGAGCCTGCAGTTGACCATAGCCACCGATGGATTTGTACCAGCACGGCTAAGCAGGTCTTTCATCTGGAGACTGGCAGGAATTCCTTTCAACATTTCTAAATTTACTACTTGTTTAGGCAGGAGCTTTGGCCATTATATGTGCGCGTTGATGATCTTCCATCGAAAATAGGAAATAATTATCTCAATATAATCATGGCTGGTGTGCTGTGGACGTCAAAAACACCCCACGAAGAGCTGTGGGAGGGTTTATGGACTCACCTGGCTACAGAGCTGGCTCTGGTGAACTCTGAGCCCCTGCAGATCCTTGACAATGTAACGGGCAATCTGTGGACTATCAGACTAAGACTGACGCATGCAGTCGTGGACTACAAGGTTACTCTAGCCAAAAATATACGCCTGCTTTCCAGAAAAGCCGTTATAGGGACTAAAAGACATATTTGGCATACCTCGCTGGCTGTCCCGTTATGGCTGCCATAAATGTCTTTTTCCGGGAAATTCTGTTGGACGAAAACTGAACTGGTACTGCAGCGAACCCCTACGTCTCACGAAGAGGACTTCAGCAAATATATTAGAGGATGCAGAGCTTGGACGGAATGGTCTCATGAGTAAGTTTTTAGCATGGGTTCACGGCGATCTACAAATTCTTTGATATGTAGGGAAAACTTCTGCGATGGATCTTTTCACGCCTGCGCAATGTTGTGCAGATGCCCTACACGTTATAAGTGAAGGAGTCACTCAGGATCGCCTAAGGGGTCTGCTTCCGCTTCAAGCATTACAGAGCAGCATGATGAATACCGTTGTTTTGAGATTTGCTTTTTCGCTCCTCAAAAGTTGATGAAATGAAGCTTCGACCAGAAATCGGTGAGCTCAATCGAGTCCTGATGAACATCACCAACTACACGTACAGCTTGAGATTCATTCTTTGTAACGAAGATTTACCCTCCATGACGGGAGCTGAGGTTGACGCGGTACTCTTGCCGAAATTTACATGTTTTTCTATGGATATTGAAATTTGAGACAATTTTCAGTTCGCAAATGTGGTGTTTCCGCTCGTAGGAGCACTAGCGCTGTGTCCTTCTGCTCTTAGTAGTGCCTCTATCGTGGGCTATTGGTTTTGCGTGAAAGAGCTACAGGCCGTGGAAGATCTGACTACAGTCAAGATCCGCGTTATACAATCTGTGGCGCTGCACCTGAAACAAATTTGGAGTCGCCTTTCACAAGAAATTTTCACAATCAAAACACATGTAGGTCACGCTCTGTTTATTTTGACTTGGTGCTGCGTTCCGTTCTAGACCAAGAATTTTTAAAATAACCCTATTCTTTCTAGAACTTCTTCGACCATTGTATATTGGATGAGATTGAGCAGCATGGCAGCCCATATTTGTGGTCTGCAGCACCTTTCGAGGCTATTCACCGTGTTCTGCAGATACCCCACAATCAGTATGTGACGAATTCGGGTGCAAGAGTTCTCACCAGGTAGTCATCAGATCAACAAATGACCTACACTGTCTTTGCATTTAGATTCGTGACCATCAAGAAATTAGTGACACTCATGGAAGAGGCTGTAGAAAGGAATCACTCGGAAAATTTTGCTAAACTGCTTCGCGATGTGCGAAACGAAGAGAAAAGGTAGCTAATTATACATTGCAGATTTTATATTCTATGGGTTTACCTTTTGAGATTCCCTCTCCAAGTGCAACTCGGAGCAGGTTATTATGTCCCACAACATTCCGAAGTAAAAGAAGATTCACTATGCGAAGAACATCGAGCAATTTTTCAGCGTCATCATAGGGGTCTTAGCGATGTTAAATTATAGTGAGTTTCTTTTATTGCTCGTTGTTCTAGATAGGCTAACACACTCTTGATTTAGCTCGCGTTTGGTCGTCAGCGGAAAAGTATTATCTTCCAAGGCGTATTGGCGAAGAACCACTGACACAGATGCCTCTAGCTTTTACCTCAGGGTTTCAAGCGGGCATAGTACACTAATTTCTTACGGAAAATTGCTCTTGGTCAGCTATCATACGCTCACACGTAGTTCGTTCGCTCTTATTGAGCATTACTCAACGGTCGACCCTTTTGCAAATTTGATGGAAGTTTTGGGAACCTTGGAAGACTCAGACAGAGCTCGGAGACTTCTTCGCATTGTCTCTTTAAATAATTCCCATTTCCATGAAGTTAGTTTCCTTGGCATCAAATGCACTGATATCTTAAGACCCGCAGTCTTCATTAATATGCGGAATAGAATGTTTGCTCTCAAATTGTAAGACCCCTGGCCTGCTATTTCCATTATCTCTTACTTCTGTGTTCTCATGAAATGTCGGAATAAAGTAAATTTGTTGATGTTATTATTTACTGTCTCTAGCGGATTTCAAAGCCACCTTTGCTTCTTATTCCATAACGTCGATATCAAAAAGTTTATAGAGTTCTAACATAAAAGCAGTAATAATCATAACTTATAATAACGGGCTAAGGGTGTTTACGTGTTGTGTGTGTGTGTGTGTGTGTGTGTGTGTGTGTGTGTGTGTGTGTGTGTGTGTGTGTGTGTGTGTGTGTGTGTGTGTGTGTGTGAGTGTGTCTGTTACGAAATTCGTAGAGCAGGTTCCAGCCAACCTTTTGAGCCCAAATTTTGCATGGAGCATGCTACCAGCTCAAAAGCCCAATGCACGAAAGCAGCGGATCCGATGAATGGATCCTTCAAAAATTGCCCGCCAAGCGGATCCACATGGCTTTTGGCCCGCGTAAGTGGGCCTGTATTACAATCTCTTGCGAATTTTGGATTTATGCCACATGCACATCTGTAAGCTGAGCGTTTCAATGCAAAAATCCTCAAAAAAATTCATTCCCACGCGGAGGCGGCGCCAAAATGTGGATTTTGAGTAAATTCTCGATTTTCGAATGTTCTACTGAAGGGACTGAGGAGGTTTTTGCTCAGAAATGCAGTACGGAATCGTCGTTGTCATCGTGGCAATCGTTGCATTATTAGCAAAACAGAAACTGTTTCAAAAACGTGTTTAATCTTAAGCTGCAAAAATTTTTTTCGCCCAACATCACCGATTTCTTATGCTAGGACATTCGAAATGTGTAGTTCGTAGTAATTCATTTGTGATGCGCGGCATTACTTGGTGAGTTTCATTTTCAGAGAGAGGGAAGCAAGATGCATTGGATAACACAAGTGCATGTGGTGTATTTGGATGAAGCAACGTAATCGTAGCTTTGCTTCTTTCTTTCCCTCAGCAAGTCATCTCAGTGATTGCAGCGAACGAGATGTTGCGAGCACGTGTATGTGCTGCGTCAATCCACGAGCACTTACATTCTGCCAAGTTTTATTTTTCATAAAGAAAGTAAATGGGAGAAGTCATGTCAGAAGGCTAGATCAAGCAAGTCTAAACATTATCAGTCGAATGGCGGTAAAGATTTGTTTGAAAGCCTTGGCAAACATGGTATTTTGCCTGATACTGAAGTCACGACGTATGGGATAAAAGGTAGTGGTGAGCTTTGATGAATATATGCTCGAAAGTTGATAGATTTTTACACTTACGAACACCATCTGCTGTTTTTGCATGAACATCAATTGTATTAAGTTTTCAATCAATAAGTGTATATGACAAAGACGCTTATAAAGAGCACATGAACCCATTACATAGTTCTGAGAGCACGGCTTCCCAGAATTGAAGCAAATCAAAAGTCAACATTGAAATCAAAGTCTATTGTGGCAGTGGTTTACTGCTATGTGCTATATGCTACTGTCATGAAAGTCCAACGCGCAAAAGCACGAGCAGATTCGTTGAGTGGATCCCTCAGAAACTGCGCATCAAACGGATCCACTTTACATTTGGGCCCCAAAATTGGGTCTTAAAATCTTAAGATCTTAGGCCTAAAAAAGTGATCAAAAAACCCATTACTTTACAAAAACGGCTCCAAAAGGTATTGGTTGCGTAAATGATCAATTTGCTAAGATTTCACCAGAGCATTTGGCGAGATTAGTGCGCGAAGATGTAGCTCACGGTGACTGCTGTTCTAATTGCAACCGTCAAGACCATGGGAAAATCCAAAACCTATAGAAATTTGCGTTTGTTATCCTGCAAAAAGCCTCATCCATCTCATCAACGCGAAATCACCGATTTTACCTAAAAAAGCTTTTGGAATGAGTAATTGTTTACATTTTGTTCGTGATAGTTGGCACTGCTCGGTGAGTTCCAATGCCATCATTATGCGAGAATGAATAGGGCCTAGATAGTAGAGCCAGTGCGAGCCTCTGCGAAGCAGAGGTGACGCACTGGTAGCTATAATAATCGCCTCAAAGATGTAGATCATTACTCTGAAACGATTTGTGTTAGAGCAGGTGAGGCCGTGTAGAAGCATGTCATGTCAAGCTTATCCCATACAAGTTTATCAGTTTATCACAGCCGAGCTTGAATCAAGTTTCATTTTCATTTCAACGTAGACTTCGCTGTTACCTCTACCTGTACGCGCTGGGCTATTGCTGCTATATGACTACATACATTATTGCTGCTATATGACTACATACATTATGTTTAGAGCTCTAGCCATGGCCTACAAAAGTGGAATGTCAAAAAATACGCAGGCGAAAAGGCAAATGCAACAGGGATTTCTTCCCTTACATGAAGAGTCAGCGACGCAAATGAATACTATGGCAAATCATCAGACTCAAGTATGGTTTTCTAAATTTATTAGCCTAATTTGTTCTGCCAAGTGGTATTTTCCGAGGATGTCGTTTATAATAATGAAAGCTAGTACAATACAGTCTCGCAAACGTTTGCATCACACCAGTGCTAGTTTTATGAGAGCAATTTCCTGAGAGACAGAAAGATGTTTGATTAAATTTTACATTCATGGACGGCCTCTTTAGAGTGCATTCACGGTAGTTAAAAATACTGGGATCAACATGCATGAAAAACAAATCGAAAGATCAAGCAACGAGCTTTCGGAGTCAAGTGAACGTGCGTAGAAATTAAATTCACATTTTGACCTCAATATCTCCAAAAAGTAGGGTTGAATAATTTAGTGGGCTTGGAACGCGTCTATCAGGTTTTGGAACCTGTTGGATTAGTACATGGCGATACAGCGCAGCTACAAGAAATTCCCGGTTCGCAGTTATACCAGTGAAAACCTTAAACTTACTATATGTTTTTTTATACCAGTGCGTCACCTCTGCTTCGCCAAGGCTCGCACTGGCTCTACTATCTAGGCCCTACTCATTCTCGCATAATGATGGCATTGGAACTCACCGAGCAGTGCCAACTATCACGAACAAAATGTAAACAATTACTCATTCCAAAAGCTTTTTTTACGTAAAATCGGTGATTTCGCGTTGATGAGATGGATGAGACTTTTTGCAGGATAACAAACGCAAATTTCTATAGGTTTTGGATTTTTCCATGGTCTTGACGGTTGCAATTAGAACAGCAGTCACCGTGAGCTACATCTTCGCGCACTAATCTCGCCAAATGCTCTGGTGAAATCTTAGCAAATTGATCATTTACGCAACCAATACCTTTTGGAGCCGTTTTTGTAAAGTAATGGGTTTTTGATCACTTTTTTAGGCCTAAGATCATGGCATGCACATTTACTCGGCATAAACAACCGTGACTCTGCAAAAAATGGAATTACGGACCCAATTTTGGGGCCCAAATGTAAAGTGGATCCGTTTGATGCGCAGTTTCTGAGGGATCCACTCAACGAATCTGCTCGTGCTTTTGCGCGTTGGACTTTCATGACAGTAGCATATAGCACATAGCAGTAAACCACTGCCACAATGGACTTTGATTTCAATGTTGACTTTTGATTTGCTTCAATTCTGAGAAGCCGTGCTCTCAGAACTATGTAATGGGTTCATGTGCTCTTTATAAGCGTCTTTGTCATATACACTTATTGATTGAAAACTTAATACAATTGATGTTCATGCAAAAACAGCAGATGGTGTTCGTAAGTGTAGAAATCTATCAACTTTCGAGCATATATTCATCAAAGCTCACCACTACCTTTTATCCCATACGTCGTGACTTCAGTATCAGGCAAAATACCATGTTTGCCAAGGCTTTCAAACAAATCTTTACCGCCATTCGACTGATAATGTTTAGACTTGCTTGATCTAGCCTTCTGACATGACTTTTCCCATTTACTTTCTTTATGAAAAATAAAACTTGGCAGAATGTAAGTGCTCGTGGATTGACGCAGCACATACACGTGCTCGCAACATCTCGTTCGCTGCAATCACTGAGATGACTTGCTGAGGGAAAGAAAGAAGCAAAGCTACGATTACGTTGCTTCATCCAAATACACCACATGCACTTGTGTTATCCAATGCATCTTGCTTCCCTCTCTCTGAAAATGAAACTCACCAAGTAATGCCGCGCATCACAAATGAATTACTACGAACTACACATTTCGAATGTCCTAGCATAAGAAATCGGTGATGTTGGGCGAAAAAAATTTTTGCAGCTTAAGATTAAACACGTTTTTGAAACAGTTTCTGTTTTGCTAATAATGCAACGATTGCCACGATGACAACGACGATTCCGTACTGCATTTCTGAGCAAAAACCTCCTCAGTTCCTTCAGTAGAACATTCGAAAATCGAGAATTTACTCAAAATCCACATTTTGGCGCCGCCTCCGCGTGGGAATGAATTTTTTTGAGGATTTTTGCATTGAAACGCTCAGCTTACAGATGTGCATGTGGCATAAATCCAAAATTCGCAAGAGATTGTAATACAGGCCCACTTACGCGGGCCAAAAGCCATGTGGATCCGCTTGGCGGGCAATTTTTGAAGGATCCATTCATCGGATCCGCTCGTGCTTTCGTGCATTGGGCTTTTGAGCTGGTAGCATGCTCCATGCAAAATTTGGGCTCAAAAGGTTGGCTGGAACCTGCTCTACGAATTTCGTAACAGACACACTCTCTCACACACACACACACACACACACACACACACACACACACACACACACACACACACACACACACACACACACACACACACACACACACACACACACACACACACACACACACACACACACACACACACACACACACACACACACACACACACACACACACACACACAACACGTAAACACCCTTAGCCCGTTATTATAAGTTATGATCTTTGCTCTTTTGAGGATAAATACAGGGTGTCCCAAAAAATGTAGCGAACGTTTGATCGTTAATATCTCCCTTCTGAAGAAGTCTTTTCCTTTGCTTCAGGTACCAATCTGTAGTGCTGGCTTCAACTTAGTGCATTATAGAGCGAATCACTCATCTCTCTTCATTACTATGGGATTACGGTGGAAACTTCTAAGAGGGTTTAAGCAATGAGAGGCCATATTTTGCCTCAGAAAGGAAACAAAACAGCCTCATAACTTTTACACTGGGCTAATTAGAGTTCCTGATTATAACTGTAAAATTCCCAACTTATTGTGATGGTTCATTGAAGAGTTATGCCAGGTAAGAGGTAGCGGCCACTTTTTCAATGTTCCTAAAAAGTGCGGTTACACCATTTGGAAAACTTCGTGATCTTATGAATAGTTGAGTATTGAACTCAGCGTCCATAAAAACCTTATTACACATGTTTTCACAATTTTTTGAAAAATTTTGAAACGGCAGCTTTTTCGCATTGACACCATATGTTTCATTCTACCGTAATCCTGCAGTAATGAAGAGAGATGGGTGATTCGTTCTATAATGCAATCTAAGTTAAAGGCTCTATAAAACGGTACTTGAAGCAAGGCAAAAGACTTCTAGGGAAGAGATATATTAACGATCAAACGTTCGATACATTTTTTTGGGACACCCTGTATTTGTAAGTATGTCAACAAAGGCGGTGATGTGGCAGTGTTTCGTCTTCAAGGAACTGTATCAAGTGATGAAGTCACGGAATACCAGATAGGACGGTACATCAGTAGCAACGAAGCGGTATGGCGCGTACTGAACTTCAGTATACATGAAAGATACCCCGCCGTTGTTCATCTAGCCGTCCATCATGAAAATGGTCATCGCGTTTACTTCACACCTGAATATGCTCAGGAACGAGTTGCTCCTCATACGACGTTGACAGCATTCTTCCATTTGTGTTAGACGGACTCATTTGCAAGAACTCTTCTATACCCTGAAGTACTGAGGTACTTCACATGGGACAAGAGAACAAAACAGTTCTGCGCAAGAAAACAGGGAAGGATCCCATCATGACGTCCGACTCGCGGATCCCATCATGGCCAGTTTCTGGCCATGATGGGATCCGCGAGTCGGACGTCATAGGTCGGGTCTACACAGTGCATCCGAAGAATGCCGAATGTTTCTATCTACAAATGCTTGTTCACACCATTCAAGGGCCAACATCATTCGCGGCATTGAAGACTGTTAACGGGGAATAGTGTCAAACGTTTAGAGAAGGCTGTCAAAGGCTAGGGTTGCTCGAGAAGGGCGAGCATTGGGATTTGACCATTTCAGAGGCATGCCTCACATGTCCCGCCAAGCGAATACGCAGTCTTTTTGCTATCATCCTAACAGCATGCTCTCCATCAAACACACGAACTTTTTGGGAGAAGTACAAAGAATATCTAAGTGAAGACATACTTAGAGAAAAACGCAGAGTCATCTTAGAAAATTTGCAGTTATTGCCAGAAATATTCAATCAAGCTTTGAGCCTGGTTGAAGACAATTGTATGTCAATCACAGTTCAGAATTTATCAGAGCTTGGCTTGGAAGGACCCAATCGAGGAGGTGAATACTACGCATTAGATGATGATGTATTGAGGGAAAGAAACTTTCTTGAGAGATTTGTAGATAATACGAGCCTGCTGACGAAAGACCAAATGTTGGTGTATAATAAAGTTATGGATGCGATTACTAGCAGTAGCGGAGGGTTGTTTTTCCTCGACGATTCTGGAGGTACGGGAATAACTTCCCTATCAATTTACTACCTGCACAGGTTCGAAGGCAAGGAGGAATAGCTGCAGCAGTTGCCTCATCGGGAATCGCATCGACACCATTGCATGAAGGGCGTACTGCGCACTCGGCTTTGAAGCTTCCCCTGGATCTTACACTTTCGGAAGTGCCTACGTGTAACATAGCAAAGCTAGTGGAAAGGCACTAGTACTACGAGTATGCAAGCTAATCGTTTGGGACGAGTGTACGATAGCACACAAGAAAGCTTTTGAGGCTTTGGATCGCACTTTGCGAGATTTGAGGGAAAGTGATCAAGTTTTGGGTAGCTTGTTAGTTCTCTTCTCTGGCGATTTTCGTCAAACATTACGCATTATCCCAAAAGGAACACCAGCGTCGAGGAAGAACCTCATCATACAGAATAGTCTCCAAGGCACTGCTATCACGTACAAACTCATTGATAGCGTGATTGAACAAGACCAAGCCGTCAATTTCCCAGTGGAACTCCTCAACTCCCTAGAGCCTCCTGGGTTTCCGTCTCACAAACTGAAGTTGAAAATTGGGTCTCCCAATGCTTTTGCGTAACATCAACCCACCGAAACTCCGTAACGGTACAAGACTATGCATCAAAAATCTTGTTCCTCACGTCCTTGAGGCAACAGTCTTGACTGGCACATATCAAAGTGAAACTGTGCTTATTCCACGTATTCCTTTGAATTCGACTGGGTTGCCTTTCGAATTTAGACGTCTGCAGTTCCCAGTTAAACTGTCATTCGCCATTACAATCAACAAAGCACAAAGACAATCTTTGAAGATAACAAGCATCAATATAGAAAACCCATGTTTTTCTCATGGCCAACTAATGTGGCTTGCTCGAGATTTGGATCTCCAAAAAATCTGCACATATACGCTCCACACAGCATTAAGCAAGTCAGGCACAAGTTCTTCAAAAAGGACCCCCCCCCCCCCCTGTGAAAGTCCCAAAATGACCCCTCCGCTTCACCTCCATGACCTTAGACTGTGATATTTTGAAGAAAACCAGCCTTTACTGGAGGGTTCTTGTTTTTTGGCCGTAGGCCCAACTTTCTGCGATTGCACAACCACACGCAACTTGACGGCAAGTTTTGAACTTGGTTAGACCTCTTTTCAGAGTTATAGTTTTTGCAGGGGTGGAGTATTTGGCTCCAAATTTTCGATATAGCAAGAAGAGGCTTTGCGCTCAATGAGCGATTTTTGAATATTGAAGGCAAGTTGAGGGGGTCAGGCGCAACCCCTCAAAAGCCCAGGCGGCCTGACCTTCTGAGGGGTTGCGCCTGACCCCATTAACTTTATTTTCGAGGAAGCTTTTCTATCCAAGTTTCATGTGATTCGCTAGCACAACTCTCGAAGATTCCACAGTAAGTGTTTGAGCTTGTTTTAACTTGTTTCGGCCTTGTAGTAATCCGTAAAGTTAAAGCACTTAATGTGAAGAACGCGCCGGTTCGAAATTTGGCAGCACTTCTTACTTCACTATTTGAAAGCGATATGAAGCCTGATTTCTAGCATACACTTGAAGGGAACGTTACTTTGTCATGAGTATAAAAAAGTTGACTATTTTCACTTTTGAAGCCAAGTTAATCATGTTTGAAAATCACGCTTTCTAGACGTTGCGAAACACTAGAAAATGCGGTAGGTAATGACTTTGGAGCTCATAGAGGTAATCTGATATGCTGATTATGGAAATAATACCCATTCCACACAGCAAGCTCATTTGGCGACCTCTTGATATGTGAAGGTATAAGATGAGGACTTGAATTTGGCTGAAATTTCGATTGTGGAAGCAATCAGTATGCGATGATTGCGATATCCACCGGACTAGCGCATTTCTTCTTCACCTTCGTAGTATCTCCCCAACTAAACGGATTCGGTTCTTAATTACGATCCCCCCCCCTCGGTCATACGCCCAAGACGATCCCTCAGGTCGGGCGCGCCTGACCTCACGCTCAACCCTGGCTCCACAAGGGGGGACCCGAAACGCTGTATATCAAAGAGCATTATCTTGAAGTTTTTAAATTCATTCGAAGGCGAGTTGGTTTTTTCACTTAATGTTGATCGACTCATTTCAAAATGTTGTAGGACGTTCAGCAATATCTTTTGCATTGAAAACAAGAACTTCGAATTAATTATTCAATTCGTGCCTAATTCTATTGTACTTAATAACTTCCTCTTATCAAATATTCACAATAAATATCCTCAAGAAGCCTACCGTCAATTTGTGAAAATGTTTGGGTACACAATCACAAGCATTCCAAACAATAGCAATAGATAATTGAGTGGAACTTGGATTCCCTAGAACAGCCGTGCAAAGCCGGGTACAGCAGTACTTTATAACAGTATAAAAGCAATATATTAAGAAAGAGGAGGTTCAAAAATTCAACAGAATATGATTTGGATAAAATACATGAGATGGGATCGTCAATCAACTTCTTCTATAGTTTTCTCCCTATGCCATATATCAGGAAACACCAAAACGGCGACAGTGACTGCGTACAGAGTACAAAAAATTACAATGAAGTTGAAAACGAAGTTGTAATTACCACACACCAGAGGTGCATCGCGGCTGTAAATATAAAGGTTAAAAGAGTCAAAGTAAAAGTTCTTGCTAAAAATCATGAAACTAAATGGAGTATTAAATGAGAAATGGATTAAGAGTAGCATTCTTGTTCAAGTACATATAAGTAAATATGAAATTTGGCATAGCGTTATAGATTAAGGCCCGTAAGAAAGCGCCTCATCTGTTAATGAGGAAAACCTCATTTGGAGGCGAGACATGCGTTCTGTAACATCTGACTGACAAGCGAACGATCCCAACTTAAGGAGGCAAATTGGAATGAACCGCATATCGTTAGATGCGTCTTGATGAGCTGATTCCAAATCTACCTTTCGTATCTGCGGAGCCGTTCTCTGCAAAAAGTTATAGGCGTTTGAAAATGTGAAGTCACTGGGGTTTCAGTGCATAATGTGCTTCAAAATCCAACTTGGGAGTGTATGACTAGCATGATAAGGAATGTACTAATTTCAAGAGATGCCCACATTCAAAGAAACACAAATAAGTGTTTTTAAACAACTAATTCTCGAGGTATGGCGTGTATTATTACCAAACTTGTACTTTTCATTGCTCATAACTTTTATTGACGAACTTTAGTTGCTTTTTAGTTGTTCAAAAACACTTATTTGTGTTTCTTTTGAATGTGAGCACTCTTGAAATAAGTACACTCAGTATCATGCTAGTCATACACTCCCAAGTTGGATTTTGAAGCACATTATGCATTGAAACCCTAGTAACTTTACATTTTCAAACGAGAGATCGGCTCTGCAGATATAAAAGGTAGATTTGAAATTAACTCATCAAGACGCATCTAATGATATGCGGTTCATACCAATTGCACCTTAAGTTGGGATCGTTCCCTTGTGAGAATCATACTCATTTACAAATGATATTGATCGTGAAACTGCGTGCATGCATGAACGAGTTAAATTCGTTTGCAACAATCCGAACTTATCTATACATTTTAGATTGGCAGTGACTTGCATCACTTGCCAGTTCTTATTGAGCTGACATGTCCGGTAGGTTACTCAAAAGCAGCTCCTGAAACTTTTCATATGCTCTGCTTTTGAAAACTCTATAACAACAAAGGGTGACTCGGAAAAACCAAGGTAGCGCGCGGTTTTAAGACTTTTTGAAGAACCTCAGGGCCCGGCACAGATCGTCTAGAAGCAGGCGGCTGGAACTCGTTTTTAGAGCAAAAAAGAAGGAGATATTGTTTTTGTCGAGTTGGGGCCGAGCACCAAGAATAAGCGCCATTTAGTCGAAGACAAGCTTTTCGAACAGGTTATCACACGATTGACATGCTCTATCGTGTAGCGGAAAGTGCGCGCGATCTGAAAGCAAGCCTCAAGTAAACTGCTTGTTTACGGCGCACGCAGAGTCTAATGACACCAAAACTGAACGTATAGAAAATTATTTGCAAAAGAATCATGTAAAGTTGAAAACTTATGTGAAGTTTACCTAAAACAAAATTAGTCCGTCTTCAGACGGTCACCGATATGAGATTGTCTGGAGCATACATTTCTGTCAGTTCACATAAGTTTTGGACTATTCTATCATGGACGGATTCCCCGGTCAAAAATCTATCTTTGAGCATGAGGAGTTGCATATCATTGCCTTTCCTTTGTTTTTGCCTTAATTTCTTCATGCATTGCTTTGTTAAATATCGCGCTCTGATGCCAAACTCTTGTACATGCGTAGTATTCAGCTCCAAACTGGAAATTCACTCTTATCTCACGTTTTCTCTTTCAGACTAATAAATCTCTCTTGTTTTTATCTTTTCCCAAGTAGGTAGGTCAAAAGGGTCTTCTCAAAATTTCCGAAAGTCAAGGGAGACTTCGTTTTCAGAAAACCTAGGCACCGACTAGTGCCGAGCCCTGACCTCCTAAACAGAGCCTTGTACGAAAGCTCAGTTCTGTACAAACTGTACATTATTTACTATGCTGTGCTTGAAGCGTTTTATTGCCTCTGCCCGCATCTGTATTTCGTGTCAGGGCTGCTAGCTCCAACATGTCTTTTGCTCCACGTTTCGGAGAGTGTGTAAAACGATAAGAATGGAGTTTGTGTACTCCAGTCTATCCAGTGAGAATGCGCTTGAGTGAACGCATCATTCGTTCTGTGTCGCTTCTGACACTCTTCTTCTTTACTTGTCTGAGATGTTTCTATGCAGGAAACTTGTTTTGCGCAGTCACTTTGCCTCTCTACTTCGAAGTATTAAGACATTGTTACTTTCTGCGCAAGACTTTTAATATTTAGCCCTGGCGATCTGCCAGCTTTTTAGAATTCTTTTCGCATGTGTACTTTTCTTGCACCCAATAGAACTTTGCATTCCCTCTTCTAGGCTCCTTTGGATTTCAGTGCAAGCTTTTTTCTTCCTTCAATGTTTTTGTCCTTGATCAGACTCAACGCTGTGAAGTGATTTCCTTTGCAAAATCGCGAAGCGTTTTTAAAGTGTCTTTGACATTAGAGGTTGTGTCTTCTCGTTTTTGCTTCGTTCTTCGGCTGTACAGCTTTCCATGGATCGCTGTTCCAAACGAGACATTTTCTTCTGTGCCTTCAGGTGCCGCTTCTGGACACCTTCTTGGCTGGTTTTGACTTTGTTCCTTGTTCTCTGTGTTGTAAAGTTTGCACGGCGTTGGGTTATACTTTGCATCCTTTTTTACAGTTCTTGGTGCTGTCGCTCGACCTCCTTCTTAAAATCCAGAAAACCTTTCCAAATATGTTGTTGTGTTGTTGCTTTTTCCTTATCCTTTGACGCAAACCATTATCATTAGTGCTGGCCAGGGCCCGGCACGCGTTGGTTTGGAGGTTTTTAGGAAACGAAGTCCCCCATGACTTCGCGAAAATTCACGAAGTCCCTCTCGACGTGAAAATCAGTAGGGAAACCCTTATTCAACCAAAATAGCAACAAAAAGCGAAAAAAACGCATTTTGAGGTATGTAATATAGTAAAAAAGCAAAAAGAAATCATTTCGAGTCGATTAAAGGCTCTGCCACTGGGTATAGTACTATTTTGAATCTGGGAATGTCGAAAATCTCCTAGGCCAACCAAATCCGTAGCCTCAACAATCCTGCGATGCATTTTTTGCCACATATTTCAATGGACACCGCAAGTGATTGGAGCGCGATATCTATCAACGCGTAGAATTATAATACTTTTGACTCAAAAAAAGGGGAGAGGCAACGGTTTGATCCGCTCTCTTCACTATATGATAGATTTTTTATCGTTCTAATCGTCCAAATCAAAAAGGTCCAAAACTTATGTGAACTCTCCGATATTTATACTCCGAACCAACCCAGTTGGTTTGGTAGTTGGTCTAGAAACCAACAAATTCGAGAACGGATATTAGGACACATAAGTTTTGGGAACTTTTTACATAACATAGTTTGGAGTAATATTGTATACATGTAGCCCAAATTCGGAGCCATGTGATTGTTTGCGCGCTGTAAACAAGCCATTTGTTTGTTTGTGTCTTGCATTTGAAATTCGCGCGCTTGCGAAAGAACACGTTCAACTCGTCTCCAAAAACGAAGTCCAGTTTGACCCCAAACCATCGGTGCCGGGCCCTGGTGCTGGCATCACTGGAGAGAGAATGCTCTTTTAATGGCTTATCAGAAGGCTTTGTTGCCCTCGCCAAAGCGATCTCAACCAATGGATTTGTGCTTGAGTCGAATTGTGCGCTAGACGATGGGAACGACTTCTTTGGTTGTTGTTGGTATAGTGGCCACCACGGCTGCATTGCTGTCACTTGTGCTATCTTAGTGAAGAGTCAGGAGCTGTTTAAGTCAGACGATGACAATGAATGGGTTATACTGGATTGCCTTTTCTGCCCATTCATGAGTCTGCCACTGAGTGCCACGGTCCTTTTCGTGGTCTCGCTCTTAGAAGAACGGTCCGACATGATACTAGTAGATGTCTTTTCCACAACTGTCAGTGTTGTATTTTCCGCTGCTGCCCATTGCCCTTTGTTTGTTAGTATTGGAATTTCTTCTTCAATCACTTCAATTGTCACCGTTGCTGACGTTTTTGACTGGTTTTGCGTTTCTGCTGCTTCTGCATAATCTTTATTTTCTAATAAAGATTTGTTCCACTTCCCTGCTTCTCATGTAGTAATCTTCAATGCATAGAGTCATGCTTTCTGTTGCTTTTTTTGCAATTGTCGCTAAGGTATGATACCACTCTATGGTTATTCGACTCACAAATGAGACAACTGTTAGACTCGATTCGATTCAATTTTTTGCA
Organism: Cylicocyclus nassatus; assembly: GCA_958299035.1. NCBI lineage: Eukaryota > Metazoa > Nematoda > Chromadorea > Rhabditida > Strongylidae > Cylicocyclus > Cylicocyclus nassatus. The sequence continues at coordinate 43,253,104 of CATQJL010000001.1, read as the reverse complement.
ATTGCAATTTTAATATTATAGAGCTAAAGGAGTGTAAATTGGTCCGAATTTCAAATGTGTGAAAATCAATGGAGTTTGTTGTGTCCTACTTAAAACTTTTGGATTCAGCAAAATTACAAAGGTAGTATGAACTCACTCATTAGGGCACTCTCCATGAGAATCTACATATCGGAAAAAACCAATCGTAGCTTGTATATAGCTAATTGAGAAGAGCATGAATCCAACTGTTCGATGCAGAGGTCTGAAGGCGCGACTGATAAATCCGAAGCCGAACTGAAACGAAAGCAACTATAGAGAAATGGAAAAGGAATGGTGGTGATGGCTTAGGTGCTCAGATGGAAGACTATCGTAAACGGGCAGCGTACTCTCCTGAAGCGCGAAACTAAACTTTGATGAGATGAGATTCCGAATCACTTGCAAAATGAGCCTCATTTGACAGCGATGAGGCTTGTTTGCAACAAGCTTCAAGGCGTGACTCTATCTGACGAAAGTATTTATAAAACATATTTTCAAAGTTAAGTGATTCTCCTGTTCTTCAATAACTCTTCCTACCTCCCCTGAATCATACGATCAACAACTGTTTGTCGCGTACTATCAAGCTTAGAGCGATATGGTGAGCATACGTACCCGTAAAAAATCTTTTTTCAGTGACAGCCACTTTATCTAAATCCTTTCATGACTGAGCCACCAATAGCAGCTTCCAGGTCGCCTAGACCGAAGTTTCAGCATATCCAATACAGTTCTACCGAGTGTTTCAGATCCGGCGGTGGCAATTGCTACTATCAAGTTCAGAAGTCTTCACAGCGATGGTAGATTATTAACGCCTACTAATTGAGATTGCTTCAGATTATATTGCTTAGAAATAGCTTTTCTGCTGATAGAACCACGACTTGGTTCGAGATCCAATTTTCTTATTCCTATTAAGAATTCCTATCGCCACTTTACAAAAACTTACCAGTTTACAGGGCTTACCAGTTGCAGAACCTGGCGCACCACAATTTCGCTCTTGCACGGCCGCCTCGCTTATAATCTGCGCCTCCGCGAACATTCTAATCATTTCGAACGCGATTAGCGAGTGAAGCTCCGCCTCTTCCATGCGTGGTGGGAAAGGTGATAAGCGAGCATGTTTGCGAAAGAGGTGCAGAATCTAGGCAAGCGGCCGCCACCCGACTCTGCAAATGATGAGTCCTGTAAAGGTTTCGCGAAGAATCAAAACGAGCTGATCTTAGCAATTTGTCAGCCAGCCCTACAAATTTTGTCCGTTTTGACTTTTTGCCTCAGTAGTCATATTTACTTCCGTTACAAAGAGCCTTGCAAAACCTTTCAACACAAGCATGCTTTGTATCGAAAGGCCTCTGCATGAGCTTGGGAAAGACCGAGCTTTAATCGCCAATCGAGCTTGAAACGATTGGAGAGCACGCTCGCGAAAGAGTTGCAGAGCTCAGGCGAGACAGCGCGCGGGACCCGAGCAGCACGAGCCTCCAACTTTTTTGATAAGGCAGAGAGTACCACAGTCTTTTATGCAATATCATAGAGTTAATGAAAGATTTGTGTGTTATTTGCGTTATTTGCTCCTTGGTTACTGAGTTGCGTTCCAAGTTTATTGAACGTTTGACATCGGTCGCAATTTTGAGGGCGCTAAAATAATCTAGTTCAAAAAGAGGGTTGAATGAATATAGCTGAATGTGTCCGCTTGGTGCTTGAGACGCAGTCAGTGGTCAGGTAGTTCATGATTTACAGGGTGTCCAAAAATATGTATCAAACACTCTTTAATGACTCTCGTGTATGAAAACCTCTTGCAACTCTATACTGTAGGTACCAAGTTAGATTAACAGTCTGGAAAAAGGCACCGATCTTTGTTCATCACTATAGGTTACGTGGGAACTTTGATTATAGAGCTTCGTAGTAAATTAGCCGCCGTTGAGAGAAACCAAAAAATCTGAAGTTTATGTAAGTGTTCTCATGTGCACGCTGATTTCACTATTTAACGTTTCAAGGCTTTGTAAAGCTTTTCAGATGGTGCAATCACATTTTTTAGAGACTAGAAAAACAGCTGATACAGCATATTTGGCATAACTTTCAGAGAAAGCTCTACGGGAATGCAAAGTTTATGTTCAGTCTGTCAGCGGGTCTGATTACCCCAGTATAAAGGTTTAAAGTTTTTGAGCTGCATGATTCGCAAAAGGACTTTGAACCTTGTTCAAAATTAACACCGCTATCTTACAGCATTGAAGAAAGATCGTAGGTTCGCTTTATACCATAAGTCCAAATTGAAGCCAGCTTTACAATACCTTCTTTTGGAAAAACCGAACTGTTTCTTGTACAAAAGAGTGATTAAAACTCAAATCATCGCACATTTTTAAAGACATCCTGTAAGCATAAGTGTTGTAGACTGAAATCAAGATACGAGACAAATTACATACGTGTATGAAGTACATGAACATCAGAGCTATCCCAATCCAGCTGTGCACAGATTTGAAGTGGCTCTCGTTCTGAAACAATGCCATTTCCTAATTGGCACATGGAACTCTCTCGTGTGTGTTGTGTGTGTGTTGTGTTGTGTGTGTTGTGTTGTGTGTGTTGTGTGTGTTGTGTTGTGTGTGTTGTGTGTGTTGTGTGTGTTGTGTGTGTTGTGTTGTGTGTGTTGTGTTGTGTGTGTTGTGTTGTGTGTGTTGTGTGTGTTGTGTGTGTTGTGTTGTGTGTGTTGTGTGTGTTGTGTGTGTTGTGTTGTGTGTGTTGTGTTGTGTGTGTTGTGTTGTGTGTGTTGTGTGTGTGTTGTGTTGTGTGTGTTGTGTGTGTTGTGTGTGTGTGTGTGTGTGTGTGTGTGTGTGTGTGTGTGTGTGTGTGTGTGTGTGTGCGTGTGTGTGTGTGTGTGTGTGTGTGTGTGCGTGTGTGTGTGTGTGTGTGTGTGTGTGTGTGTGTGTGTGTGTGTGTGTGTGTGTGTGTGTGTGTGTGTGTGTGTGTGTGTGTGTGTGTGTGTGTGTGTGTGTGTGTGTGTGTGTGTGTGTGTGTGTGTGTGTGTGTGTGTGTGTGTGTGTGTGTGTGTGTGTGTGTGTGTGTGTGTGTGTGTGTGTGTGTGTGTGTGTGTGTGTGTGTGTGTGTGTGTGTGTGAAGGAGCAAACACCAAAGCGAGGCTTACCGATATACCTTTGTGAACTATAATAACAGCTAGAGCCACAGAAAATAAAACGACTACCAGAAAGTGGAATAACACATGAAAGTATCTAGAGATGGACTTCACCTCGTATCGATATAACCGATATGAGAGCAAAGCTGAAATTTTTTGAAACTTCTCATTTAGCAATAATGTGCTATGTGTACCTTCACCCTGGAAAAATATTAGCGATGTCGACATAAACATTCCATGAAAATTCACACCGCCATAATATTCCTTCGTGGAGTTTCTTTCTTCATCGTTCCTGTCCAAAGGCCATCTTATCCCGTGACCCATTGTGTTGAGCATATAACCTGAGAGCCTTAGCTACACAGAAAGATTTGCTCGAGCTTTCTAATTATAATTTTAATAACAAGGAAAGGTTTCAGTCGAAGTGGCTTTTTCGGATGAGATCCATAGCACTTGAAAGTGCACTCCACTTTGATTCCAAATCTGCCTTCATTATCTGCCAAGCGCCATGAACTGCTCTGCTACGCGACAGTGGGCATTTGGGGAAAATTTGTGTGCAGTTCCGGTTTCGAGTTCACTTTTTGATCCAGAAACGTTCATAGCACGTCGCCCAGAGGCGCTTGGCAGATAATGAAAGCACGTTTGGAATTAGTGTGCTTTTCAAAGCAGTATAGGTCTTATTTGAAAAGGCCACTTCAACCAAAAACGTTTGTAAGTTGAGAACTTCGTGTTTTCTCCTAATAGCTTGTATGCTTTTTAACACGTTGACGATTGAGCCATTTTTTGACCACATCAGAATGGACTGATGATCTACGGCTGCGGTTTAAACTGTTTAACAGCTGCCGCAATGCCGTGTGTTCTATATGACAACAGGCCACCAGTGTCACCGCATAGAAGTTACCTGAGAACTTTTCGTTTACACATGATAAATTGATGCACGAAAGTGCTAATGGTTATCAGGGCGTGCATACGCGCGGATGCACACGATCGTCGACGTGTTAAGCAAACGTGCAATCATGTTTTCACCATCAAATCATACCCACCTAGACGAGATGTGACTTTTATACAATGGGCATTTGCGAGGAGCGAGATGTGAACACCTACAGCCAGGTGTGTAGTTTCGTACAATCGCATCTAGTATACTTTTTAAGGGGGAAGGGGAGAAGGGGCGAGGACTGAGGGTATAAGGACATTCCATATAATCGTCTTAACAGAATCTGAGTCTTCACCAACAAGTCTTCTTCAAAGACGTTTCTATTAGGTTGTGTAATAAGTTCGTTCGCATTTTTTGTTTCAATTTTTTCTCGGTATTTTACAAGACATTTGGCATAGTGTTAGTATGCATTCGGAAGCTCTAAGTCTACTCTACCAAAATACTATAATTATATTCACAGTTTATAAAAAGTTGGATAAAAAATTGACTACAAACCGAAAAATCTGAAATGGCGAAAATCCCATTTTCGACAACTATGTTATGCCGCACCTTGAATGGGTTTGAGCTCTTGAGAAACAGCTCAAAAATTTTGCGGCATGTATGAATAGAATACTATAGCTCCCGCAGATTACCTGTAGTGCTAAAACCTTTCAAAAACAATTTATATTGTAGGCTAAAAAATGGGTATGTTTTTATGTCTTTCTGCTGTCAACGTTAAGCATCTGAAGGCACCTCTGAAGAAAGGTGGTAGCCGAACAATCCAGGAATTGGCAGACATGTGGTCTATGATCGCTTTTGGCTTATATAGTCAAAAATTCAAAATTCGAGGGACACTTAGCCCACGGACGCGAGACAACGAACACCGCTGCGGCAAAGCCTTGCTACGCCGAGTTTTGCAAAAATTGCACTAAACGGTCGGTGAATGGAAATGGGCAATCGTAAATAGTATCAGTAAATGCGTAAATTGTTAGTCATTTGTTTTTCTTCCTTATCAAGCTTTTTGAGTAAATTTCAACAAAGAATAATGGGAAAACTAAGGAAGAAAAAAGATGTCGAAAATGGGATTTTTACCACTTCAGATTTTTCGGTTTGTAGTAGAATTTTTTATTCAAGTTTTCAAAACTGAAAATATACTGATAGTATTTTGGTAGAGCAAACTTAGAGCTTCCGAACGCATACTAACACTATGCCAAATGCTTTGCAAGATATTGAGAAAAAATCAAAACAAAAATGCGAACGAACTTATTACACAACCTAATAAAGATTTTTTGTTTGAATCGAGACAATTCGTAGGATATACGGTCCCGTTAAATGGAATACATCAGCATCAAACTTGTGCCATGCCATTGTTCACATATTTGAGTACGCAGTCTGACGGCCTTTATCATGGTATCTTTCTTACGTTTTTCAATCCTTTCATCGACGCTTACACCACCCGGTAAGCTTTATAGAGCCGGCTTGTGAATTTTTTTGGAGGGGGGGGGAGGTCACCGAATTTCCGTTTGAAGCCTGAGCTAATCATACACTGAGATTTTTTGAGATCCCCGAACCTTCTCATGCCTCGTAGACCACAGTCACGCCCTGAAGACAACTTTTGGTTGAGCTAATTTTTGTGGCTATATTCATATCTATAATATTGAAATTGTAGAGCAGGAACATACCGTTTCACTTGATCGAGCTTTGTGGTACAAAAAAAAGAATCCACCGCGCTACGCGCGCTAAGGCAGGCAGACACCAGTTAGGTCCGCATATTTCAAATAGAAAGCGAAGCTGATCATCCAACACACTAATCTATGACAGTGATTATCAGCAGTACGATTAGGATTGGGTACGACTAAGGGCCGCATTCATTAACATCCCCGCTGGTGAGAGAATCGCAGCCTGAAAGAAAACTTCATATCCTGAAGCTTTCCAGATATCTGAATTTCACGCTGTCTACCTATCAGTAAGTATTCCCCCCCCCCTCTTTCATTATGAACATATTGAACAGAAGAGAAGCTGTACAAGCCGCATTTTCCAGCTTTATTTATAGTCTGCCCCAATCGGGATCAGGCCGAACCGTCGGCTGAATTTGCGCGCTCGCAGCGCTAGGGGATTGCGCTGCATACGCGCGCTGTCGCAGAGAGTGAAGAGATCGAGGAGAGAGCAGACTAGCCAGCCGCAGAGTGGCGCGAAACCCTCGCGGCGCGGATTCCCGCCATGCCGATTTTGGCCTGGTTAGAATTGGGGCAGACTGTATGATCCCCTGGTAATCCACGGCGGCCGACCGTTTTTCCTTCAAAGTCATTTTTCTTTTTCGAAGTGACCGAAAACATTCCAAAGTTGTACTGATATCCAAACCAACACTGTCAAGCATGTTGTTGATAAGAACAAATGATGTTTTGGAGTCACGAAATTCTCGTTGAAGCACAGGTCGAAAGTTGGGGTTTATCGAAGCTCTCGTTTTTTTCAAGAACTCTTGTTCTCATCAGTAAGACGACTTTGGTGAAAAGTCAGTCGGCCGCCGGGGACCATCAGGGGATCATATATAAAGCTGGAAAATGCGGCTTGTACAGCTTCTCTTCTCTTCCATATGTTCATAGTAAAAAGTGGGAATACTTACTGACAAGTAGACAAATCAAAATATCTGGAGTGGTAGTAATATGGTCGAAATCAACGAATAATGTGATGGTTCAATCATGATTACATCGTGGTGGGCATGACCATCTTCTTACAACCACTCAGTTCAATCGGTCATACAAAATCATGAAACAAGCAGGTAACTTTCGGGAAACCATACTTGTTTCATACTTGTTTCATTCTCAACCATAATACGAAGTTTCCAGCTGATTGACATCACTTCTTTGTTATCAAATAGAGTAATGAAAATAACACTTTATTTGATGAGACGCAGACGTAAAACCATCATGTAGTTGTTAAAAATGAAAAAGTACCCTTGACCACTTCTTCGTTTGAAACAATGATGTACTGGTTTTATAAGTTAAGAAGAATGAGGGACATCATTCCGCAACATGCTATGAGAAAGCTTATTTACAGTTTAGATAAGGTTATGGGAAGATGCAAGGTGAATACCGAAACGCAAATTTGGTAAAGTGCAATGAAGGCGGTCAAGCATGACTGGAAGTTCTGTCCCCATCATTGACATCGCTTTGCTAAATCTAGAATCGAATAAAATATGCTTAATTTCTTCGCTTCTGATTGGTTACCTTGTAGTTTCATCGAGAAAATGATGTGAAGCTACAGCTTACATCGTGTAATGAAAACTTAGTAAAGATTATGATTCAGACCAAATTACTACCACTTCTGAAGTTTCAGGATAAGAAGCTTTCTTTCAAGCTGCGGTCCACTCCCCCGCGGAGATATTAATGCATGCGGCCCTAAGATGAAAGAAAAAGTGCGTGTACCAGTGATGCTGATGGGCTACTGGTGTATGGTAAAATACTTTGAGTCATCTTATCAGGTTGCTTGATTATTTTTGGCACTTCAAAGAGATTTTGACGGTGACAGTTCGTAGTTTTCGGTACTTTAAGGGTACAAATCTCTAAATCCTCTTATTACCAATTTAGTTGGCATCTGTCACACATTTCCACGAGCAAATCAGCTAAGTTTTGCTCTAAAACACTCAAGATCCAGCATTCGATGGCGTTCGGCAGATATTGAGAACAGATGTTGTATTAGCAACTGAAGGTCTTCATAGTGAATAGATTCCATTCAATAAGCCCACTAACACTCTCCTTGTAAGGTTAGGAATTCGTCTTCTATAGGAGAAATTCGTAGAATCCGAATCACTATTAAGTCACTGACATACACTTTTTCCTAGCAACTCTCCCAGCGTCCATGTTTAAAGTAAACCTATTTTCTACCCTCATGTCTTATCATTCAGAATTGACGTCAGAAAGTATGTTAAGTAAGAAATAAGCTATGAAGGAAGCAAAAAAAGATCTAAGGATCAACAGGCTTGAACTTATGAAAGTGTAAGAAACGCCACTTAACAGAATCTGCTTCGAATAGACGACTGGGCACCGTTCTACCGTCGGCGCCGCTGAATGAGCTAACTTAACGCAGACGTTTGTAAACGCCCATTTTACTCATTGGTTTCTCAAGTATTCGCCAGCCCTCTGGCTTGACTAATAGGGTTCTTTGATGACTACGGTTGATCTTTCTCCTGTTTGCTCGCTTGGCTGCAGCTTAGCAACGCCAAAGGAGTCACAATCGGCTTGCCGCGCAAGGCCGAGCCCTGGCAACGACCGCGTTGAAATTTCATGTACCAGGAATTGGGATAAATGTCAGTGTAATAACTTCTGGTCAACATAGTCATGGTACTCGGTTGCGCGTATGTGCCGCAATTTTAGCTACCACAGTTTGGTGTGATTTGCGGAGTATTGGCACATAATCAAGGACACTTATCTGAGCCAGTTTCCTATGCTACATGGTCCATGATCGGAATATTTGCAGTGACTTAAAATTGCATATTTAGACAGGAAATAACATAGAGAACCAATCAAACAATCATGAAAAATGAGGCATTACTGGGTGAGTGCAGATACTCAAGAATCATGCAGGAAAGACATTGAAAAAACATTCGAAATGCGAATATATTTCATTATTTCTCACTTTTCGTTTTGGTTTCAGAGCTTCTGCCCTACGACAGAGTGAGCATGCCGTTACATTTACAGTCTTCGATTCCCGCAGCGATTCTGCGTTTCAGCATTGACGGAAACCGTCCTAATTCAAAATGTAAGGGTTTAAGAAACGTATGTTCTCGATGTTTTTGCATTTTCTAAGGTTACTTTTCGGATACTGCGCTACGAATAACCCCAGGTAAGTGAGTTTGCTAAAAATCAAGTTCTTACCCGGACACTACCTTTGAATTCAAACACGGTATGGAGACCGGAACTAGAGCTTTACGATAATAAAAGATAAGAAAGTAAAGACGGATGATTCTTCCTGGTACTGAAACGCTGGCGATAACATTGAGTATTTGATAAAATTCAAGATATTTTCTCCGTGAATAGAGCATGAAAAGATAATAAAATAAAGACGGATGATTTATCCTGGTACTACAACGCTGGCGATAACATTGAGTATTTGATAAAAATCAAGATATTTTCTCCGTGAATAAAGCATGAAAAGATAAAGTAAAAACGGATAATTCTTCCTGGTACTGAAACGCTGGCGATAACATTGAGTATTTGATAAAATTCAAGATATTTTCTCCGTGAATAAAGCATGAAAAGATAAGAAAATAAAGACGGATGATTTATCCTGGTACTACAACGCTGGCGATAACATTGAGTATTTGATAAAAATCAAGATCTTTTCTCCGTGAATAAAGCAAGCCAATTACTTTGTTACCTTTTCCACAGTATTTATAGTAATATCTACTGCGTGACGAAGGCGGTTGCCCAAATAGGCTGAAGGTTGTCGCGCACGCGGCGCGCGGGCAATTGTCAGTCATGTAGCGCGCGCACGCTCGGTCAGCGGCTGGCTGTCGTACCGCCGCGCTCCGTGGATGACCGCTGAGCGAGCGTGTGTGCGCTCCATGGCTGACAATTGCCCACGTGCGCGACAGCCTTCAACCTATCTGGGCAACCGCCTTCGTCATGCAGTAGATATTACAATTAAATACGAAGAATAAATGCGACCAAAACGTAAGCAATTACCTTGCGCACTTCGCATATTTCAATAATTTTTTTTTACTTGCACGTGCTGTACTATCAATTATAAGCTTTTAGATAAAGAGTCACAGACACAAAAGTAAACTCACCACTGAGTATCATAAAAATAAAGCCAAATAGTTGATTGATTGGTAATATCAGATCAAAATAAAAGTAGCGCCGAGGATCAGGTAGATGCGCAAGCATCACTGTAACTCAATATATTGTCTTATGACTTTTTCGGATCCATGCATTTGCGATAGCAATTGATTCATGCGACGTAATGCCTTATATGACAAGTAGAGAGGTTCTCAGAAAAGATAAGCCTTTCAAGTGATATCATATCAGTTTGGAAAGACAACGGGAACTAAAAAAGAACAAACTCAAAAGTGTAAATAAGTGATATTGACAGTCGAAAAAAATGCGAAGCTTATTAAATGATTGTTGAGAGCAATGTGCAGTCATTTGCATTGCATACTGGAATTCCTGTCATCGCTTATCACAAAAACAGTGGTATGTGTACACCTCTCATTCGTAGCTTTCAAGATTCGGGTTTAGTGTTGCTGCTCAATTTTCTCATTTGCAGTTTTTTTTTGATTTCATACATGATTTGTTCACGGAAATTCTAATAAATCCCTTTTTACATTGCTGTGATTACTATTTACTGGTCAAATCCTATGGTGCCACAACGCAGGTTCCTAAAATCTAGATTTGTTAATATGTTCAGTAATCAGTATTACTCATCACGTCATCGAGTTATTGATAAAGAATGATGACGTTTAGTTTCTGTCAAATGTGCAGGTGCTTGCTTTTTTCATGAACAACTCTACTGTAAAATCATGTCATCGATCAACAGTTTTTGGGAAAGAGTTAGAACTTTAAGTTTTTGATTTTCATGTGAATCTATTCTCACTTTAAAATATTTTGTTCGTTAACAACCATTTCGTCTGTAGTGGTGCTTCCTTGTCAACAGCATAGTATTACTGATATTGACTTCTAATTACATGGCGAAGTCACTTTTACAACACCTTTTTACTAAAAATGCTATGTTAAAATAGCATTTAGCTTACGAGATCCCGTATAGTTCAAATTGTATGTAGTCGGATACAATTCAAACTCCGTATCATTATCATCTGCCGTCCTGCTTAATGCAAAATTGGTCATGGATTGCTACAAATTCCCCTATTGAGCGAAGATGTTGGTTCTACCGATAAAGGCTTTGTGCCAATCTGGAGTATTAATTATTAGCTCATCAGCTCTGCACACAAAAAAGCAAGAGTTACTCATTTTTTAAACGGATGAAAGTACGTGACAAATGTTTTTTTTCATTGTTAAACTCTGTTGTTGCCTTATTGTGTTACCCAAAACCTACATAATGTGGGTTAACAATGCAAAACCCAATTCACGCTCTGTACTTTCACAGTTCTCTTACTACACTTTCAAATCATATACACCGAATGCAAGTCTGCTCGAATGACTCAAAATTTTACGATGAACACTTATCAAAACTAGTAATGTACATACTGCTCATCTCATGCCTATTAGAGATCTGCTAAGCTTTTCATCGATGACTAGAGCAGGCCTTTCCAGTGAGAGTTTTATTCAAACTTGATACCTATACAAATCTCGCCTATATAATTTTGGTTCCCAGGCCTAAATTAGTCGTAGCTGGCTCTTTTAGTTTTTTTCTATTTTAAAACAGATGTATACTTGAACAAAGTGACCCTTCATTGATTATAGCTCAGATGAGAAACGCTAACATTTACTCCACTTCATGTGATTATTCGGTTAAGTTCGCAACGATTAACAAGCATTGCTCACATTTGAAGCTCCGTGTATTTTTGTGATTGAGTTTTAGCAGCACAGTGAATTTCTCAAAAGTACACCCAAATCTTGGAAGTGCAAATTTGTTAAGAAAACAAGCATTCGTAATTCTGCCAAAGGCAGCATCAATGTGTTAAAAGGAAACTCAGAGGTTTTTTTGTTCACATATTTTCAGTTTTGAACACATAAGACCCATCTAACATGCGTCATCTGCATTGACTATGATAGTGCAGAAGTCATCTTCATATTCATCACATCCGAGAAACGAGAATCACATATCTCTGCTTATCTTTGCAATACACGCGATATTATGATGTCATTGCATGAAGAGGTGCTGTCATCTTCCCTTCCATTGCTAGAGGTCTTATCAAACCCAAAAAACTACCCTATTTTCAGGTGTACAAGCCGCACCCTTTTCGCTTTAGAGTCGAACACGCCAAAAGACTGACTGTCATCATGGAGCGCATTAAGTGAGAGCAGTATGCGATAAGGCGAACGCTTCGCGAGACATATGCCTGGGTCTGCTCGCGTTTAGAGCAAAAAGGGTGCGGCTTATACACCTGAAAATAGGGTAATCATGCAGCGCATTCGATTGAACTTGAGAAGTTACGAACTGCAATGAGTAAACTCAAGTTGAATCTCAAGAATAAGATGTCAAAATATTTCTTGTACCTTTCAGAAAGTGAAAGTATATAAGGTGTCTTCACTTATTGCTGCTCTAACTTATTCAAATAACAGACAGGGTAAGCAAGATCAAAGCTAACAAAATGATAAGACGTGCACAGAGGGCATCCAGTCAACGCTTTTCTTTTTGAACTCCTGTTCGGAACGCTCCCTGAAGGTTTCAGAATTGTCGCGGTTCGGCTGACCACCTTGACCGGGCACGGATGATTACATTAGGGACCCCGACATCCTGGGAGAACGAGAGAAGGGACCTAACTCAAACGGCTCATCAATCGTTGATGTCCTTGAACAGCTGTTGTGATAGAAAGAATGACTTGAGATTTGTCAATTGCGGAAAGTTGTCGGTTTCCATGAAATCTTCGTTAGTGATTACCTAACAAATACTCGTTCCTAAGGATATAAACATCTGTTAGTGTGTACAAAGTTCTTGATTTATGCGTGTGGCATTGTCAACGTGGTCACCTTCAACCCTGACTAAGCTGAAGAAGTTCCAACAAGATTTATGGAAGCAACCGTTGCAATGGGATGACCTCATCCAGGGTCACTTATGCGAAGAATGGAAAACTCTGAGAAAAAATGCAGATAACTATGAGAGAACGGTGCCCAGAAATTTGACGTCAGAATCTCAGGCATATTCCATAGCAGTGTTTGCAAACGCAAATAAAATAGCTACGGCAGTTTGTGCGTACCTAATGAACGAAGATTTTTCTTCACTTATAATGACAAGATCAGAATTACCTTCGATCAACACACATACGACAATACCAAAAATGGAGTTGAATGCGCTGCCTATGGCGGTACGACTCGCGAACTCAGTTTCACAAGCGATTAATAGGAGTACTAATGCATTCTCGCGCAGAATTATCATCCTATCTGATTCGCAAGTAGCGCTGAACTGGCTTATCATGGATCCATACCAGGACAAGGCAGGAGTTCTGGCCAGGAATAGAATCAATGAGATCCACGAAATTGTGATACTACAGGGAGAAAACATTTGCGTGTACTTCAAGCATGTCGCAACTAAAGAAAACCCTGCTGACTTGGGTACTCGCGGTACAGACGCTCAAGGAATTGACAGTGAGCTCTGGTGGCACGGACCGCATTTCTTACGATTACCGCTAGAAGTCTGGACTAGAAGTACCAATTCTTCGTACAACCTCCATCAAGCGGAAAAGAAGTTGGAGTCAGCAGTGCTTGCAACACGAACAAAACAAACGTTAGACCACGATGGACAAGAATCTCCCTGGGATTTGTATAGCACACATAATGTGTGCAGCAAGAAGAGCGATTATACGGTACCATCAAAGAAATCACCTCACGGGCGCGTATAGGTCACCTCAAGGTACTTTTGTGAATACGGGTACTTGCTGATAATGAGTGATAAAAACACCTGGATTTACCTCAAGGTATCAATGATAAGTACGGCTACCCCAATCCCGCTCCAAATAAACTTTAAACTATGGAATTAAGAGAAAGCCAAAATCTCGTTTGTCCCATTTTTCATTTTGAATATCTCAAATCAGAAAAGACCGATCAGGTCCAAATCACTTTTGTGAAAACTACGAGGTTTAGGCTACCGAACATAGTTATTCTTGCCGCCTTCCCTCTCGATTCACTTTAGTGGCGGGGACTCAGCATGTTACCGTAACCCAATATTTTCGCAAAATTTTCTTTCTGCACAGGCAAGAAAACACAACTGTATATTTTTCTATGAGAGATGCTTTGAATGAATAACTACTATATAGAAAATAAGGAAGGTTCAACAGTGGCGATATAACAAAGATATTTGGATGTCATGAAGGTCGGTTGATAGGATGCGGCACAACTCTTGAAAAAGTATGGCGCACAGCTTTTTTAGGGTGTGCGACACCCAATTGACTTACTCTGAAGAAAGCTTTAGCGAAATATAGTCAATTCGATAGAGCAAACCTCGTAAATCTCAAAACACGAGTTACTTAATCCGTGTTCTTTAAACTGAGAAATAGTTGCTGAAAGCGTAACGAATAAAAGTGAAAAATGGGACAAATGAGATTTCAAACGGCTTAATTCCCTATGATGGTTATTCTGGGTGGAATCAATGACATGAACAAGCAGAGAGCACGGCTCTGTATTCAGTGCAAAAAAAGTAGCTAGTTCACTTTTGAGATAAAGTTAACCATGTTTGAAGGCTACTATCTCACTTGACTGGCCCAATATTGGAAACACTCAGATTCGTTAAGGCCCGTATGCACGCGTACATTCCCGCGAGGAAGGGAGGAACTTTGACAAGGAATAAAAGGCTGGTTGAAGTGGTCTTTTAGTATGAAATGCGCATTGTTTTGTAGAGCTTAGAACGCTAATTTCAGATCTACCTTTGCTACCTGCTGCGGGCTTGTGAGCGAGAATTAGAAGTTTTTTGTGAGTAGAGATTTAAATGCAAGATTAGTATGAGACAGTAGTAACCTTTCCTAACGTCTAAATGAGACAGCAGCGAGTTGGCATACTTTAGTCAAAAATATTTGTTGCACCGAGGGACTAGACTACTCGTTACCTTAAGAAAAGAATGCGACTGAATTTACACTAATCTTGCGTACAACTTTTTAGTCACAAATCCTTCATATCTCCTCCTCAGAAGCCCGCAGTGGATAGCGCAGACTTGTAATCAGCGTTTCAAGCTCTACAAGGCTGTATAAATTTCACTTCAAATGGCCACGTCGGCCAACCTTCCTTCCCATGTGAGGGGGATGCGTCATAGCTCGCTAATCTAATCATCTTTCTTCTTCTTTCTCTATCTGGCGGTGAAGGTCCCCATACGCTGACACCAGTGGCGGTCCCAGGATTTCGGACCGGGGGGCGCGGAAAATTTTTTTTTCAAATGAAGGTGCGTGGCGTTAGCCACGCACTCCGAAGAAATTTTAGGAGTGCTTCTCAAAATTTTTGCGGGTCCCCAACCCCTAAAATCTGGAAAAAGGGGGCGTGGCGTTAGCCACGCCCCCGAAGAAAATTTTTTATAAGGCTAATTTGAATTTTTAAGAAATTTTAAAAATTATTTTAATTATTTACAAAATAAACAAGTCCTTTGCACACTTTTATAACCCATAAAGGTAAGTTTCAAAAATTTCGCAACCCATTCTCGGGGGGGGGGGGGGGCGCCACCCCCGCCCCCCCCCCTTCTCGGTCCGCCACTGGCTGACACTTGTGCAGAATGGATTCCAGGTTTTTGTCATACTTGTGTGATCCCCCGGGAATCCCCGGGGATCCCCTCCCATTTTCAAAGTAATTTATCTCGCTTGAAACTCCATCAAAACGCTGTAAAGCTGCACTGATATACTACGGCACTGCTAAGCATGTTTCCGAAAGAAAAAATGGAATCTGATGATTGTGAATTTTTCGACAATCCCTACTTAGACCCCCGCCATTGACTTCCGCAGGAGACCACAAAATGGCTAGTCGCACCAAAATCTGGTGCACCGGCGGGAGTCATCATTTTTTTGTCCCGATTTTGGTGCGATTTTGTCCCGAAGCGCGGGCGCATGTTTGAACTTCTACTCCAAATTACTGAATTCATTCTGTCGTTAGTTTCATTTTCAACTCAACTTCCAAGAAAGATCCGCTCTCATTTCCTCTTCATACATAAACCAGGCTTATCATCATTGCTGCACCGTAGGTAAGTGCAGGCTTTTCGCAAGTGAGGTGTGCGATGCTCAAATCGGCAGCGTCAAGTTCATGTTCACCCCTCATCCTGGCTTTTTGAAGGTGGAAAACTCTTTATAACAGAGTGATGTTTAGTAGTTCATAATATCAAATTGAGGTTTCCTCCTCAAGATGTCAGGTTTATGTTTTTCTTCTACTACTATTGCGATTACTGATTACCTATTCCGAACTTCTGCGGACCTCAAATGAATATAAGCGAAATCCAAACAGGTAACGTTCTAAGAAGATCTTCATGTGCAGTGGAATGGATGGTGGATGTCCCTAGCGAACGAGGACGATGTCGCGAGGAATTCTTCAACAAACTCTCGGAGGCAAGGGTGGTTTGGAGCGGTCATGCAAGAATAGCAATATGGAGAGCACTGTGAGATTTCTCACACCGATAGAAGAAGCGATGCTTTTAGACTGTACTTTTGCAGCACAGACATCCCTCCTACCATTTTGACCCGGAAGGAGCCGCGCTCCTTCCATCAAAGGTAATTCACTGTTTTACATGATCACTGGTATTAGTAATTTTTGATTTTCAGAAAAAGCGTGTCGTTATCGAAGACCGAAGGCAGCACTATCACCAAGGAGCTAGTGACTGAGAAGACGAATGCGCTGAAGATGAAGGAAGAGAATGAGGAAACTTGATGATATTGTCTACATTTTAGTTTTTGCTGTATTCTTCTCGTAACCCTGTGTCGCAGTTGTAAAGATCCTAAATCTTATTTGCTGCTTTCTGTGCATTTTTCGATTCTAATGTAAAGCCTGCTCGAGAAGATTGTAGTATTTGTTAATAAATTTGTTGGCGTTTTACTGGGTTTTACGAGCAGAAAAGTGAGAGGCGTGATAAATGAGACCCAAAGAGGCCAACGGCACAAAGTAAATGAAGGGGGAGGCGTGGAAAAGACGTAGAGGTCGCAGAGCGTTTATAAGAGCGTAAGCCGCAAGTTCTGAACGATCGGGACATTATAGGCAGTGTCCCGGCAGATTCGGGTCCTGGGGGATATATGTGTGGTGGGGTTCCTGGTCACACCATCGACCTCCAGACGCACTCCAGCTGTGTGATGTTCCCTCTGGGCCGAGAAAATGGCCCTTGAACCGGCGCGCGCAACCCCAACTGGCGCGCGCTTGGACGGCCTTCCCCGCCTGTTCGTCGCGGGACCCCACGAGCGCTCTCCCCCATGATGCATGCTATCCAAAGCAAGAATTACAGGCGGCAGGATCTTCGTCTGAGAACCTCCCCCAACTTTCCATTAGAAATCTCGTCCAAGCTGCTTTTCTGGAATTAGGAAAACGCCCCAAAATCGGCCTTTTAAGCCCGTTCAAAGCTCAAATTCGGATTCTACGTGGCGAAAAGGCCTAAAACATGCAAAAAGGTGGAGGTGCAAAATCTGCCGGGACACTGCCTTTATGGTGTCTCTCGCAGGTGTTCCGATTTTGTCCGGAATGTGTCGGTCGGGACACCTGAATTTGTGGCGCGTTTTTGATCCGAAATAAAATCAGGTCTCCTAATTTTATCCCGACACCAGTTTCGGGAGTCGCGCAGGCATTCCGTGACTACAACCCGTTTTGTCTTGAGGAAGTCAATGGCGAATGCCTGAGTAGCTCGCGAGCAGTGGTTATCGAAGATTTTGATATTCTGAGATTTTACTTATTTCTATTTACTTTAAACATGTTTAACAGTGTTATATTAGATCCTCACTACAGTTTTACAACGTTTTCATTAAATTCTCAGGAGAATAAATGACTTTGAAAATGAGAGGTTATCACCTGTAGATTTCCGACCACACAAAAGTGAAATCTTGTCATGTATAACAGTGATCTGGCATCCACTTTGCGCAGCTATCGGGGTAAGAGAACCTTCATAAGCCACAGAGAAAGAAGAAGAAAGATTTTGGAGTTGCGAGATATGACGCGTCCCCTCTTATTGTTAGATCCCCTCCCTTCCCAGCGGGGAGTAAGTGCATACGGGCCTAAAACTGGAGCTACAGGGGTTATTTGACATGCATTATCATTATGCCATTGACTAAGCTTGGCACAATATATGCCAAGATATGTCAAGAATAAGGATAGCTGGCAATAGTGGCACCCTGATGTCCTGGTGTTCAATAAACGGTACCGCACCGAACCAGCAGCGGACAAGCTCACACGGGCACTATATTTGGTAAGGTAAATGCCCGAAGCTATGTTCTTCTTTATTTATGCTTTACTAGCTGGCTTACCCGGCTCCGCCGTATCCGGACCAAACTTGGCACACATACACTTCGGGCCCCGGCGGGTGTCACAGTCCACTTTTCGTTATCGATCGATGTCGATTTTATCGATTTTTATCGATTTTTTTGCAGAGTTCACCTACAGGGCTAGGAGTTGGCACAGGGGGGGGGGGAAGTGAGCATGGGGATTCCGAATACAATATTAGTTTTCAGAATTATCGATTACTTTTATTGATTTTATCGATTTTTTGTAAATTTTGACATGCGAGGCTGGGATTTTGCACAGTGGGGTAATCGAGCATGCTGATTACGAACACAATATTAGTTTTCAGGATCGTCCATTACTTTTATCGATTTTATCGATTTTTTTGTAAAGTTTGACCTGAGGGGCTGGGAGTTTGCACAGGGGTGTAATCGAGCATGCTGATCACCCCCCTTGGGGATGATCAGCATGCTCGATTACCCCCCTGTGCCAACTCCCAGCCCCCTAGCTCAAACTTTGCAAAAAAATCGATAAAATCGATAAAAGTAATCGATAATCCCGAAAACCAATATTGTATTCGGAATCCCCATGCTCGATTACCCCCCTGTGCCAACTCCCAGCCCCGTAGGTGAACTCAGCAAAAAAATCGATAAAAATCGATAAAATCGATATCGATCGATGACGAAAAGTAGCCTATGACCCCGCCGGGGCCCGTAGTGTATGTGTGCCAAGTTTGGTCCGGATCGGTTCAGAAATGGAATTTTCTATTCGGAACATACGTACATACATACATACAGACAGACGGACAGACATACAGACAAACAGAGCAGCTTGGACGAGATTTCTAATGGAAAGTTGGGGGAGGTTCTCAGACGAAGATCCTGCCGCCTGTAATTCTTGCTTTGGATAGCATGCATCATGGGGGAGAGCGCTCGTGGGGTCCCGCGACGAACAGGCGGGGAAGGCCGTCCAAGCGCGCGCCAGTTGGGGTTGCGCGCGCCGGTTCAAGGGCCATTTTCTCGGCCCAGAGGGAACATCACACAGCTGGAGTGCGTCTGGAGGTCGATGGTGTGACCAGGAACCCCACCACACATATATCCCCCAGGACCCGAATCTGCCGGGAAGAGGGGGGGGGGGGAGGGGGGAGGAGGTCGTATCCGACGGTTGTGACCTCATCTGTTGCTTGATCCTGATCTCTACATCTACCGCAGCATAAAAACGAAGTTTTCAGAAAGGTGATCTTTTAAAAATTTAGCCATATCGGGGCATAAGTGTCCTATACGACAGTGGAATATTCCTAGTAGCTGTGTGATGATAGGCTTTCAGTTATAGTCGTCCTCCCCCACTAGACCCTAGTGGACGAATTCGAATATGACGTAGAGCACACCGGCTGCGGCAGAGCTTGGCACCCTGAAATGTATTTCAAGCTAATGCAGTTTTCTTTTGTGTTTTGTTGTCGTTGCATTGTGATTTTTTGTTTCAGTGGTGACTGTAATCAAAATTGAAGAGTTTTTTGTTGCTTCGATGTTTTGTACCACTATGCTCGTTTCTTTATTCTGTTTTCAGGAAAGGTTGGAAAAACGATGCACATGGAGGATTTTTGACATGAGGTGTTCAATGAAGCAAATCCTTCAAGATTTGCCAGGAAGAATTTCATCAGTTTTCAAACTTAGTCTTACTAGGGAGGTCAATTAGTCGAAGTGGCCTTTCCAAATGAGTCTTATACCACTTTGAAGAGCATCAAACGCTGATCCTAAATCTGAATTTATTACCTGCCGAGCGCTTCTGCATGCCGAGTTATGGATATTTTCTTGGTGCGAAAAATGAAAGCATAATTTAAGTAAAATCAAATTTTACGGTCTTTTCAGCGCTCAAATAGAGCAGTGTTGAATATGATTGCTTTGAACAGAAGGTATTGTTCAGATAAAGTGCACTGATAATCAACATTGGACCACCGGAGCAATTCTGACGAATTTTGTCCTAATTGTGCATTCAATTTCTCAACTCAAAAAACGCTCATAACTCGACGTCCAGAGGCGCTCGGCAGATAACGAAGACTGATTTGGAATCAGCGTTTGATGCTCTTTATAGTCGCATCATTTTCATATGAAAAGGCCACTTCGACCGAAAAGACCTCCCTTGTTAGTTTTTCCAAACTCTACACGAAGACGTAGCCAAAGAAGCGAGCATAGCAGCAGGATCCATCGCTCAAAAGCAACAATTTCAATACGAATCGAGAAAAGCGTTAGGGTTCTTAAATTAGGTTGAAAGGTCGCGAAAACACAAGAAAAATGTAGGCGTCTTGTGGGAGGGGGGTAGGAGGGGAAGGACGACTATACTTCTCCTCAAAAAATCATGGATAGAACAAATTTTTTTATATTGCATGCCAAAACGAACTTATTTTTGAGCCAGCCTAATAGACTATTTTAATTCTCCAAAGTGTTGAACTACTTGAAGGTATGGATATCATTTATTGGATATAAAACGAAATGACCCTCCTTAATTCAGTTTTTAGTTCAATTCGTGCTCTCTCTATATACCCATTCATCGCAAATACATATATCCTGCGCTGAATACAGACAACCAAAATTATTCGCCTACGAACTCTAACACTACAATTATTTTATTGTACAAAGTTTTCCACCCAATTTAAAAACAATAAGGATTGCATGTCAGAAGAAAAGGCAAAATATTAGGAGTTCTCGGCACCATATCTGAAAACTCATAACTTCATATTCAGAAATAACCCATAAATTCCGATTTTTCCAACCGATTTCTCGCTTTTTTGCTTTAAGAAGCAAATTACGCTCTTCTTAACATGATCCACCGGCTTCGGCTTCTTTTGAATATACAGTGACCGCCAAAAAGTTGCAGACAAACCCCTCCTTTTTTCATCGCTCATTTTCGGATGGAAAACAAAGATTAAAAAAAATGATTGAGTTGCAGGAGATAGGGCCCTCCAAGAACTACAACCTACACATTGCGCTTTTTAGAAAATATGTATTCTCAAAATTTTAAAAATCTTTTGCGAAAAAGTCTAAAATGGCCGCGTCACAATGTCGTGGACAACAATTCTTCGAACGCGAAAATTTAAGATTAGATCTTTGTTTGAAGAAAAACAGAAGTTTTCCTCACAAATAAGCATATTACATTAGCATACTATATTATAGAGCTCATCGTGAACAATAATCAGGTAGCGGTCACTTCCGAAAAATGCAAGCTTGAATCTTATTTTGCTTTTTTTCCAAAAAATAACTTCTAACACCTTTTTCGAGCCAAATTTCCTCACGTAAAAACCTGTTCAAAACATCCTAACAAAGCTGTTAAGATAAAATGGATGCTCTTATACTCTATGCAGTGGACTTGTGCTGATAAGTTTCTTTGCTGAAAATGGCTCTTGACAAGGTGTGCACATGCCCCCATCTGCACCTTACTACTGATTTGCACCGTTTTGTAGGGGGTATATAGCTGAACGATAGCTGGTACCAGTGGCGCGCGGGGTCATAAACTGGCAATAACGTCTTCGCTCGAAGCTCCGCCCTACTGCGGCGGGCGAGTTTCTCGGACGATACTGTCAAGTAAAAACAACTTTCGATAGTGAGATATATGCTTGTTGCAAACTGGAATGAAGCTTGACTATTTTCAGGATCTTGTTTTTATTTTTTGTTCTTTTTTTGGCAATCAATGAACAGCTGATGTCTTGGTCGTAAAATTCGAAAGATCTGCTGGTTTTATGTATGACCTAGTGACTCCTGGATATCCAGCTTTGAAGTGTGAAGTCAATCTAGAACACCTCAGGCATGATTGTTTGACCTCACATCTTACGACTAGTTCACGCGCAATTTCGATTGAGCTACAAATCGATTTATATTGAGGACAGCAGTTTTTGGAATCAAAATAGAAGAATTTTAATTTTTTTGAAGCAGATTCGAAAACTTATAAGTGCAGTATGATTCTCCTGAAATCTGAGAAAATTTATGTGATATGACCGCATATTTGCAGAACGAGTTAGTTTCTTGAAACAAAATCGCCTATAGTGCTTGTTTTTTCTCGTCGCAATGAAATTTGTTTTTAGCTATGATTAAGGTTTCAAAACTTACTTTTCAGAGAGGAACAAATAACTGAAGTACATTAGAAAGAGCTTACGATCTAATCTTATAACGAAAATGATCTGAAAACTGATTTTCAATTTAACTGAAATTTTGAAATCCGTTATCCAAAAGCAACCAACCGAAGAAGCATGAACGAAGTATTAGACAGTTTTCCAATAGCTGCACCGCATTCCTAGGCTAATTAACAGGGGGCGGAGCGACCAGCGCACCGCGTACGGTACGCAGCTGGCGGCTGGCACATGCTATCGTTCATCTTGACCGCCACCCTTTTGTAGGCGTGTAGCTCGGCTCTACGAGCCTGCCTGAAGAGAGGGAACGCGAGAGGAGACGAGATGAGGAGCGAGCAAAGAAGAGGCTCATTCGTAAGAGCGTAAATTCCTGGAGACGATGACATGCAAATGATTTGAGTTTGTCGAGTCCCGGGAATTACGGATGGGGTGAAAAAGCGCAGCCTCGGAGGTGATCGGAGTGAAAGCCCTTATCAACATCAGAACAGTCTTAGAGCTTCGAAATGGATCTATTACAAGAAAACTGACAGTTCATAACTTCTAGGATGGAAGTGGTAGCGAAAGGAGCTCTGTTCAACTTTAGCTGAAACCTTAGTCTACCCTAGCCTGTCCAGGAATTCACGCTCTTTCGAAAGAGCCTACTCGCAGGCTCGTAGAGTGGCTGCTGGCAGAGCTACACGCCTGCAAAGCGGTGTAAATCAGTAGTAAGGTGCAGATGGGGACATGTGCACACACTGGCAAGAGCCATTTTCAACAAAGAAACTCACCAGCACACGTCCGTTGCTTAGAGTATGGCAAAGTCCATTTTATCAGAACAGCTTTGTTACGATGTTTTGAATAGGTTTCCATGTGAACAAATTCGTCTTGAAAAAGATAATTAAACGTTATTTTTAAAAAAAAAGCAAAATAAAATTCAAGCTTGGGTTTTTATGAAAGTAATCACTGCCTGATTATTGTCCTCGATGAGCTCTACAATATAATAAGCTTACCTGTCCGAAAACTTCTCTTTTTACTTCAAGAAAAGACCTAAAAGAAACTTCTCGCGTTCGAATTATTGTCTGCGACATTGTGACGCGGCCATTTTCGGACTTAGAAAAGGCTTTAAAATCTTTATAATATATATTTTTTAGAAAGTACAACGTGTAGGTGTAGCTCTTGAAGAGCTCTATCATCTCATGCGACCCAGTCATTTTTTCATCGTTGTTTTCCATCCGAAAATGAGCGATGAAAAAAGGAAGGCGGCTTGTCCGCAAGTTTTTGGCTGTCACTGTATATTGCATAGATAGAAGCGATAGAAGAAAATACTCAAATTTTGATTTCCCTGACTTGGGACAAAACCATAAATATATGAGCAGCTGAATTTGTAGGTTATGTTACCTGCTCCTTCTAAATGAAAAGTTTGTGTTGTTTGAGCGTTTCTAGAAGTGAAAACATGCCAAAAAACAGCTGTTTTACTGTCTCAAAAACCGTAACTTCAAATAGAGACGCTCGATCAGCGCAAGCTTTGAAAGGGCGGGTAATAAGACCCATAATACCAGCTGCTTTGATTATTGCAGGTTCCAGACTTTTTACGACCAAACACAGAAAAATCAAAATTGTAAATATTTCTTCTGCTCTCAAATGCAAGTTATGCAGTGCATGCTAAATAAGAAGCTAAGAGACTATCATGAAGCATGATTAGCTCTTTATAGCGAGAAATAAATGTAAGCAAATTGGTCGAAAAAATCAGAAAGTGTAATTTTCGCGAACTTTAGGAGACCCAATAATAACTGACAGATAATCTCATTTACGACTTTGAAATTCCACAAATTTGCGTTGTCAGAATGTGTATGTGAAAAATTAATGAACACCCTGTTCGTTGGAACACTTTCCTCTGTACTGATCTTTCCTTATCACTCGTGTGGTCGCGTTATTATCGATTTCTGATCGCATACGGGGGTCACCCTTGAAAGCAAGACGATTGCAACATCATTGAGTTTTACTTTCAATTACTCCTGAAATTTCTAATGTTAATTTCTTTCGTCTTCGTTGTGTAAAAATTTGTTCTTCTTTGGGCTGAAATTTTTTGGAGCCGGGATGCTCAACATCATAATTGGAAGCTAGAACCGGAAGAACATCACAAGCGAATTTCTCACAGCTTCTTTAAGCGGCTAAGCTCATATCGCAATCCACTTTTCATTCAGCTCTAATTGTCGAGTTAGTACTTCAAACTTACGTATGAGAAAATTCTTCCTAAACTTCCTCTACAGCAAATCAGAAAATTTTCTACAAACTTTCATAGATTGTGTTAATGGCAACTGTTCAGCTTTCTTCTGCAAGCCATTATCGTTTAGTGCTCATTGAGTCTCGAACTCGAGTCTCGAATTTGTAGAAATCATTCAATGAACCTTTTTCCATATTCGCCTTCTTACTTTCGCCCAGAGGCTTATAATTTTATTCCACCTGCTTCTGTTATTTTTCAGAAGAAGAATTTAGCCATAAACTGGTTGTCCACAAATATCAAGGCATGGAGTTCTCAAACTTCGACTTCCTGGCATTCTTCCTAGCTCTCCATCTTTCCGTTTTGGAGCATTTTGTAACCAATCAGCTCATAGCCACCTACTTCGATTAGTTATTATGATTGATCGTTCTCCATTATGTGCAATGACCATTCAAAAGAAGCTCCACAAAAGCATATTTGCAATTTTATGCTCATAAGCTCGGTCTCATTCATTTTATAGCTTATACGATTTACAGAATTCGCAAGATAATACTGCTAGTTTATAAATGCGAAGATCTCTTCTTGGTTATATTTTCCAACTTCTCCTGACCAAGCTGAAGCCAGCCGATATACGTCATTTGCTATGGCAAAAGCGCAGATATCATTTGTTCATTACCACATTCGAAAAACAAGGGTAATACAGTTTTGTGCTCTTTTTTACACACATGCAACGATTTGGATATTTTCTAGATTTGCTGTGGTCCATCCCTCGACTAGTCTGGCTAAAGGCGTTATCGCTGATCAAATCGTTGAGGTTACTGTAACCTATCGTACATGGCAGGTATTTAGATAACTATCATACTTGTAAAAGTAAATTAAATTGCGACGAGCCAAACTAAGATTTGATTTCGATAATGGAAAAGTGCTCAAACTCACTTTTCATTCCCCAGTGTTTTTGGAGAATAAAATATGCACAAGTTTTCTCACACATGTCATCTCCAAATACTTATTTTTTTGTCCTGGAACACGTTATCCATACCAAGATGTGATGGATGATACAGGGTGTCCCAAAAAAATGTATCGAACGTTTGATCGTTAATATCTCTCTTTTGAAGAAGTCTTTTCCCTCGCTTCAAGTACCAATCTGTAGAGCTGGCTTCAACTAAGATTTGCATTATAGAACGAATCAGTCTTTTCTTTTCATTACTGTAGGATTACGGTAGAAACTTCAAAGAGGGTTTTAAGCAATGAAAGGCCATATTTTGCCTCAGAAAGGAAACAAAACAGCCTTAAAACTTTTACACTAGGCTAGTTAGAGTTGCTGATTATAGCTGTAAAGTTTTCAACTTATTATGATGCTTCATTAAAGAGTTATGCCAGGTAAGAGGTAGCGGCCATTTTTTCAATGTTCCTAAAAAGTGCGGTTACACCGTTTAGAAGGCTTCGTAATCTCGTGAATAGTTGAGTATTAAACTCAGCGTCCATAAAAACCCTATTACACAAGTTTTTACATTTTTTTGAAAGATCTTGAAAAGGCAGCTTTTTCCACGTTGACACCATATGTTTCAAGTTTCTACCGTAATCCTACAGTAATGAAAAGGGATGGGTGATTGGGTGATTCGTTCTATAGTGCAAATCTAAGTTGAAGCCAGCTCTACAAAACGGTACTTGAAGCAAGGCAAAAAACTTCTTGGGAAGAGAGATATTAACGATCAAACGTTCGATACATTTTTTTGGGACACCCTGTAGTTAAGCATTCTAGAACGTCTACAGACAGACTTCACGACTGATGCGACTATCGCTGTCAATATCCATTCCAGCCGATTATGTTCAAATTGGCCGAAATGATGCCTACAATATGTTTGGAGGTGTGCCTGGCACTGATTTTATTGTTGATGTGAGTTTTCAACATTTGTAAAGCACTTGATCTCAGAAGAGATTACTCCAATTTTCATCGCAGAGTATCAAATCCTACAACTCATTACCCAATTCGGAGAAAACCTTGGCCACTACAGAAGCCGTGCGACTTGCCCGTATAAAGCAGCACGAGGAGACTCCAAAAGATGATTTTTCGGAGGAGTTGCAGGAGATTTTCGAAATTCCACGGTGAGCTGTTCCTTTTTGAATTATCTACTTTCAAACTGTCCTTTCATGGTTGTCTACAACAACGATATTGTTTGCATACCTGTTCGCGATATTTTCACCGAGGAAATATCACGACATTATTTTAAGGTAAGCTACATTCTCTAACCCAACATCTCGTCTGTGCATTGTCAAAAAAAAATGAAATGATTGCGAATGAGCTTCACAGCACACGAACATTCATAGATGTTACGCGATCGCACATTGCTTCAGTGACAGTTGTAGGCGAAGATTGAGTACGTTTTGTTATATGGTAGTGGCGGTCAAAGAAAGTTTGTTCGAAGGAGGAGGACGAGGGGAGAGAATACCACGTTGCCTAAAATTTCTTCGAGATGTTATTTTCAGTGGGCCTATAACCTAAAATTTTCGAGATGTGCCACTCGCCATATTTTACAAAGCTGATTCAAACTTTTGGGAGGTTTGAATTTGCAAGTTTGATTGATTCTTAAGGGGAAAGGAGGGGGAGCGATGCGGCATCGCAGTCAAACCTCGCAAGCTCCGTTATTATGTGATTTATAATCTTCAACTAGGCTTTCGCTCCAGCGGCACCTTCAATGGATTTTTAGTCAAGGAACTAACTATGGACTTTCGCCCGTACCGTACCTTTCGCGCACCCAACCGCAGAAGGCACGGTCTGGGAAGTTTAGAGATGAGATTAATCTCGACCACGATTGAAGCTGTTGCTGAAGCTTCATAGTCAGTTCACACACTAACAGCAATCATTATATTTCGTGAACAGTATTTCCCGGAGGCTCTTTCTTTCATGACTGAGAAGGTTGCAAAAATTCTAAAATTCTAAAAATATCATAGGTAGTAATTTTTACAGTTCAATGCGCAACATTCACCTACCCATCCACAATTTTGTGTGATAAAGGCCAACCAGCATAATTCGTTCCAACATAGAGAATTTTTCACTGTTTTTTATTTGTTTTCTAAGCAAGTTTCTTCCAGAGCTCTGTTATTTACAGATTGATTGCGACGAATCGCCATGCATATTGGACACTACCTCATCGTTTTACCAAATCTCTTCCGTTTCTTCAAATCTACCGTATGCTGCACAGCCTCAAATGTTCGCTATTCCTGAAAAGATGAGCGCTACAGTGGAGAGGATGCGCAACATAGTCTTAGCTCATGATGAGGTAAGTAATAGCAATGAACCTAATATTAGCTGATCGATGTGATTATTTGGCAAGGTCGAAGAAAATCCTTTGGTTCTGCTTCTCTTTGGCGCTGCTGGTAGCGGCAAACGTCTGGTAGCTACACACTTGGCCATCAAGACACATCGAAATCTCATCGAAATGAGCTGCTACGATATTTGGAGCGAGGTGACATCGCAGTCTGAAGAAAAGCTCAACAAACTTTTCGAAAAAGGTGTATATGCTGTAAGCTTCAATCACTGAAGGGAAAAGAGTCAGGAAGTTGTCAAATATTTAGCTGCTTCGTTTCAACCGTGTATTCTTCATCTGACTTCAATTGACGTTTTCGCATATGATGTGGCAACAAATACCACAGGTAAGCTTACGAGTTTTGGGTACCATTCTGTAGAGCGAGGTTTAACTTTATAGCATGAAGCAAATCATTTACTTTTCTCAATTACTGTAGAGTTACGGTACTTCAAGAAGGGTAAGACATTGAGGGTTCCATTTCGCCCCAAAAAGCAAACCAAACGAACTAGAAACTCTTACATTAGGCTAACTAAAGTCGCTGAAAGCAGATATGAATTTCGCATTTCACCGCAATGCTTCCTTCTTAATTTATGCCAGGTAAACCGCGATAGCTGTCTTCACAATGCTTTCTGAGAATGTGACTAGACCGTCGTTAAGTAGTCAAATCAGCGCGCATAAAATCCCTTTTTCACCACTTTATAGAATTTTTTGAAGACTTTTTTGAAACACGAGTAATCCACAATGACGCTATAAGCCAAAGGTTGCTACAGTCCTACAATAATGAAGAGCGATTGGTGGTTCGCTCCTACTGTAAATCTCAGTTGAAATCAGCTCAACAAAATGGCACTTTAGGGCAGGCAAAAGACTCCCTGATAAGGGAGATATTGACGATCGAACAGTGTATACTTACTTTTGGGTTACCTTGTATAACAGCACATATTGCATAATGTGCTGATTACAAGTCCTTTTATCGAATTGTTCCGAAAGTTCTCTCCATTTTTTCGACTTACCATAAGAAAACGTGGGGAGGCAGGCAAACATTTCAAAAACTACTTCTCGCAGCTTTCGTCTTTTTAGATAGTCATTTTTCCTTTCAATTCGTAAAGTCTTTGGCGATAAATTATCATAATCGAAGTTTGATATTTTGGAGCGGTAAATCTTCATTGCTTTGCAAAGTTAGTCATAATTATATCTATTTTTGAAAGCTTCAATATCAAAGATTCGTTAATGTTTGGATCGTTATGGTATTTTGCGACCCCCCCAAAAGTGAAGACTATTAGAAAAGTTTA
>CATQJL010000001.1:43207541-43223593 GCA_958299035.1 Cylicocyclus nassatus | reverse complement strand
AGCAGTGGTATCAACGCAGAGTACTATTTAGCAGAGTTATACCGAGTGAGCTGGTATCAACGCAGAGTACTCGTTTGCCTGCTCTTTTCGCGTATTTGTTGAACAACTCACCCAGTTGTTTTTATAGCTAAACATTAACAGAAGCCGTGCTATTGATCCATGGTCATTGCAGGCCTCCGTCTGTAAGAACTGCCCAGTTACGAGCTCACGAAATCACGTTCTCAAAAATATTTTCTGAAATTCAAATATTGTATACGTCGATTATCTGCCTTTTACAGTAGAAGTTCTTGAGCAGAGTAAACATCATTTGCAAATAGCGTGTTATACATTCAACCAGGACCATATTTGGACAAAGTGGGCGACCTTCAAATTTTGTGCATAATTCATGAGAACATGATTTCGTGAGCTCGTAACTGGGCAGTTTTTACAGACGGAGGCCTGCAATGACCATGGATCAATAGCACGGCTTCTGTTAATGTTTAGCTATAAAAACAACTGGGTGAGTTGTTCAACAAATACGCGAAAAGAGCAGGCAAACGTAGAATCTTACCTGGTTTCGAGACAGCTCACTCGGTATAACTCTGCTAAATAAAAACTTACTGCACAGAGAGCACTGTTTTCGTAATCAGCGAGTTCGAAAACCCCTGTGGGCGAAGTTTCCGGCCAATCCATGATCATCAATATTTTGGCCAAAACCCGTCGGCGAACTTCAGAGCCCAGAACGAAAAAAAATCAAAGGGCCCGAATCAGGGCCCGGCACGAGTCGGTTTCTAGGGTTTCTGAAAACGAAGTCTCCCCTAACTTTCGGAAGTTTTACGAAGTCCCCTTTGATCTACCTGCTTAGGAGAAGATGAAAATAAGAAACATTTGATAGTCTGAAAGAAAAGACGTAAGATAAGAGTGAAAATCCAAATTGGAGCTGAATACTACGCATGCATAAGACTTTGGCATTAGAGCGCGATATTTAACAAAGCGAAAAGAAATGAAGGCAAAAAACAAAGGAAAGGCAATGATAAGAAAATGTCTTCATGCTCAGGGATAGCTTTTTAACCGGAGAATCCGTCCATGCTAGAAAGATCCGAAACTTATGTGAAGTGACGAAAATATATGCTCCAGACGATCTTAGATCGTCTGGTGGCCGTCTGGAGACGATCTAATATTGAAAAACATATTTCTTCACATAGGTTTTTATACTTTTTTACATAATTCTTTTGCAAATAATTTTCTATACATACAGTTCAATTTTGGTGTCATATGCTTCTGTGTGTGCTGTAAACAAGCAATTTGTTTATTTAAGCCTTGCTTTCAAATCGCGCGCACCTTTCGCCATGCACGATAGAGCATGTCAATCGTGTGATAACCTGTCCGAATAGCTTGTGTTCGACTAAATGGAGCTTATTCTTGGTGCTCGGTTCCTAGTCGTCAAAAACGATACCCCCTTTGTTGTTTGCTTCAAAAACGAAGTCCAGCCTGCTTCCGGACGATCTGTGCCGGGCCCTGGCCCGAATTCGTTGGAAAACTTGCGCATAGAGGTTATTTGACCTGCTGATCACGAAAAACACACCTGCTTTGCAAATTAGCGCCTTACTGTATGGTTACGGTAGTTAAAATTTGAAAGACATAGATTTTTCCAAAAATCGACCTATCTTTCTCTTTGGAAAAGGGATCCTCCGCTGTTCGCTAGCGCATAATAATCTACGGAAACAGCTCTACTGGATCATGTTTACTAGAATCTTCCTTGTGTGTTCTTCGCTGAGTTACACCGCTACGAACACCCGTCCTCACACAAAAATCGAGCAAATTGAAAACGGACCGGTAAGGGAGCGTAGTATATCAGAAGGTTCATTTTGACGAGCTAAACATCATGTTTTCGTCGGATTCCTAGTTTATGCAATCTGAAGAAAGTTATGAACAAAGGACGAAAAAAACGCGGATCGTCAGTTTTTGCGTTTTCTGTCGAAAAATTAGTGTGGGTACTGTAGTTTGCGCGATTCGCGTGATTCCGCAGAAATCTCGGAATGATTAGAACTCCCAGAATGCTGCGGACTTTCGCAAAACCTCCGGAATCACGACAACAAAGAAAATCTGCACATTTTGTGAGCTATTGTAGATAGCAAAAAATAGAGTAGAGCATAGGAGAGTTCATAAAAGCTTCAGTACGGAGGCAACCGCCCATGTACACGCATCGTTCACGGGCGTGTGGACTCTGGTGAAAAGATGCTCGAGCACGCCGTTTGTGCCGTTTCGCACCTTAGACCGATCGCCTTCGTGGATCTGGATCTGTATGTCCATACGCAGAAAACAGAACTGTTCAGCTCATCGTTGAAACTCTTGTTGACAGGCGACTCGGTTCATTCACGATTTATGTAGCGGTGGATTTTTCTGAAGAAAGAGCAACGTTTCCAAAGAGACGGTGTCATGCTCATAGCGATCAATCGATTGCTGCAGTGAGGGATCTATCTACTACACCGAATGCGCAAATGAATTGAAAAAGCCTGTAGATCAAATACTATAAGAGATGAAGCGATAAAAACTCGCACAGCGTTTTCTAAACTACATTTCTTACTGTACGTCAGAAAAGATCCAATTTTGTGATATCATCAGTGATAAATGATAAAATGATGATATCAATGACAACGACAGATAAGAATGGCTTAAATTCATGTGGTCGATTCCCACGTTCGTCTTCCATGTAGGTGCAGAATTTCAGCCCAGGCTTCGGCGTGAAGCGAGTTGAAGCAAAAATGCCATTTTAGGTAAGAATTGGCAGCAGTGGCATGTGCCGATGAGAAATCGATCGATTGCTGGAGCGAGGGATCTACCAATTGCACCGAGCAATAGAACTAGAAAAGCCTGTAGATCACTTACAATTAGAGAAAGAGCGATGAAATACTCAGCGTTTCTTACAGTACTTTTCTTAACATATGCCAAAAATGATCCAAAAATGTGATATTATCAGTGATAAATGATAAAATGCTTATAGTGAGTAATAAGGGTGAATAAAAACTGCCCAATTTTTCGCGATAGTTTTCGATAATGAGAACTTTGTACCAGAACCTGCTAATCGCGATTAACGCTGTGATAGGCCCCGGGCAGACTTCACGCGATTTGATCGTCGCGACTGAATCGCGACGAGACAACTGTTACAACGTCATTCCATGCCGATTAACTTGCATTTCGGTTGTGATACTTTTCCAGCCCGAAATTTTTGAATGTGAAATGAAAATGAATAGAAATGTTGGCGATTGAGTCGCGACGATCAAATCGCGTGAAGTCTGACCGGGGCCATGAATGTTCACAAAAGCCTTAACATAGAAAACAACAAGGTATCATTGTATGTCTACCCCGTCACCACGAATTACGGACATACTGTAAATCAAAAGATTCGTCTCATCAAGCTGAAGCCGTATCTTCTTGCAGATTTCATATAAAATTGTTTTAAAAGAAGTTATAGCTAAATCCCGCTTATCCCGCAAATCCCGTGAAGTCGCGAATCCCGCGAATCCCGCGAATCCCGAGAATCCCGCGAATCCCAACAATCCCGCAGTTTTAGACAAATTCTACCGCTGCAACTGTATAGCTTAGATAAGCATGTCTTTTTACAGCATCCCAATGCCGCCGAAAAGGTCATCTATCGGGAGGGTCCAACCTGCGGCGAAGAGGATGAGAGAGGCAAGAGAGGGGGGAAACTTCGGAGCAGCGTGCAACACGCCTTGAAATTAATCGTGTAAAAAGCTCTCACTCAAGGGCTTCTGAAAGAACGGAAGAACGTAATGCGCGCCCCGAAAATACACAACGAAGAGATGCTGATCTGCAGGATCCCAAATATTTGATGAACGTCAAACGAGTGTTGAGAATACTCGCGAACGCATCACTGCATTGAACGCTCCAGAAACGCAAGCGCAGCATCAGAGGTTCGAGTAACATCTCTTACAGATTGTAGAAGAAGGACTCACCGCGGCAGCGGAGAACGTCAGGCAAGACGCAGAGTTAACGCTTCTAGGATGAGGGAATTACGTGCATTGGAATTAGATGTGCAGTATCAATCACGCTTGAGTTCTAAGCGGCAGCAAAGTGTTCGCTCATGACAAGTACAAAAATGGGCGGATTTGAGGCTGGCAGCTTTCAGCTTTCGACCCCCACCAAGATTTTTCGTCACATCCAAAGGTGCTCATCGGAATGATGGACAAAGTGTGTAGGTACTGCTAGGCAGAAAATTTGCAGGAGAAGCTCCAAGAATGTGTTGCTCCAATCGTAAAGTCAATACCACTATTAGGAAACCCTCCTAATGAGTTGATGTTGTACATGGAAGGTACTACACCCGATTCGAAGCACTTCCTTCAGAATATCAGGAAGTATAACTCTGTTTCCAAATGTCTTCGCTCGGGTCAACTGCAGAGATCGTTGAAAACGGCTTTATGCCCACCTGCAAAGTGCAAGGGCAAATTTACCACAGATTCGGCTCGCTGCTTCTAGCTCTCAGTGAAGCTCCAAAGTTTCTGCAGCTGTACTTTGTGGCAGGCCTTGCGATTGCAGGCCGCCCATAGTTGTGAATATGTGCCTGGCACAAGAGTTGATATTGTTTCAAGTCTGCAGGCAATGTTGCATGAACACAACCACCTGATTAACGCTTTGAAGAGCGAATGCCAACAGATGACTATAAGGTGGTCATTCGTGCGGATAAGAAGCCGCCTAATGAGCATGAGCGGCGTTATAATTATGGTTTTTGTAAAGGAAATCCGTCGAAACAGCAGTCCTCACGGCCATGAATGACTGGACTATCGAAGCTGATAAGCGACATCAAATAGATGTTATCTTCCTAGATTTCTCGAAAGCATTTGATAAAGTCCCAATCACCAAATTGTTATCTAAGCTTAGAATGCTAGGAGTAGAAGGTACAACGTGCAGATGGATAGAAAGCTTTTTGAGCAACCATACCTTTCAAGTTCGTGTCGGTAATGAATTCAAGAGCCTGTACCATCTCTAGCGGAGTACCACAGGGTGGAGTTCTCTCTCCTATATTCTTTCTTCTTTACACTTTTGACTTGCCCGATATCATTAAATCTCAGCAAGATATCAAATGCGTGATGTATGCACATGATAATCAAATTATTTAAGGTTATTCGTGATCAAAATGATATGAAACTCTTACAATCTTGCCTTGAAGCTGTCAATCAGTGGTCAGTTGAATTTGAATTGCCTCTATGTATCCCTCAAAAAACTCATGTAATGTGTTTGGGTGTCAAAAAGTTGAGTCATCTTACACCCTGAATGGAAACAATTTGACTCAGATTACGGAAGTAAAAGATTTAGGTTTTACATTTTCCGAAAAGGCTCAATTTACATCTCACTACAACAGCACTGTCTCTAAAGCCCTTTCCGAACTTACATTCTGAGGGCCTTCAAGGCTCTCAGAACCACAAATGCTAAAGTCTTGATCAATGCCTACAAGAGTACATCCGTCCTATCGTTGAAATTGGTACTACAGTTACTTCTCCATATAAGATTCGAGACATTGCTAATATCGAGAGAGTGCAAAACAACTTTACCAGAAAGTCATTTCTGAGACTTTCAGGTCCCAACTACTCTCTTATACCTAGGAGCGATGAACGCAATAAGGTGTTGTCTCCTCCTAGTTTAGCCCTCAGAAGGAAAAAATTTGACCTTTCCATGGCTTCAAGATGTTAACAGGAAGATGCAAAATTGATTTTTCAAAATTCTTTAACGATCACAACTCTAAAATTAGAGGAGGTTCACTAAAACTAAGAGCTCCCATGACAAAATCGCTTGTCAGGTCCCATTTTTTCACTGTGAGGATAATTTCCGATTAACAGGCTACTGGCAAAAGATGCTCTTTAAAAGACATTACCTAAATTTTTTTTACTACAAATCGTCCTATTTCCTAATCGTGAAACCATTTCATTGTCTTGTGCTGTAATTGTTATTACATGTATATCCTTTGCTGATGTCTTTTTCATGCACTGATACTGTGGTTTTTACCATTGCAAGACTCTCCCTTACTATTTCTATTCACGTGTTTTTGCACGTATCATAAATAAATAATTAAATAAATAAATATTACTCCCACTGTCAATGAAGTGACAGTAGTGTTAGTGGAAAATGTGCGAAAGACGCGACATAATTGTACAAAGAAGAAGTGGTTCACTACAGCCCATATCTGAAACACACAGATTATATGACGTTCTCCAGTACCCAATTATCTTTCTGGGCTGGGCAGGACGGAATCACTTCAACCTGAAGGAAGTTGATCCTGTATCGGGTAGACCTAAAACCAAAAAGATTTCAGCAATGGATTACTATGCCTATCGACTCATGATTAGGTCTGGGTACAACCATATATTGCGATGGCGATAGCTCCATCACCAGTACATTGTTGATATGTAGGCGAAAATTGAAACAGAGCGTCTTTTGTTTATTCGATTGAACCACAGGAAACTACGTGAGTGTGGAAGATTAAAATCATTTACGCGATGCCGTAGTCAATGACGGAAACGTGCATGATGTTGGACAACAAGTGATACTTCCTGCCACGTTTACTGAAAGTCCCAGACACATGCACGAATATACTCAAGATGCGATGTCGTATGTGCGCAGGTATGGACGCCCAGACCTCTTCATTACCTTTACGTGTAATCCTGCTTGGGTTGAAATCACAAATTATCTTTATCCAAGCCAGGCTCCGGCCGATAGAAACGATTTGACCGCGAGTATTTTCAAGCAAAAATTGACCAAACTGATGGATGTAATTACTAAGAGTCATATCTACGGTGAAATCCGTTGCTGGATGTATTCATCGACTGGCAAAAGAGAGACCTTCCACATTCTTGCTTGGTGTGGTTGAAGGACAAGATCCAGCCAACGCAGGTAGATAATGTCATTTCTGCCAAATTACCGAATCGAGATGAAGATCCGATTTTGTTTGATGTCGTCACCAAAAGTATGACTCATGGTCCATGCGGTCCACTGAATCTTAGATCCCGTGCATGAAAGATGATAAATGCAGTAAAAAATACCCGCGCCAACTGGTTCGAGAAACTCAGACAGGGAACGATGGGTACCCCCTGTACAGAAAAAGTAATCCACAAGATGCAGGGCAAACAACGAAAGTGCGAAGAGTAGACGACCAGCTCGCGGAAGTTGTCATCGGTAACAGATGGATCATACCATATCTACCCATTCTTTTTAAGATGTTTCAAGCCCACATTAACGTTGAATACTGCAACTCAGTCAAGTCAGTCAAATATGCAGGGTGTCCCAAAAAAGTGTATCGAACGTTTAATCGTTAATATCTCCCTTCTGAAGAAATCTTTTCCTTTGCTTCAGGTACCAATCTGTAGAGCTGGCTTCAACTTAGATTTGCATTATAGAACGAATCACTCATCTCTCTTCATTACTGTGGGATTACGGTAGAAACTTCAAAGAGGGTTTAAGCAATGAGAGGCCATATTTTGCCTCAGAAAGGAAACAAAACAGCCTCAGAACTTTTACACTGGGCTAATTAGAGTTCCTGATGTTTATTTGTTTATTTGTATTATACACGCAGGGTGCACCGAAAAAAAAAGACAAACAAACATAACATCAGCTCATCCTAGCCACCGAGATACAAAGAGCTGAGGGTTTGCGTACTAGAGGCGCCAGTGGATAACATAAAATCTGGTATGAGTGCACGCGAACGAAGTTTTAGGCCAGAAGTGAAAATGTGTAGCAACTGGCCTATGAATCTAGAAAATCTGCCGTCTACAAAAATGAACAAAGTACCCAAATTTGAGTGCCAGCGAGCTTACGGGCGGAAACTAGCTGACAGAACCCCTTTGAAGTAGAAGAATATTTTTGTAAGAACAGCAGGATTTACTGACATGTGTGCAGCGAGAAAGCCAGAATTTACATAAGAGTGAATTCGTGTAAGAAAATAGTAGCTTCAACGCTCAGAAGCGACTTAAGATATGATAGATAGGTTGTGTTTCTTTGTCAAGTAGGATGAGCTGAACATCGTTAGTAATGCAATTTTTGCGATTGTTAGTAACATCAAAATGAAGATAAGATCAGTTGCAGAAAATCCTTACTGACTGCCTGCAGCTAATTCTAACAAGGAAAATTGCATAGTTTAAAGAGTACTTCTAAACAAAATGGCGCGATAATGCGAAAGTAAGAAAAGCCATTTGGTAGAACACATCGACAGTGGAAACCATAAACCGCAGTGGAAAGGGCTGTGGTAATTGAATGCTCTAAAAATTATCAACTTTAATCACTCTCAACACGTTTATGTTTTCTAACATTTTCCTAAATTTGCAAGAATTTTCGCTACTAGTAATTTCTGAAGGAAGCAAGGCAAGCCATCGAGAGGTGCGGCAGATGAACGAATTAAAAGCTATCGAAAATAGTTTTTTGCCAAGTCTACGATAGTACATATGAAACTCACCTGTTCGTTGGCTATGGGGTATAAAGCTCCAGTACTTACTTGCTCTCATCTTGGTCTCCAAACGCAGAATACGAAAACATAATACTAGATCAATTACTACTCGCCTGTATTTTAGGCTCTGCAGCTTTAAGGTATCTATTAGGTTGTCCCATAAGTCTTTTCATATTCGGACCTTCAATTCGATATTTCTCAAGAACTAGAGCACATAGAAGGCTGCAATTTTGTGGCAGTAATTCGGAGTTAATACGCTATATAAACACCTATTTGCGGGGAACACAGAACTGATACAGGCGAAGTTTGAAAATTAAGCGCATTATTTTTTTCTCAGTTTCTAGCCGTCAGAAAAATGCAGCAAGGGCATGTATAAATATCCGATGAGGAAAGTATATGTATGAGAAAGCAGGAAATTTGCAGAGTTGTTTTGAACTGAGATATGATGATTTTCGTTTTTTCGGAAACTTGGAAATTTTTCTATTTTGGCTCCGAACTCGTTGCAGAATGAACTTGTTGCAAACTTTTGAACGCCATCTTGTAGAGCTTGCTTTGTTCTTTCGAACGGTATCCTGAATTTTATTAGGTGTTCAAGAAGAACTGATGTATGTCGCTAAAAAGTCAGGTATGAAAAGACTTATGGGACAACCTAATAGTCTAAAACGATATGACGGTAATGACTGTGGATAGCCATCATCTGGGAAGCACCTATAGAAGACAATTCTTGTAAAAGTTTTTTGAATTTTCTCTAACCTTTCAATGTCTTTTTTCAAAAAATGGCTCCAAATAGGCGATGCATACTCCAGATGAGGCAACACACAGCTTTTATACAAATTTAAACAAAGTTCTGGATCTTTACTGTGAATACTTCTAAAAATCTTGAAAAGCAGTGAAGATGATTTTTTAATGAGGAAGTCCAGATGAGCAGAAAATTTCAGTGAGTTATCAATTAGGACACCAAGATCTCTAACAATAACAGATGCTTCGAGATCGGTACCATTGTAGCTGTAGACCCGCCCAGGAGAATGCCCAAGGTGCATTACTGTCGTCTTTGAGGTATTTATAGGAATATTCCACTCTTCAGACTACTGTGACATTCGATGTAGTGCGGTCGACAGAGCTTCAAAAGCTTCATCTTGCTGATTACTTCTGTAGCAAAAATAAATTTTTATGTCATCAGCAAACATCTGTACTTTCACATCGGGATGAGTTTTTAAAAACGTTGGAAGTTCAGCCACATAGATCAAAAAAAGCAAGGGTGAAAGAATTCCTCCTTGAGGCACTCCACTACTACAATGGTAGCGATCCGAATAACTGTTACCTACGCGGACCGTCATCCCTCTGTCTTGGAGATAAGATGTCAGCCAAGACAGTAGAGAACCTCTGATTCCACAACTTTCAAGTTTAAGAAGAAGCTTTTGGTGATTTACCTTGTCAAAAGCCTTGGAAAAGTCGAAATAAATGATGTAGAGAGAGTAGAGAACCTCTGATTATAACTGTAAAGTTCCCAACTTATTGTGATGCTTCATTGAAGAGTTATGCCAGTTAAGAGGTAGCGGCCATTTTTTCAATGTTCCTAAAAAGTGCGGTTACGCCATTTAAAAAGCTTCGTGATCTTGTGAATAGTTGAGTATTGAACTCAGCGTCCATAAAAACCTTATTACACATGTTTTCACAATTTTTTGAAAAATTTTGAAACGGCAGCTTTTTCGCATTGACACCATATGTTTCAAGTTTCTACCGTAATCCTACAGTAATGAAGAGAGATGGGTGATTCGTTCTATAACGTAATCTAAGTTGAAGCCAGCTCTACAAAACGGTACTTAAAGCAAGGCAAAAGACTTCTAGGGAAGAGAGATATTAACGATCAAACGTTCGATACATTTTTTGGGACACCCTGTATTTGTAAGTATGTCAACAAAGGCGGTGAGGCGGTGGCAGTGTTTCGTCTTCAAGGAACTGTATCAAGTGATGAAGTCACGGAATACCAGATGGGACGGCATCAGTAGCAACGAAGCGCGCGTACTGAACTTCAGTATACATGAAAAATACCCCGCCGTTGTTCATCTAGCCGTCCATCATGAAAATGGTCATCGCGTTTACTTCACACCTGAATATGCTCAGGAAGAGTTGCAAGTCCTCCTCATACGACGTTGACAGCATTCTTCCATTTGTGTTAGACGGACTCACTCAGACAATCGACCGGACCCCTCCGCCGGACAGTCCGAATCTGCCAGAGTCGCGCCGGACCCAGTTGACCAATGAGAGAGGGGCAAATGGGCGGTCCGTCGCGGTGACATCACTGGCAGGCAAGTGGGAGGCTTCTCCGGCCCTGCTGCAAAAGTACGCCATTTCTCCGGCGCGACTCTGCCAGATTTGGCGGACTCGCGCCGGAGAAATTTGCCCGGCGCGAGTCCGCCAGATTTGGAAGAGCCGCGCCGGAGAAAATCGGAGGGGTCCGGAGCAGAAATGGGAGGCCTCCGGAGCAGAAAATGGGAGGTATCCGGAGCAGAAAATGGGAGGTATCCGGAGCAGAAAATGGGAGGTATCCGGAGCAGAAAATGGGAGGTGTCCGGAGCAGAAATGGGAGGGCCCCGGAGCAGGCTGCGTATCGATTTGGCGCGTAGCAAGCAAACGTCTAACTCCACGGTGATGAGTCCTCTGTTTACGCTCTTTCTCCATATTTTAATCGTCGTTTCTTTGATTTTGTTGTTTTTCCGCGTTTCTTTACCGTTTTTTTTCTTTTCCGCGTTGCTCTTCGTCGCGTTGGCGTTTATGTTGTTGTAAGTTCCTCGTTTTCAGGTTTATGTTTCAAATTTTCGTGCGGTTGCACTCAATTACCTTCAGTGTTTGGCTCTTTTCGACTTGCTGAGACATCGTAGACTAATGATGGAGTGGTTTTTGTGATTAATTCTGGATTTTCGAAACAATGAGGTTAGTTGCGCAACTTTCAAACCAGTGTTTACTAGCCAGCATGGAACGAGGTCAAATTTACCCTGTATTCTTACCTTAATCCAGAGCATTTGCATCACCTTAAGGTAAATACTGTAGAGGAATTCATCGCACGTAATAGGCGTCACTGCGGACGCTGTCGGCGTCTTGCTGATTGAGCGCTCTTTCGTACCTCTTGCCGTCTGCTGTCTCTCCCATGCACGAATTATCTTGGTCGGACGCAATGACGTCCAGTCTGTGCATTTGATAAATCGCCTATACCTTTGGTAGTGTAAGCGGGTTGATGGCTTTTTGGATCGATTTATACCTCAGATGTGTCTTATGCAGCTCGAAATATGCGTAATTGATTGTGTCTATCTTGTGCATGATTACGAGTATGCGCACTGGAAGTATATTTTAATCCTTAATATATGTTGATAGATACGGACGCAGAGCCTGCTGTTTTGATAGAGGTTCTCGTCACATCTTTATACCAACTCAAAGAATCTTTGCGCACTTGAACGTTTTATTGCACACAATTCATCTTGAGGATATCTCCCGTAATGTCATCATTTCATTATCATGACATTTCAGGACACGGGATCCTGCTGTACTTGCCAAGTGCGATGTTATCGTTGACGTGTGTATACGATCATTCGAAGAAACGATACGACCATCACCAATTGTAGGTCTTGCTTTGCATGCTGTTAAGTTTGAGTCTCCTACAGTCATGAAGATCATACAATTAATGTTAGTAATTCCATAATCGTGCTGTTTTCAGAGAGTTCAATGAGACGATGCAGACATTTGGGCCTGGATTCTAACTCTAGACTCAGTTCAGCTGGATTGATCTAGGCTCATTATGGAAAACAACTGATTGCAGAGGTAAGCATTGTCAGTCAGGGTTAATCTTTCTTATTCAGTTTATTATCGTCAGATACTTGATTTCTTTCACGACGATAAGATGGTGTATATATTTTTTCGAAAGCTTTACGAAACGTTTGTCGAAGCCATAGATGCTATCGATAACGGCATACCACAGTATGATGGCACACCCAGGTAAGAGCCTTTTCAGTATCCATTTATATCTTGCTTGAAGTTTTATTTTTTTTTCGAATAACGTTTTGGATGAGAATCATGCTTTAATCATCAACATATTGTATGCTGATTTCTTCCTATCTATATTGATTTGGCTGTGTGGTTTTGCTGCTTCAACATATGACTTTGAAAATATCAAACATCTGAGGCGGTATGCATCAATCTCCCGTTTTGAAAGCGGGCGATCATTTTCAATAGTAAAATGATTGCCCGGCCGGGTTGGCCGCCCGACCCGTAATGTACGAAGCTGCGGCCAACCCGGCCGGGCATTCATTTTTTATTGGAAATGATCGCCCGCTTTCAAAACGGGAGATTGATGCATATCGCCCCTGGTGGACTTTCTGGTCGTGTCAATCATGTGAGTCCCTACTGGAACGAAACTGACCCCAAGCCCGACGAGAGGTTTCAACAAGCTATAGATCTTGTTGGAGGTTAGTCTGGGTGAACCGCAGTCAAGGTGTTGGCTGTTTGACATCACCCATGCTGTGTTTCACCTTTGATTGCATGTTTCTCGCGCAACTGCGTTTGTGCGGTGAGAGTCGCGTCGCGGAATGTCTTGAGTCAGCACGGTAACGCAGGTCATGCTATCATCATTTATAGTGCAGCTTTGAGATCACGCTAGATTAGGCGATTTTACAATGCTGGTTGAGGAGCTTTCTAATCTCTGCGGCATTGACGGATGCATATTTGTGCACGTGACAGGTACATCTGAAATTTCTCATATTTTTTGCCAATTTCTTCATTTTGTGGTATTTAGGGTTTATCGGAGGTAACAAGGCATTCGAAGGAGCTCTAGCTATGGCAAAGAAGGCGCTCGAGATTGGAGATGCGGAGATTTGTGTTAACGTTGCATTTAAGTAATGGAGTGCAAGAGCATCGTGCTTTTGCTGGCCCAACAACTTTGGAAGTATCAGAATGAGAAT
The DNA here is from genome assembly GCA_958299035.1 of Cylicocyclus nassatus. NCBI lineage: Eukaryota > Metazoa > Nematoda > Chromadorea > Rhabditida > Strongylidae > Cylicocyclus > Cylicocyclus nassatus. The sequence goes on along the minus strand of CATQJL010000001.1, from coordinate 43,210,210 downwards.
TTTTTCTTCTGGATGATATCCCGAGTGATTTGGATGCAGGGATCGGTTCATAATATTTGATTGAGTTGATTGTTTGGAGTCAAGATAATGATAAATGTTTCAGCTAGCAGCAAGATCTGAAAATGGACAGGAGATAAAGAAAATGAAACTGGACAATGAACAAGCAGTGAGCAGTACTGAACAAGCAGTAAGCAGTACCGTGGAACCTGCTCATTAGGATAGTTTCTGATAGAGAACAGAAATCTTTCAACTCTTCCCTTGTCTTTACCTCATCACAGCTGCATTCATTTTTCTTCCCACCGTCGTGGTATCTGTATAGTATTTCTTGTTTACTAAGTATCGGTCATGCCGTAGGACTCTCTCGTAGTCGAAATATTGTTCAAGTTGCTCTTGCTATATTCTCTAACTGTGATTCTCTGTAAAATATGGTGATTTCGTTTATCACGTCGTATAACTACTTGTCGAGTTCTAATTCAAACTGTGTCTACCAAAAACTTCCGCCCAAATTCTTGATTATGCTAATTTTTTCTTCGATCATGAGTAAACTATTAATCGGGTGTTTGCAAACTTGGGTCGCGCTGAACTCCTACCCGGGGGGGGGGGTCCTATTCGGCTAATTTGGGTGGGGTTTAGAGACAAAATTGGGGTTTGGAGCTTAAAGGCAGCGTCCAGGCAAGTCTGGACCTATGGGGATTTTACATGGAAAGTACTTTTGGGGCCCTAACTAACCCACTACCCAACCGGCAGCTCAGGTAGTGCTGTAACGCCTGAGATATTCTGCTCGAAACTGGACCCCGCGACCGTGTTTCGCATGGATTCATGGCGCAAAGCGTGGATCCTGGCGCGAAACTCCCATGAATCCATGCGAATACGTTCGCGGGGGTCTGTTTCGAGGGGAATATCTCCGCCATTAGCACTACCTGAGCTGCTGCTTCGGCAGTGCCTTAGTTAGGGCCCCAAAAGTACTTTCCATGTAAAAGCCCCATAGGTCCAGATCTGCCTGGAAGCTGCCTTTAATTAGGGCTAATTACAGTATGCCGCGGCAGACTTGCGGAGCACAAAATCGGGGGGCTCCGGAGCAGAAAATGGGAGGTATCCGGAGCAGAAAATGGGAGGTATCCGGAGCAGAAAATGGGAGGTCTCCGGAGCAGAAAATGGGAGGTATCCGGAGCAGAAATGGGAGGTCTCCGCCGGAGAAATGGGAGGGCTCCGCCGGACAAATGGGAGACCCACCGCTGGGGAAACGCCGCGACCCTGCCATTTCTCCGGCGGAGGGGTCCTATCCGCTGTCTGAGCAGTATGCTGTTTACGGCCGTCATTCCTTCAGTACTGATGACTGCGATATCCACCGGACTAGCGCATTTCTTCTTCACCTTCGTAGTATCTCCCCAACTAAACGGATTCGGTTCTTAATTACGACCCCCCCCCTCAGTCATACGCCCAAGACGAGCCCTCAGGTCGGGCGCGCCTGATCACGCTCAACCCTGGCTCCACAAGGGGGGACCCGAAACGCTGTATATCAAAGAGCATTATCTTGAAGTTTTTAAATTCTTCGAAGGCGAGTTGGTTTTTTCACTTAATGCTGATCGACTCATTTCAAAATGCTGTAGGACGTTCAGCAATATCTTTTGCATTAAAAACAAGAACTTCGAATTAATCATTTAATTCAATTCGTGCCTAATTCTATTGTACTTAATAACTTCTTCTTATCAAATGTTCACAATAAAAATCCTCAAAAAGCCAACCGTCAATTTGTGAAAATGTTTGGGTACACAATCACAAGCATTCCAAACAATAGCAATAGATAATTGAGTGGAACTTGGATTCCCTAGAACAGCCGTGCAAAGCCGGGTACAGCAGTACTTTATGACAGTATAAATGCAATATATTAATAAAGAGGAGGTTCAAAAATTCAACAGAATATGATTTGGATAAAATACATGAGATGGGATCGTCAATCAACTTCTTCTATAGTTTTCTCCCTATGCCATATATCAGGAAACACCAAAACGGCGACAGTGAGTGCGTACAGAGTACAAAAAATTACAATGAAGTTGAAAACGAAGTTGTAATCACCACACACCAAAGGTGCATCGCGGCTGTAAATATAAAGGTTTAAAGAGTCAAAGCAAAAGTTCTTGCTAAAAATCATGAAACTAAATGGAGTATTAAATGAGAAATGGATCAAGAGTAGCCTTCTTGTTCAAGTACGTATAAGTAAATATGAAATTTGGCATAGCGTTATAGATTAAGGCCCGTAAGAAAGCGATTCATCTGTTAATGAGGAAAATGAGGAAAACCTCATATGGAGGCGAGACATGCGTTCTCTAACATCTGACTGACAAGCGAACGATCCCAAATTAAGGGGGCAAATCGGAATGAACCGCATATTGTTAGATGCGTCTTGATGAGCTGATTCCAAATCTACCTTTCGTATCTGCGGAGCCGTTCTCTGCAAAAAGTTATAAGCGTTTGAAAATGTGAAGTCACTGGGGTTTCAGTGCATAATGTGCTTCAAAATCCAACTTGGCAGTGTATGACTAGCATGATAAGGAATGTACTGATTTCAAGAGATGCTCACATTTAAAGAAACAAAAATAAGTGTTTTTAAACAACTAATTCTCGAGGTATGGCGTGTATTATTACCAAACTTGTACTTTTCATTGCTC
>CATQJL010000001.1:43111596-43207041 GCA_958299035.1 Cylicocyclus nassatus | reverse complement strand
TTTATCAAACTGTTCCGAAACTTCTCTCCGTTTTTTCGACCTACCATAAAAACACGTGAAATAGAGGCATGCAAACGTTTTAAAATTACTTGTCGCAGCTTTCTTCTTTTTAGCAGTCATGGTTCTGTTCTGGTTACTCTTGGGGTTACCGCAGTAGTCGCCGAAATTTCGAATTCATGGTTTCTACCAAATCCGAATTTGGCAATTTTAATCATGTTTTGAACCCTTGAAAAGGCTGATTAGAAAGACAGCGTTAATAAAGTACAAAGCAATGCAGTTTTTGGCATTTTCAGCTTGCTTCTCAATATTCTTTGGAATAACTTTTCTGAAAGTCTTTACTTTTGCGGGGTCGCAAAATACCAATACGATCCATACTTTAACGAATCTTTGATATTGAACCTTTCAAAAATCGATTATAATTATAACTAACTCTGCAAAGCAATAAAGGTTTACCGCTCTAAACATCAAACTTCGATTATGATAATTTATCGCCAAAGACTTTACGAATTGAAAGGAAAAAATGCCTATTAGAAAGAAGAGGAAAAGCTACATCGATAGACACCTTTTGTGCCCTGTTTGATATTTTATGAGTTTTGGGATGACCAAGATTGAACGCCAAAAATATAATTTTGAAAATTTTGTGAAGCCAGCTACAGCCAGAAATTGTCACTGCATTGCACTTTTTCCGCTGACTGTTATCAAAGCTTTCTCCAAAGTTCGAAAGCAAATGCCGAAAAAATACGAAAACTTGACAAAGTTTAAGAACGGAAATATCTTTCGGAACCTTCCTAGTATTTGCGCAACACTTTCCTATACGTTCTTGGGGCGAAAATTCAGAGGGGCTTTTTTTCGAAATGGTCTACAGTGTACTAGAATGGAGTATGTACGACACAACATTCTTGCAACGAGCATTCTTCCCTCAACTCGTTCATATTCATCACTGCTTTTTCTGAGCGCGGAATGTCGTTTGAGCGGTTTTATTTCAGCCCGCTTCAAAACTTCTGCCTCCACAAATGCTCTGGCCTCGAACAGAGTTCACGCGATTTGATCGTCGCGATTCAATCGCTACTAGACAACTGTTACGAGTTCATTGCATGCCGATCAGCTTGCATTTCGGTTGTGATACTTTCCCAGCTCGAAATTTTTGAATGAAAAATGAAAATGAATGAAAATTGCGACGATCAAATCGCGTGAATTCTGTCCGAGGCCTAAAAAGCGCCATGATTGACACCAAGCTGCACTTGAAATGTTTGCTCAATGTCCTGGTAATAACGCCTAGCCATGATGTCTTTCTTTTCCGTAACACTACCAATCCTTCTCTTGCATTAGAGGAGGCTGCGATTTGGCGAATTGTCTTTATTTACAAAGCAGTGCAACGAAAATCCGGCTGCTATATAAATAGAGCTTTGCGATGAATGTAGATTTCAAAGATAAAACCCTGAATATGGATGGCCTCTTTGTACTTTGAGGTGTACTGACATCAAAATCAAGACGAGCATACTCTTGGTAGCTCACGAACTACCATCAAACAGGAACTGCACAAATAAAATGTGCTTCATGTATCAATAATTAGTTTAAGCGAATCGCTGAACCTATTTTCTCCAAAGACTTTGAAGCGCAGTCTATTAGAGATTTTGCGATCCTGTAAAATCCAGAAAAATCTAATTTTCTAGACCCTCGGATGATGGCTGCATTACGGGTCTGGTTGGAGAAGCCAGCACAGATTACCGTCATTTTTTCATGCAATTCCGATAAGGTTGGCATCTGCTGGATTTATTTTCATCACTGCACCTTATTCTTTGCAAGAATCTATATTCAAAATTTCACCACGAAATTTTTGCTACGGTGAAATTTCCCTACACGATTTTTAGGTTTGTCAGCTATCTTCAACACTTCAGTCGCTTGTTCTCTATGATTTCATGATAGAGCATCTTGACGAAGACGCACGTCTAATCTTTTTATCGTCTTGGCTGACATTTGAATTGGCCACCTATGCAGCGAGAAATACGGCGGTATAGTTTCCATGATGATTATTATGTCAGATCCTTTGTGCACCAGCATGATTCGTCTTCTTGTGATTCGATGTATTTTAGGGTTTCGTGATTGCAGAGCTCATTAATCTAATTAGGGATGTACACTTCCGGATAACGACGCAAAAGGTCGATCGCCCAGAAATCAGCCATGTAGAATGGGCGATTGACAAGCGAAATGCAAGTTTTGCAGATGCTATAGGCGCTCCAAAGGTTTGTTAAATATATTCCCTTGTGCATCTTCATTAGAAAGTGGAAACATCTGATACAGATTCCCAGCGTTTCTTGGGATGATGTTGGAGGTCTCGAAGAAACGAAGCGTACAGTGATTGAAAGTATTGAATCAAACTTGCATGGCACTGGACTCAAAAGATCAGGAGTAATTTTCTTTGGACCTCCAGGCTGTGGAAAGACACTCATTGCTAAAGGTGGGAGATGCTCATGGAGTCAGCTGCGTAAAATCGCCGTTTCCAGCCGTGGCAACCGAGTTCAAAATTGCTTTCTTGAACGTCAAAGGACCAGAATTGCTGAATAAGTATGTCGGCCAAAGTGAAGAAAATCTGCGAAAAGGTAGATAATGGAAATACCAGCTATCCAAACAATTCAGCCATTTCTCTTTCAAGTTTTTGAAAGAGCTCGGCAAGCATCACCCTGCGTGATATTTTTTGATGAGCTGGATTCTCTGGCGCCAAGTCGAGGACGAAGTGGAGATTCCGGGGGCGTTGCTGACAGGTGAGCTACAGTTTTTATAATATTTGTTGGCTGAAGAAGACTAATTTTGTTATGCATAGTCCTTAGGGGAGAGTGGGGGGGGGGGGGGGTTGGGGGAAGGAATAATAAATCGGTCATGAACGTAGATTTTCAAGCAACAAAAATACTCACTTGTCTGATATGGCCCCGGCTGTTTGATATGAAAGTCTCTTTAGAGGAATGAGGAAAGCGAATAAGATGATTAAATTATCCAATGAATGGCTATCAATCCCAACAGCTTTTCTAAGTTTTAACTGCCGTATTCACAATTAGTTTTGTAGAGATTCATATTTCTGCTGATCCCTTCGCTACTGAAATATTTCTAGTGTTTGAAATCTCTGTATAGTATTTAGCTCGTTACAGGATAGTTTCACAACTATTGGCAGAACTCGATAGCCTTCATCAATCGCCCCATATCAAGGTGTTCGTCATGGCCGCTACCAACAGAGCAGATTTGTTGGATCCAGCATTGCTAACTCCGGGAAGGTACCAGCGGGCATTTATGAGTATGTGCATTCGCTGAACACATTTTTTTTTGAAGATTTGATAAAATCATCGAGGTCAAGCCTGGAACAGATCTGGAGTCAAAAGTGAAAATCTTGGAAGCGGTAACGCGGAAGTTACATTTGGCTAAGGACGTGGACTTGCATGCTGTGGTAAGACATTTTCGAATGTATTGTGCACCTAAGAAAGTTCTGTTGAATTGAAGTTCTGCTTAGGCTGAAAAGTGTGGTGAGATAGCGACGGGAGCTGAGATGTATGGGCTTGTGTCAGCAGTCGTACTTGAGGCAATACGTGAGCAGGTGAGACGATTTTTGTCATGGATTTAGCAGACTGCTATGGTCCTAAATTTTTAGAAAAGGCAGATATTAGATTGGTTGACCTCACAAACTTACAAGTCTTCGAATGGAAGACTTTTGAACGTTTAGAAAGTTTACAGTTGTGTAGTTTTGACGGTCAGTATAATGTCCTGAGGGTTACGTCAATATTTCCGAGATTTTTCTCGCCGATGAATTGCGCGACTTATACTTCAAAAATGACCACAGAGCGCGCATTTGTTTACGCGCCCCTATGGTCGGCTAAACCATAGTAAGCCTACCATCTACCAGGTTATACGCATCAATATATTCATATCGTTCGGTTAGTGGCATTTATAAGTGCTTTAGCGTAAGGAGGTTAGGAAAGAAATTTTTGAATGAAGCAAAATTACAAATTCAACAAATCGATCAATTAGTGTCATAAACTTACTATAATCTGTGATGCTATAGAGGCTATAACAGAATTACCATTTCACACGACAACATTGCAGATTCATCTTATCGAAGCTGGTCATGCTGTGCCTTCTCATATGAAAGGAATCGTTACTCAGGCTCATTTCGAAGCAGCTCTAGAGAAGAAAAGATTGGAAAAGAGACCTACAATCAAATCAGCTTCTTATGCCTACTAGAAACGATTTCTCATGCATGTCCTTGCTTTACATTTTTTCTCCGAAACGGGTAAATCTTCTGATGCTGCTTACTTGATCTAATTGAATTTACTAGCCAAATGTTGAGACGCTAACAAAGTTGTTTGCAGCGGGAGAGAATTGAAAGTAATAAAAGATGGCTGGAAGAACAAATCCTTGATAAACAAGTTCGAAATGGTCATAATATAGGAAATATTCTAGATGGGTGGAGGTTTACAGGTCGTTAGGGCGACCTATACCAAGGTTGCTTATATCGCAAAGCACTTGTGAAACATTATGGAAGAACGAAAAATCTATGAATGTAATGTATAAGAGATGGTATGGAATTCACATCACTTCTTCTATATGTATTCTGAAATTACAAAAGATTCGCAGCGAGCAGGATTCGAACCTACGCGGGCAGAGCCCAATTGATTTCTAGTCAATCTCCTTAACCACTCGGACATCGCTGCATGAAAACTGTGATTTCATAGTATTCTACCAATCGGGATTTGTGTGTAATATTATATCAATGAACGGTTCATGAGACTTCTGTTGAACACCTAAATATACCCGGAAAACTCCAATATTGCCGCCAAGTTTCACTTTAAAAAAAAAATTCCATTCAAAATGTGTACGAATTCGCTCAACAATATGCGAGATTCCTGAAATATAGCACTATTTATTCTTGACTTAAAACCGGCAACATCCAAAGGTAAATGACGCAGATATCAAATGCATTTGATTTCGTTTGTTATTTTGCTTTTTTGAATAAAACAATGACTATCGGTCTTCCGAAATTGATCCCGTACGCCTTTTTCTTGCCATTGGTGGCTAAAAAGATGTAGCAGTTGCCTGTTTTAAAAGCACTGAACTCAAGAAATCTTATACGTTCTTACCAGCTTATGCATTTCCTTCGGTCTATAATTAACGTATATGTAATAGAGCCCGATGAAGTATATAGTTATGAACGCATACATAATTGACGCTATAACAAACAATGACCCAAAAATCTACACCAAATCACAAACCTTACCAAATATCGGTTGCGTCTCATAATAAAGTTGATCGGTAGCCCACACATGTTCTGATGCCTGGTACATTTCCTTGTATACTAGCCCCAGGTACCCTAAATACCGTTGAAGTTCTCACACATTAATTCAAATGCTAATGTGCACTCTTTTAGCTTATCAGTTTGGCAACCAATTATATCTTTTTTCTGCTCTACAATATTCTAGTGTAAGGAAGAAGGACCGTTTTGATCTAATAGGTGATCCGATATTGTGATCTGCGCGCGCCAAAGCGCTTGTTGATTGTTTTGTTTTCGTTCGTGATTATTGCCGATATTATTGACGACGAGGAGCGGCGGTGGCCGCATTGTTATTTTCTTTTAATTCTGTTCTTTCTCTTCGTGAGTCTTTTCTTGTACTGCCCACAAGGCAGGCTTCTGCTTTTCCAGTGTTCTTTTTTTTTCCCGTTAGTAAAGTTTTCGTTATTCTTCTGTCGCAAATCCTTCTACTCACGTGGCCCGCCACCCAAATTCTATTTTTACATGGGGGCCGAACAAATTTGAACACGGGAAACAATTTTTTTTTGCAAAACTTCTTGTCGGGGGAAATTTTGCATCGTTGTGGCGTGGACTACTGGGCCAATTATTGTGCTGGTCGATCCACAGGTCATCTGTGGAAGACCATTGAGCACATACGGGTACAAGAGCCTCTGGTCGAGGTGGTACCTGGAAATCACCGTGAGGTGAGGTGCCGGTTGGATCCACAGTTGTCTGTGGAACACCGTAAGGCACACTCAGGTACGAGAACCTCTGGACGAGGGGGTACCTACACACCACCGTGGGTGGGAAGGACTTGCTAGAAGCAAGAACCTTCATTGAGTGAAGCAGGAAGCTGCCGTGAAGCCCTGCTCGATCGATTGATAACGGAAAAGGCTGATTCTTTTCTGTTTCAGAGCATGGCGGAATCCATGGATGAAGAAATGGAGGCCATGATCCTCATGGACGAGGAGGGCAAGCGCATTGAAGATCTTCAAGCGCAAATTGCCGGATTGACGCAGCAAGTGCGTCAACTAGTGGAAAAGCAGTCTCAGGTATGCGTTGTACCTGTCAAAATGGGAGAATACTTAGCAGAAATTCGCAGCCTTGTGAATAAGGGTAAGCGAAAAGGCGAAGCTAGGAAAAGCCCTAGAAGCACTAGCGCCGATTGTCTGCAAATAGATAACGCCTGTGAGGGACTGCAAGTAGAAATTAGAAAAATTGAGCAGCTGTTTGAAGAAATAAATAAGCTCAAAAATGTGGCCGTGGATCAACTAGAAAAAGACTTAGTTGAAATCCTAGAGCAAGCGCAGTTTGATGACGGTGCGATGAGAAAGCTGTCACAACTTCTTGCGGTAGACTCAACCCAAGTGGTAGCAAGCGTACAGCGCATCTTCGGGTTAGGGGTCGACAACTCGCAAGTAGAACAGCCGCGTACAGATGGAGAAGAATTAAGAGCTAGAGCTACTGTACATATTCTTCAGAGCCGTGGCGAGGGACAGTCGAGTGACAGCGCACCACCCAATTTTCAAGACGCGCTGAAGCAGTTACGTACCAATGAAGTCCCTAAAGACTTGCAGCTGGCCGAATTTGACCCAATCGCGGCCGCAAGAGGTGATTATTCGCGCGATAGAATCGCGCCAGTAACACAAAATAGGCGTTATATATTGCCACAGAGACAAATGATTCCTCATTTGCAGAGAGAGCAGCCCGCGAGAGAGCCGCCAAAGCTGCCGGAATCCCTCTCCAAGAAGTCGAGGAGGATTTGCCAAGGTAGGAATGATACACTTACTTCTGAAATGGGGTTGACAAGTGTAGTATGTTCCGCGTTCACCGCGATGGCTCTGCCAGAGGTCCCAGTATTTGAGAACGGGCAAGAAAAAGGGTTTGACAAATTTCTGCGCTCTTTTATGATCAAATATGGGAGATTAAACTTGGGGGATGAAATGCTCATCCACTTGTTGTGCTCGAAGTTATCGGGACAACCTCGGGTGGTGGTGGAGACTCTTCCCCTGGAGGTTCGGGAGGGAACGTTCCAAGAATTTGTGGCTGCGTTAACAGCCAAATTCAAGGAAAACGAGTCTGCCAACAGGATGGAGGCATACATTAGCCTCAAAAACATCCTTTACTCTGGGAGTATCTCAGAGTACTGTGTTCGGCTAGAACAGCTGACAAGGGCAGCCTACCCCGAATCGTCGGAGAGGAAGCTTTCCATTCTGCGCACTGAAGAGCTGATCGCACAACTCACTGATTGGCCGGAGTACGTTCAACTGTACACGGAGGTAGAACAGACTCCTGCGGAGGAGGCTTATGAGAAGCTAAAGGCCCTGGCACAGCGAATTGAGAGAAGTAGGGAAGTGGCACTACACTTGAAGCACGAGGCCACGAATAAGCTGAGACGTGTTCCCCTCGGGATAAAAGGACGCCAGACGCCACAAGGGAGGAAGTACTCGATTCGTCCTGAGATAGAGCAAAGAAATAAGGACCACTCAGAACGGTCGAACCTGAGCCGGAACGGACAGCAAGAAGTATCGAAGAGTCGAGAATTGCTGTGCCACAACTGCAAAAAGCCCGGACATTTCAGAAGGGACTGCAAGGAACCTTCACAGATACAGCATACTTCCAGAATTTCAAGGGAAGTCTCACAAGGAGGCAAGAACAATGCCACGAATGAACGGGGTGCAGGATCTTTCTCTGCTGTGCTACGGCACTGGGCATGTACAACAATCGCAAAGAAGAACGCTAGTGACCTGGTAGGCAGTCAGACACTAGAAACGGTGAAGTTTCTTGGACTGCAAAGGGAGGCACTAGTGGATTCTGGATCTCAGATTAGTATCATGCCGCTGGAGCTCCTGTTGACAGCTCAGGAAAGGGGATTCGACATAGACGAAGACGTGGAACAGATCCCGCAGAGGGAATATCAATCAGTCTATGATGCTTCAGGCAATTTGATGACCTTTAAAGGTGCGATTCGTCTAACCCTAGAAATAGACAATGGACCTCAATGCCGAGCTGCCTTCTTCGTCATGAAAGGAGGTGATGACAGGATAGTGCTGGGAACAAACATCCTAAACGCACTCGGCTTCTCGGTCTGCAGGGAAGGTAAGTCCTGCAGGTGTCCAAGAAAGCGAACAAACCAACAAAGGGTCGAAAGATGGAATAACAAGCATTCCAGGAAACGCATTAAGGCTAAGGAAGGGCAGCATGCCAAAGTAGCCGCACTCTACATCAGACCTGGCGAAACTAAAGGACTGGAACTGACAAGCACCTCGACCGAACAAACACAAGTTTTGTGGTCTAGCGATAGCTTAGTTCCTAATGCAGTATGCGACACTGCGAACGGGGCAGTGAAGATCCCCGTCACCAATTCATCGGCAGAACCAAGGATATACCGGGTCGGTGAGATAGTGGGTGAGTGGGGAAAGACCAAATTGGCGGAAGAAGCCCCCTTCACTATGCTAATATGCTAGAGCGGACGACAACACCTCCACCGGCGAGGAAAGCTCGTCTTCTAAAACTGCTAAGAGAAAAGAAAACTGAGCAAGGTGAGGACAAGGCTTGGGAAAAGCTAGTGGAAAAGAACAGCGATGTGTTTGCTATCACAGACCAGGAGCTCACGCAGACCTCGCTTGTAGAGCATGATATTGACACAGGCTCATCACAGCCGATACGCCAAAAGCCAAGACCAATTCCTTTGGGAACGAGAGCAGCGCTAAGGCAAATCCTCACCGATCTTCAGGAAAGAAATATAATTCAACCCAGTCATTCAAGTTGAGCCGCTCCCATAGTACTGGTACAGAAAAAGGACGGCAAATTGAGATTATGCGTGGATTATCGAAAATTGAATCAAGTCACAAAAGTGGATAGCTATCCCTTGCCGCGGATTGATACAATTCTCCAAAACCTCAAGGGAAAGAAGTATTTTTCAACTCTGGATCTTGCCTCGGGATATTGGCAAATAAAATTGACAAGTAATGCACGCGAAAAGAGTGCATTCGTTACGACGGAAGGACTGCACGAGTTTAACGTGCTGCCATTTGGATTGGCATCATCCCCTCCAGTTTTCCAACGGCTAATGAATGCAGTCCTCGGTCATCTTCTAGGTGACGAAGTAGCTTGCTATCTGGATGACGTAGTGGTAGCAACAGCGACAGCAGAGCGTCACATAGAAAGATTAGAAGAAATTTTTCAAGCTTTTTGCAAAGCAAACTTGAAGCTCAATCCAAGGAAGTGCACCTTGTTAGAGCACACAGTCGAATTCCTAGGTCATCTTGTAGATGCAGAAGGAATACACATGGACCCGAAGAAGGTCTCTGCAATCGTGGAGTACCCGTTACCTCAAAGCCGTAGCGAGCTAAGCTTATTAGCTCGCTACGGCTTTGAGGTAACGGGTACTTATAGCTTACTTTATTGGTATGTGCTCCTACTATAGGAAATTTGTCCTTGGCTTTGCGAAAGTTGCTGCGCCTTTGCATGAGCTAACCTCTGAAAAACAGCCTTTTGAATGGACACCAGAACGATTGCAGGCTTTCGAATTATTGAAAAAAGTGATAACATCGGCTCCGGTGTTAACACAGCCAGACATTGAGGGGGCGCGAAGTGGCGAAAAACCATTTCAAATCCATACTGACGCCAGCTATTCGGGATTAGGAGCAGTTCTCAGTCAGAAGGGTGATGATGGTCTGCTTCATCCAATTTACTTTGCGTCAAAAGGGCTGACTAAAAGCGAGCGTAATTACCATATCACAGATCTGGAAGCTCTCGCCGTAATCTTTGCACTAAGGCGATTTCACATGTTCGTATATGGACTAAGTGTAGAAGTATGTACAGACCACCAACCACTTACATCCTTGTTTACTAGAGCTAATGTCTCAGCAAGGGTACTACGATGGGCGCTCGAGTTACAAAAGTATAACCTCAAGATGGTTTACTTAAAAGGAGCGGCAAACAGGGTCGCGGATGCCTTGAGTCGAGGCGCTGCGCAGGCCCAGGATGGAGACCAGGATGAGAGTCTGGCAAACGGGCTCATTGTAGCAGCAGTCACCGAAGAACCTGAGTGGACAGTGGAGCTCAGGCGAGACCCACTCTACGGGGGTATCATGCAAGCATTGGAGCAAGGGAAGGAACCACCTTCGAGGAAAATTCTGAGGAACTACACTGTCTCAGATTTCACCCTATCACAGGGCTATTTGTGCCTCGTGGGGAAGGATGGTTATAGAAGAGTGGTACCAAAGGAGCGCCGCAAAGAAGTGTTTTTGGAAGCTCATTCATCGTTGCTGGCAGGACATTTTGGTCCCCGGAAACTGATGAGAGAGTTGTCCAAAAAGTTCTTCTGGGATAGTATGCATAAGGACATACTTGAATGGGCGGAAGAGTGTAAAATGTGCACTCTATACAACCACAAACCCAAAATGACTCCACCCCTGAAACCTATAGCTGTCTCCAAACCATACGAGATCATTGGCATCGACATACTGGAAATGGGATTAACCACCAGTGGAAATCGCTACATTCTAAGTGTCATAGACCACTTTACAAAGTATGGAGGAGCTTACGCTGTATCGTCCAAGTCAGCGGAAGAAGTCACTAGAGTACTATTTGAAAGATGGATAGCAGAAGGTTGCCGATTCCCTAAATGTATCCTGTCTGATCAGGGAGGGGAGTTTGACAACAAGATGCTGAATGAGTTGTCCAAAACTTTAGGGATGAACCAAACATTCACTAAAGGTTACGATCCCAGAGAGAATGGGTTGACAGAGCGATTTAACAAAACCATCATACAGTTGCTGAGAAAGAAGGTAGAGATTCCGGTGGAGTGGGACAAGATGCTTCCATACTGTGTGTTAGCATATAACACTGCTATACACGAGTCCACTGGTGAATCACCATTCTTTCTACTCCATGGGTTCGATCCTTATGTTCCCCGAAACAGCGCTGATAATGCAATCACAACTTATATGGTGGACCTGGACAGTTACGTGAACGAGCTTGTGGTGGGGATGCGCATGACTCACGCACTTGTCCGCGAAGAAAACGAAAAGGCTCGGAAAAGGATGAAGCTCGACTACGATCAAAAGCACAAGGTCAACGAGAAACCGTTGACTTTAGGCGACCGGGTATATATGAAGGTACCTATGGAAAAGTCTTCATCTAATCACCCTAAACTAGCTAATGATTGGTCAGGACCCTTTAGAGTGATTGAACTCAGTGATAACAGCGCTTTAATTACGTTGATAAATGCGAATGATGAGCCTAAACGCGTGCCGTTTGATCAGCTCAGGAAAGTGCCCCGAGGTGTAGATAATGAGCCTGTCAAAACAACCAGGGGAAGAGCAAAAAGGGGTAGACCTAAGAAAGTGCCCCGGGGTCTTGAGAATGAACCTGGCAATGTAACGACAACCAAAGCAAAAAGAGGTAGACCGAGAAAAGTCTCGAGTTCTAAAGTTTTGTGTTTCAGAGTCGAAGTTGGAGACCCACGGACGGATCCACTGCATCTCCTACACCCCTGCAGCTGCGGCATTTTCGGAGAGCGTGCACATGTGGCCCTGCCCGGATTGCGATGCCAGTTAGCCAGGTCGAAGAAAGTAAAGAACCTGTTCGAGCTCGCGAATGTTGCTTCAATCGCCATGGAACCCACTTGGGGAGACTGGAGAAAAGAGAACGAGCTCTTGAAGAAGCAGTCCACACACCTGTCGGTCATTGGACTTAGTTGTGCCATCACAGCTCATCGGTCGTTCTGCCATGATTTTGCTATGGCACTTCGCGAGAGAGAAGGACAACGGCTTCACCATCCGGACATTTTCACGCAAAGGACGGATTACGATTTGTCAGCATATTACAATCAAGCACTCGCGAGAAAGGAACAACTCAGTCACTTGGACGGAGACGACATGCCGACGAATTCGATTATTCTAGCCTTGCCGAAGGCTTTCGAGCGTGTGCGGAAGGAGGTTGTCGCGGAAGATTCAGTGAAGTTCGTTGTGTACAACCACCTTGACGACATGGCGGATCAATTGAACAAAATACCCATTAGCGCGGCGATGCTATGGGTTTGGCCGGAGAAAATGCCGAGGTCGGACCAGATGAGAAGGAGCATGCAGGCCGTCGAGAGGCATTTGCAATGCGGTGGAACGTTGGACTGCTTTCCGCCACCTTTCGAGAAGGCCCGCAAGGAAGAGTGGGAGGAACTCCGAAAAGTCTGCGTTGAAGTCGTGCGAATGTTGACTGGACCGGCCAGGGGGTTTGACGCCAAGGTGATAGACCACTATGGACCATTAGAAGATGCAATCCCGAAGCTCCACCTGGCCACATGTTTGGGAATAAGCCCCCGGAAAGGAGAAGATAAGTTGCACGGATGGCAAATTTTAATTTTCCTGGAGCAGTTGCGAGAAGCAGCCTCGAACACGCTACGTCTGCCGACATTCCACATACGGGAGAAGAAGAAGGGAGAGTCAAGCAAGCCGTCGGGAACTGAAGGAGAACCCGATGCGAAAAGGAAGAGGATGAGGAAGCCGGAAATCATGTATCTACGAAACCCCATAGCGAAGCGGATGGAGCAAGCCCCAAATATGAAGCAGCGCGGTCGATACTACGAGCAAGTCCCCGGAGGTGACTTTTCGAGGAGGGGCGTGTAAGGAAGAAGGACCGTTTTGATCTAATAGGTGATCCGATATTGTGATCTGCGCGCGCCAAAGCGCTTGTTGATTGTTTTGTTTTCGTTCGTGATTATTGCCGATATTATTGACGACGAGGAGCGGCGGTGGCCGCATTGTTATTTTCTTTTAATTCTGTTCTTTCTCTTCGTGAGTCTTTTCTTGTACTGCCCACAAGGCAGGCTTCTGCTTTTCCAGTGTTCTTTTTTTTCCGTTAGTAAAGTTTTCGTTATTCTTCTGTCGCAAATCCTTCTACCCACGTGGCCCGCCACCCAAATTCTATTTTTACACTAGAAGATTATGATAGAAAAAAATAGGGAGCGCAAAGAAAAGTGCAGAGATGCATTGCCGAAAAAATACTAGAAATGAAGTGATAGCAGCAATTTTTTATCAAATTTCATCAACTTATGATCATCATCTCCCTTAGAACTGCGCATTATATATCTCAAAAAATATGCACACTGTATTTTTGATAATTCTCCTGCTTCAATATTTTTTGTCGGCTTATAGGAACCATTCTGTATTGCTGGTTGCAGCTAGATTTACAGTGTGAAGGAATCTCCGATCTTTCTTCGAAACTATAGGGTCAGGATGGGTACTTTGGAGAAGATTTTGAGCCATCAAAAGCCATTTTGCCTCAGAAAGAAAGCGAAGCAAGCCGACTCTCATTCTAAGCTAATCCGAGCCGCTGATTCCAGATATAAAACTTGCAAATCACGGTCATGCTTCTGTCATAGGTTATTCCAGGAGCAAGGCATACCAACGCGGGACCGATGCTGGCTGATACAGCCTAAAGCCCTGTAACGGCAACAGATCCGCGCAGGCAGTCGCAGCGATCAGGGTTCTGCACAGGTGGTTTGTAAGCAAGCTGCATATCGTTTTTGGGACAAAAAGCAAAAGGATATCGTTTTTGATGCCGGAAAGACACAAAAAATTGTGAAGTTTTTTTGAGTCGACGTTTCGTTTTTTGAGGTTTTCTCTACGATTAGGGTTCGGGGTCAAAAGGAACTTCGTAAAGTTTTGCGAAAGTCAAGGGGGATTTGTTTTTTGCATTTCTCAAAAGCCACCTCGTGCTGAGCCTTGGCAGCGATTTGCGTGGGAGCTATTTTGTTAGCTCAACGCCGATTCAAGTTTTTTATTGCTTTCCATGTATATATTCCTCATTCTTCTGACAACAGAGTAGCTGGTTTCCTCGGTCTGGCTCGAGGAAGGCCTCAAGTGGTCCGGTAGATCGCACACGTATCCTGGAGCACAAGTATGTCGTTTTTTTCCTCAACCAAATTCGGTAAGTCCGACTTTCTTGCCTCCTTCTACATGCTCCAAAGCCCTTGCCCTCCGTACTTCCCCCTCCCCCCCCCCACCTAACCACTGCTGTGCTACAGGTCTTTCTCTATCAACGGTTTGCCTTGACGACCAGTGCGAAGTGTGAAGCAGAGGTATAGCACTGGTAATGAGATAAAGCCGCAAATTCTTATGCGGCTCTTGGTTTAGGTTTCGAGCGGGGTTTTTGCCATGTGATGAATCCATGGTGCCGTTTTGGAAAACTTCTTACAAGCTTCTTTCAGCATCAAAAAGGCTGTAATGCGCATTTTCAGTACTGCTGAGATAGTTTGCTAAATTAATATCACTCCACTCGCTTCATCTACGTTACAATATGGTTTGATTTTAAGCTGAGCATCTCTGTACATGAATCTTTTCTTTTTTTATACACTGAAGTTGTACTTCGTCTCATCGCTGAGAGTGAAGGTCGCCAGAGTACATCGTTTGTGTTCAAAAGTATGCATATTACCGTCTTCGTCTCTGAGTCTTATTTCTTGCAAAATGTTGAAAACATGCTTTTGATAGAGCTGAATCAAAGCTTTTGAAAAAGGAGAAATATTTGGGCACCTCATTACCTTTCTACTGCATTGTTCGCCGTAGCAACACCAACTTTTGTATCCATCCTTCTCGCCTAATTCTGGAACTTACAACATCGTTAGAAAGACCGACCCATAAATTATGCTCGTCTCACTGTAAAATATTTGTGTCACTTTCAAATTTTATTCAACTCAAGTTCTGTTACAAGGAAATTTGGTTTTCAACAAAAGTGATGGAATGAGCGGCAGAGATTTTGCAGACATTGTTGAATTGGCAGAACAAAAGCCAAGCAACGATTAGCCGACTATGCAAGTAAATGAATGTTATCTACTTGACGACTGGTTGTTCAGTCATGACTCCCTACACACTTTGATAGAAAGTTTCGTGACAAGAGCGAAGAGTGACACACAGTTGACATAGCATTTTCTACTACTTTGAAATCACACACCTAAGTTCTGTTTTCTATTGCAAATATTTGTTTATTCTTTCCAGATATTTGTCATAACTTGTTCAACATTCTTCTTCTCAAAACTCCGCTAACTTTTTAGAATATCGTTTTGGACTCTCAGAAAAGATTTAGACATATCTTGAGCAACACTAAACTGCCTTTGGATTCTTCCTAACAAAATCATTTCTTACCCTTTTCACAAATTTGCGTAGGCTTGGATTTCATGCATGGTTCGGAGGAGTGGCGAAAAGTCGAAACACTAATTTAAAGCAATTCAAACTTGTGTCCTAAAGAAATGTAAAATAGTAAGAAAAATTTAGGCAAAGTTCTGAACAGCAAAAACAGAAACGGGTTTTTCCAGAAAATCGCGTTTTTAATGAAATTATTGGCAGGAAAAAGATAAAAGCTTTTAAAACTTTGCCTAGAAACGGGGACGGAACTTACCTACCCGAAAGGCCTGCCGCGGTGTAATTAGCAGAGTCCATCAGGGGTCATGAACTGGCAGCAGCTGATTTGCACCCAATTTGCACCCACTCAGACAATCACAGGCTCTCAGCCGGCGGCGATAAAGGGCAGTTTCACTGAGCGGGCGGCGATACTGCAAAAGTGGCAGTGAGCGGGCGACGACATTGTAGGAATGGCGGTGAGCGGGCAGCGACGGGCTACCAGCGGGCAGCTATAATCTTCCATGAGTCAGAAGATAGCTGCAGAGCGCATTCATTCCTACAAAAGCAGCCAAAAGGCGACGATGAGGCAGCGACTCCGTTAAGCTGGCAGCGACCGTGAAACGATGGGGCTGCGAATACAAGATTTCTGTCAGCGGGCCGCATCAATGCTATGAGCAGGCAGCCTTAATTCATAACGCCGTATTGTGGCTGCCAAATGGAAGCCCGCTCGAGACATTGTTGATCGCACCAGAAAAGTTAGATGTGCAGGCAAACGAGATTGGCAGCGTGGGCTCGCGTCATTTTTTCATTTCTTGTTGCGTAATCTTTGTTTTCATCTTTGCTTTTCTTTGTTTTCATTTTCGTCATCATTCAGTGCTTTATTTCAAGTACTAGTGAACCAGTACCTATAGGCGCTATTTGGAAGAGCGTTTGCTTCGGGACTCGTCGTGGTTCCCCGCTATTTAAAGATTTTTGAATTGAGCTAACGATTCTTTATATATCAGATTTCTTTTGTTCTCTATGTTTGACTGTCTATCCAACCGGAAGAAGTGCTTAATGAAAGCCCCGTTTGTTTTTGAATCAAAACATCCACTGCGCAATGTAATAATAACTCTTTTTCGATGTACTGCAAAAAAGCATGCGAAAAAGGACATAATTAGTGGGTTTTTAACTTGCACAGAAAAAAAATGCTATACATAAGTGATGATTCATTAAGAACTCGTCCACTATCCAACATTGCTCAAATCCTTTGGGCATGTACTTCGAGGGGAACTACAAGTGTGCAGAAATCTGTAGGCTGGCATTCATAAAGTGCCCCTGTGCTGCCAACAACACCGTGAGCAAATGAAATTGGGCACAAAATTTGAAAATATGCTCCATGGCCATTTCACACGAGCATATTGCTGACACCGCAGGGACATGAACCGCCAAAATCCTACTTTTTCGCTCAACTCTTCCAGAAAAATCGCTCATTATGCGACTACATACATTCGCAACCCCCGTCTGTACATATCTCTTCTTTAGGCGCTGCTCGAAAACCGTAAAAAACCATCTATTCACTCATTTTACGAATGTAAACATAAAAGTGCCTTTCCAACATTTTCGCCGCTGTCACATCATTCGACTACAAGCGTGCTCTCTTTGCGCTCAAAGATCTGCATCATTGCGTTTCGCATGCGTCCATTTTCGAAATGCTTATTGATTAGAGGGCGTCGCTATGCTTTGCTACTTCAATCCTGTGTTTATGATTTTTTCGAGAAAAAACTCTCAGCCTCAGCGGATTACACGCGAAAACATGACCTTTTACGCAACGAACGACCATCACGGCTCACTCCACGCCAGCGTGTTGTACGCAAAGTTCATTGAGTGAGGAAGGATTGATTTGAGGTTTAGTCTGAGTGCCACACACAGCGTAAGTTGTTTTCGTCACACGTGTTTCTACCGATCGGCCTTTTCAAAAAGTAAAATTCTCATTTCGAAGCCAAGTGCATTCATCGAAACACAGTGCGCACCTTTTCAATGATGTACCGTCGGTTCATTTCATATGATCATGTGTGCCATTGCACACACCGTCCATCTTTGGCGTACCCATCCTGGATTCTTGGAGGACGCAACCCTTCCGTTAAGCGATTCTGATGTTTTCTCGCTGTTTTCTTTTCTTTTTAGGTACTATTTATCTCTAAATGATGTAAGCGATAGCAATTGCTCACTCTCTCGCGTTTTTGCGATCGCAAATCCGAGATGGGGACGCCAAAGATGGACGGTGTGTGCGGGTGCACACATGATCATATGAAATGAATCGACTGTACTTGTACAGTGAGCACATAAAAGGTTTACAGTTTTACGGAAAATTGTTTGGCACGCAGTCGTTCGTCAACGCAGCTATCGTCGATTCGTTGACAGTACGGACTGCTGAAGCGCTGCGGACCACATGCGGCGCGGTTAACATGTTGCGAGAGCACGAACAATGGCGATCTTGTATTGGAGCAAGCGTTTTACCTCGCGGCGCGTGCTCCGCGGTTATGTCCAGTCCGCGCAGTCAACAAATCGACGATAGTTATTTACAGCTGTGATGTGGAACTAGTTTCTGTCTCTTTTTATCGTCAAGGCTTGATAAAGTCTCCCTACCTTCTAGAAATGAAATTAGGGCTTTTCATACTTCCACTAATTGCTGTACCATATTTGTCTTGCGTTTCTCTCTGTCTAATGTCTGTCTTTGATGTATATCTATATATTTCCAACTACTCTCTCTTTTGCAGGCATTTCATGATGTTTGTAATCGTAGTCAATTACAGCTTCTCTTAGACGCATTCAGCATTTGTCATGTATGAAGCATCTTTCATGAAGTTACTTCCTCCTTGGTGAAATGAACAAAGCGTAGGCTTAGTATATGCATTGATTGAGTTCGGCAGGTGCGATGAGCTCATGATTCGTAATTGCTTTGAAGGTGTCGTGACGAGCCAAGTCCTTTTAGCTGGGTAGAGATCATTGTTTACTGTTGAACAAGAGTCTATCTCTTGTACAAACAAGCTGCTAAGATGCTGAAACGTGACCTTATCTCCGTAATGTTCTCTTCTAATTTCATCCTTTAGGAGCAACTGAACATGGTCACGAATCAACGCGAGACGCTGCAGTCACCGACGAAGACGCACACAATTCTAGAGGAAGTGTTGCACAACATAAGGAAAATGGGTTTGGATCAGAACTGACAGTTGCCTGAACGATACTCAGGCGCGAATGGATTGTTGATTCGCATGAGAAACCCCTGCATTGCGCGCTAACACTGGCAGTTCCTCACTCATGTTTGTGAATATATTTATCGCGGTGGAATGTGTATTGCTTTGTCGCCGCTCCCCATATGGATCGTTTTATCAATGTTTGTACCCTCAAGGTCTATTATCAGCATATTTTCTGTTCTAAAGAACGTAAATCTAAGCTAATCTAAGCTAACCTTTAAGCTTTTGGGCTACCGACACATCCTATCTTTGAAGAAAGCGGGAAGCGGCAGTGAGGCGATAAGGCACGGAGCTTTTGGTGGGTTTTCGCGGTGGCTTTGTGGCTGCCGGCTGAAAATCTTGTCTGTGTAGCTTCTTGTTATGCTTGCACTACAACATTGTAACTTCAGTTAATTCATTATAACGATGGCAAGTAACAATGAAGAACATAACCATCTGGGGCCATATCTATTTCTCCATGTGGTCATATCTCCAGATGGTTATGTTCTTCATTGTTACTTGTCATCATTATAATGAATTAATTGAAGTTAAAAACGTTGTAGTCCAAGCATAACAAGAAGCTACACAGACAAGATTTTCAGCCGGCAGCCACAAAGCCACCGCGAAAACCCACCAAAAGCGCCGTGGCCTTATGGCCTCACTGCCGCTTCCCGCTGAGAACTGTAGAAGCGAGCGGGCTACAAATATAGCAATGAGCGGGAGGCTAAAGCTGGCAGCGGGCGGACTGCTATGAGGGCTTCAGCGGGAAGCGAAAGTGGGCGCGATGAGGCCACCGCGCTTTTGGTGGGTTTTCGCGGTGGCTTTGTGGCCGCCGGCTGAGAGCCTGTGATTGTCTAAGCAAGACCAGCTGATTCTGCACACGGTAACTCCGCAGCATCCACAGTTTATGAAGCCGGAATTTTGTTGTTAGGACAAAACTCTGTAGCTAAGGGTATTCTCTCATGCTGTTTCCGAATATGATGGTGATTTTGCTAACCTTAAATTTTTATCTTTTCTAAATTTGAACTTGTTTTCACAATTTTTCAAAATTGCTGTTAAAGGCACTGCCCATCCAGATCCTCGACTTCCATGTTTTTGCCGTTCCGGGGCATTCTCATGTCCCTGATTCCGAATATCAGGTCGAGAATCCGCGAAAACCCCGACAAACCCGTTTGGAGAACCCGCAGGGAGAGTTGTGCGGAACGGTGATTGCTCGGGCGCGCACGAGTGGGCGGGACGAACGTCTTCCACTGCAAATTCGGTAAAAAGTTCTAAGCAAAACCAGCAACATATTCGGAAACAGTGCCATAGAAGACCCTAGGATGGCAATTTCCAAAGTTTTACTGGGAAAAATTGTGAAAACAATTCATTTCATCTTATATATTAGATTGATCCATAATTAATGCACGTTTTCATACTTCAATTTTCAACCAAGATAATTCTTTTTCAAAAAGACATTTCGGGACACAACAAATACTACTATAACCAACAAATCAGTGGCTATGAAACAGATACTTTTGCATGACTGTATCTATCACAAGAAAGATTTTCTGGCATGAAAATTGCCAACAACTTTTTTCAGAAGCCTCTACTTTGAGAGAGCATAACTTATACTGAAATGAAGAAGGATAATGCAGACTTTGCTCATCGTGTAACCAAAGGTCTCTTAAGCAGTAATGCCAAATTTGGATTTCACGGAAAATTTTTGAAAGAAATTATCGCGGAAAAGTCGAAAGTACTCACTTTTTTGGCATCTCGGCGGCTTCAAAAATCAGTCATTTTTGAAATTATTTCATTTTTCTCCGCTGGAAAGTGAGAAAACCCTAGCGCTTTTCTACCACCAAATCAACTAGGTCTACCCTTGCTGGATAGTGCGAAAGACCTGCAATCGCCTTTTGCTTCAAAGTTTTATATGGCACAGAAGGGCCGCGACAATCATTCAAGTTCGCAACTGAATTTCTCGGCTCAGAATCCGTGGAATATTTTGCTCAAAAAGCATCTTGTAACAAAAAGTTTCATAATCCTTATGCATATTTTTTGAAATTAATCCAGCCATTCCTCATGAATTTAGGGCAAAAAGAGTGAAAAGCAAAAAATTTGGGATTTAGTCTCTTTCATTTGAAGGCTTAGAACTTTGGAAAGAAAGAAGATATACGAAAGCGAAGGCCTGCATAAGAAACTAGAAAAAACGCTCTTTTAGATAGCGTAAAAAGTTTTTGAGGAAATTGGTTACAAATCAAATACCTTCTTTTGGAAGAAGAGGTAGGAAAAACGTGCATTAATTATGAATCAACCTAATATAAAGCTGAATGTCTGTTTGTCGGTCTGTATGTCTGTCTGTCTGTATGTCTGTCTGTATGTCTGTCTGTACGTATGTTCCGAATAGAAAATTCCATTTCTGAACCGATCCGGACCAAACTTGGCACACATACACTTCGGGCCCCGGGGGGTGTCATAGGCTACTTTTCATCATCGATCGATATCGATTTCATCGATTTTTATCGATTTTTTTGCAGAGTTCACTTACGGGGCTGGGAGTTGGCACAGGGGGGTAAGTGAGCATGGGGATTTCGAATACAATATTAGTTTTCAGAATTATCTATTACTTTTATCGATTTTATCGATGTTTTTGCAAAGTTTGGCTACGGGGCTGGGAGTTTGCATAGGGGGTAATCGAGCATGGGAATTCCGAATAAAATATTAGTTTTCAGGATTATCGATTACTTTTGTTGTTATTTTATCGATTTTTTTGTAAGGTTTGACCTACGGGGCTGGGAGTTTGCACAGTGGGGTAATCGAACATGCTGATTACGACTACAATATTAGCTTTTGAAATCGTCCATTATTTCATCGATTTTATCGATTTTTTTGCAAAGTTTGAGCTACGGGGCTGGGAGTTTGCATAGTGGGGTAATCGAGCATGCTGAATACGAGTTCGATATTAGTTTGGTGCTATTCGGCTATCCGGGCCCCAAAATTTTTTTGTGGTAGAGCTTGCTCAAACTTCGTGTATAAGTGTTATCTTGAAAGCCGGGCATACTTCAAGCGATTTTAATCGCATCGCGACTTGGCAATATTCCAGGTGTCCATAACTCATTGTAAGCACATTATAAATGTACAGAAGATAGGGCATTTCATCAGTTTACGTAAGTTATACACACTATGCATGTGCAGTTTGCTAATGTTGGATCTGAAGACTTCTGGCGAATTGCCAAATCGCGTCGCGACTGAAATCGTGTGAAGTATGCCCGGCCCTTTACATGTCGATTACAGATAACACACTTTCTCCGCAGAACGTCTTCCCGTGTGGTTACGATAGGTGTACGGTAGGAAGTCAAAATCAGAATACGGCTGGAGTTCGGTCCATATGGCTTATTCGACATGCTAATTACGAATATCATCTCTCTCTCTGCATATTGGGACCCGCAGAGTTATTTATCTATTTATTTATTTATTTATTTGTGCATAGGGATGCCCCTATGAAAAAGGATGACAAACAAACAGCAACAAAAAACAAAACAAAACAGTCAGCACCACAGCACCTGAACAAAAAAAGGTGTTAGTGTGTTTTCAGGTAGCCTCTCAAAACTTTTTTGAACATAGCGAGTTTAGCCACGAACATTCTCTTCCTCAAAAGTATATCTACATCATGTGCCACAAGGCATGTGAAAAAGTGTCTTCTGACATTTCGCCTAGCCTTTGGTAACACAAGCTTTCTAAGTCCACCTCTAGTATTCGAGGATCTAGTCACAAAAAAGTTACTCAAATCAAGCTTGTATGTAAATATTATTTTGTGCACCGTGATAAGATCGAATTTTTTTCTTCTATAAGCAAGACTCGAGAGCCCAAGATTTGCATTACGGACTTGACTGCATGGTATTTGATCATAATTGAAACCAACCGTCCTAATCAGTAACTTTCTTGTGAAACTATTTTGTACTTTCTCCAAGTAGTTGATTGCCTTTTGGGTATGTGGACTATAAATGACGGTACCATATTCCAACATTGGTCTAATGAAGGTCTTGTAGGCCTTCAAAAGAATATTAGGATCTGTACATGACAATCCTCTGTACAAATTGTAAATTGCCACCGTAGCCTTGTCTGCAATTACTTTACAATGCTCATCAAACGAAAGACTACTTGTGACCAGAAACCCCAAGTCTCTAATTGAGTCAACAGCTGCAAGTGCGCTACCTCCTAAACTGTAGGGGTGCCTTATATTACTGGAACCTAAGTGCAGTATTTTTGTTTTTTCTTTTGAAATAGGCAGACCCCATACTAGTGACCAATCAAGCACCTCATCCAATGCATCTTGTAATTGTTCGTCTAACGTCATCATTTACAACATTGTAGAGCTTGACATCATTCACGAATGCGCTGCAAGAAACTCCTTTAGATAATAGTATGCGCAAAAGCTCATGAGTGAAGATGTTGAAGAGAATAGGCGAAAGAACACCCCCCTGTGGAATCCCACACTGCATACTTCTAGGGGAAGAAAACGAGCGATTGACATGGACCATGAATGTCCTCTCACTCAAGAAAGCTTCAATCCAAGCTACAATCCGTGGATGTATTCCTACGGCTATAAGTTTGGAAATCAACTTACTGTGAGGGACTTTGTCAAATGCTTTCGTAAAATCTAAATAAATCACGTCAATACTCTGACCTTTATCTAATTGTATTGTCCAATCATTGACAGCTTGTAGCATAGCGGTAGCAGTAGATTTACCGCTTTGAAACCCGTGTTGCTCACTTGCTATTACTTATAAGTCTCTAAATGCTTTGCTATGCCTTTTCAATATTTTCTCAAATAGTCTAGCGAAAATAGACGTTTTGCTAACTGGTCGATAGTTTTCTGGACTAGTAAGAGGCTTTTTCTTAGGAATAGGTCTGACAAAAGACACACGCCAGCGATCCGGAATTTCTGCGCGCATTATGCTCAAATTGAAAATGTATTGAAGCGGCCCACTCAGTATATCTTCTATTGCTGATCAAACGTAATTGTACGAAATCAGGTGTGACTTCATCAGTATTTGCTAGATGTCTTCACTCCTGAACCATACTCCATCAGTCATACTTTGGTAACTTGGAGCACTTTCAGTTTCGCTTTCATCGTTCTCTTCAACAAATGTTTTAGCGAAAAAGTCTGCAAAATATTCCGCTTTATCTCCATTATTGCTTAAAACTTTCCCACTGTCTCTCTGCAAAACCCCCAGCTCTCTTCTACCTTTGAGTCTCGACCTGTTCAGTTTATAAAACGCTGATCTCTCTCCAGATTCAATTACTCTTCTCGCAACAGAAACATTATTTTTTAAGCAGTTTGGTAAATTTGTTATTCAATCTACAAAATTTGTCATAGTCTCTAGTATTTTTACTAGTACTGCCAGCTTCCATGCTTGTTCCCTCATTTGATAAAATCTTTGAAGGTAATGAGGTATTTTCACACTCCGGAAAGAACTCTCTGCCAAGGGAACATAGCTTTCCATAGTATGATAAAGTATATTGAGAAACTTTCATACATTTCATTGACTGTGGAAACAGTTCTGAATGAACCGTACCAGTCTAGGCCACTAAGATGCTGTCTCACTCCATCTAGATCCATATTTTTGAAATCCCTCTACATAACATACCCCGCATCTTGTGATTTATAATGATTCACCCGAAAACAGACTGAAGCATGATCACTTTTCCCAAGGGGGGTTCCACACTTATATCTCTCAACACATCCTTATCATTTGTGAAAATGAGGTCCAATACGTGTTGGCCAAGCATATGTGACCCCACTTTCTGAGTTAAACAGTGAAGCATACACATTCGAATGAAGTCCTTAGCAGCGAGTGAAACATCTTTCGATTTGGAGGGGTCTACCCAATTTACATTTTGGAAAGTTGAAGTCTCCCATGAGAATGGTGCTTTTGGAACTAGCCAGTAAGTCTGTGGGGGCTCTTATCAATTGTTCGGTGCCAGCAGGGGGACAAGAGGGTGCACGGTAGACCAAAACCAATCTTAAACGAGCATGGGAGATAACATCACAACATAGTAATTCATAACTTTCCAGTACAGACTCTCTAAACACAAGAAATGAATCAAACTTCTTATTTACAGCCAAGAGTACCCCTCCTCCTCTCTTACCTATGCGATCGCATCTGTACAATTCATAGTCCTTGATTAAGTTGCCAAAAAGGGAGCTATTTAGCACAGTATCATTTAACCAAGTTTCAGTAATTGCCGCAATGGATGTGTCGCAATTCTCCATGACAAACTTAAGGCGATCTATATTACTACAAACATAGGTGCCAGAGTAAGCGAATATTTTGTTCAGGTTGGGGTCCCGCACAGAATGGACATCACTCATCATACTGGCGTCAATCCAAGTGACGTCAATTCTGCGCCGGACCCCAACTTGAACAAAATATTCGCTTACTCTGGCACCTACCAAAGAGAACTGCATTGGCTAATATACAGTTTGAGAGGCTACCCCCAATCTGAGGAGTCAATGGACGTTTAAAGAATTTGATCTCGGCGTGCTACGATCAACTTGCTGAGACAAAGTATTTTGATCAATACAATTGACGTCATTTGTTAGTATCGATTGATGATCTGAACTCCTTGTGTTGAACCGCATGCTCCTCTCCTTACGCATCCTGTCTTTCTCTTCCTTTGGAAGAGATCGACGGATGAAGATATTTGGTTTGTAAGGGAATATTTTAATTTAGGAGCTCTTTTCAACACAAGCTCAACAAAGAATCTAGTAGGCAACACCACTTTCATTAGTCTGTCAAAATTCTTTTGGGTTCTCCCATTCTATAAACTGTCAACGGCCTACACTCAATTGAAAGAAAATCGAGAATCTGATCAACACATTGATAATCATAATTGATTCTCATCCAGCTATGTGGTGCACGATTTTCTGGTACGCCACTAATAACTAGAGAATGCAATCTTTCGCGCTCATCACAAGTGCAGAGTTTTGCAGATGTCGAGGTAGAAGAGAATTGGGTGGCTAATTCGGGCTCCGCAGACGTGCGCTCAATAAGTGATCTCAATCGATCGTTTTCTTTGCGAAGAGATTCGATTTCGTCAGACATATTCTTTATCTGACAAACCAACTCACGATTTTGCTCCGCTGCAACCTCGCACAACTTCCGATTCTCCAATAGAAAGGCAAGAGTTGTTCGTGCATAGACTGGTACCGTTTCGTCCTTCAGTAGTTCCTCGGCTGCCTGGTCGAACTTGGGCGGCGTCGCTTCGAACTCAATCCTTCGCTTTTTCTTCCTCTCTGAGGTGGCGAGCGGGTATATTGGGGTCTCAAAAGTCATCAGCACCTAATAATAGTCGAACAGGAGAAGGGGAATCTTCAGAAGTCGAAAAGGTTTGAGGTAGACCGCTCAGTGCCGGGTCAATGGGAGCAAAGGCGCGAGTTGTGGTGGTTATATGGCATGGGGACGAAGACATAGGCTTTAAACTTCGTCTAGGGTGGTCATTTAACGCGCTGAACATGAATATCATGCTGATTTCGCAGGATAGTGCATTTTCTTGGGTTACGGTGGGTGTAGATGGGTCGAAGTTCCAAATTTGCTCAAAACCTTACCTGTAACGGTTCACAAGTATATCGCTTATGAAGATGATGCTTGCTCGCTGTCATAACCAATAGTGAAATTATGGTGAGTTGAAGGGTTTGAATGGACATTTTTTCGCTTTCGGGCCAATTTAGATCCCAGATATTTAAGAGATGGGGAAACGATTGGCATGGCGGTCCCCAGCGCCATCCTGATAACCTGTCCCAACGCGTAACGCACGCGGCAAATCTCCCTCCCCCTGTTTTTGCTTAGGCAAAAGCCGCCGAAGGGTGTCTCGCGCGCGGCAATGGTCCTATAAGGGAAAGCATTACGATCGTGGGAAACTTTTATACCATTGCCTTTATCGTGGGGAGTGAGCACGATATTCTTGAAACAGCATTTTAGGTAATTTTCTGCCAAGGTTTCAGGCAGGTTCATGATTTTTGCTTGCTGCCATGTACCTACCGTAACTCTGCGAAGAGGTCTCAAAACGCAACGAGAGTGTTTTAGACGTGGTCAGAAGGTCGAATCTCTCTAGATCGAGTTTCAGCCAATAGTGAGATTTTGCCCCTCTACAGTGTACCTACCATAACTCAGTGAAATCGCCTCAAAATGCAGAAGGAGTATGATATTTGTAATCAGCCCCAGTGTCAATTAGCCCCCCCCCCTCAAAGTTTCAGCGAAATCCATGATTTTAGCTTCTTATGTTACCCAACGTAAACCCAGAAAATAGCGCTATATCGCGCGAAATGACTACGATATTCGTCATCAGAGGCTCTAATAACCCCCATGTACCGACTTTTTCCATCACAAAAACATTTTGGGGCCGGATAGCCGAATAGCGCCATCAGTTTTCAGAATTATCTTTACTTTTACCGGTTTTATTGCTTTTTTTTGCAAAGTTTGAGCTACGGGCTGGGGGTTGTTGAGGGAGGTAGGTGGGCATGCTAATCACTAACACAGCGGGAATAGAGAATTGCATGTAGAAGTGGGCACAATGAAAGGTTCTACAGGGATAGGGATAAAACCTTAATCATAGCATTGACAGGGCCGGACGGTGCCGGGTAAGCCAGCTCGTATGAGATAAAAATTCGAAGGTTTTAAGCAGAACCACCATCGTATTCAAAAGCAGAAACGGATGCAGCACGACAAAATACCCCTAGCTACATATCTTTGTCTTGTTTAGACTCACTACTGAAGTTTGCATTCGAATTTCGACACCGGTTTCGTACACTGTAAGATGGTGGCGGAGTTACCGTGGGTAAAATCAGCTCGTCTTCGGTGCAAATTGGATGTAAATCAGCGTCCAATTCGTGAACCCTCACATGAACTCTGCTAACTACGTAGCGGCAAACCTTCCGGGGTAGGTAAGTTCCCCTACCCCCTAATCTTTTACTGGTCAACATTGCTGTAGAGCGACCAAGTTTGATCTGCTTTAAATCAGTGTTTCGACATTTGGCCACTCCCTCGAACTATGCAAACAAAAAGTAAGCTTAACGCAAATTTGTAAAAAGGTAAGTTGCATGTCCAAGCTTTCGAAGTTTTTCCAAAATGTTGCGATGAAAATGTGTGAAATTAAAGAAATATTGACGTTGTAAGACTGCACCCGTGGCCGGCACGAGGTGTGCAAATGACAAGCTGGAAATGTTTCAGTGGAAAAAAGTAAAAAGGATACCGATTTTGCGGAGACCCACAAAAAATTGATAGTTAAAATGGCAAAAATTCTGGGCTTTCCCACTGATTGAGCTTCCGCGCGCGTCAAATTGCGCCGTCGCTGATTGCCGCACGCGCGACGTGCTTAACCATTGCAAGTTGGAAAACCATACATGACTAATTCTCGATGCACGCATAACTATACGGCAGCAAATTGCATAAACGAACGAAAATAGGCTAGTGAGGACAAGGTATTTATAATTATGAAAGATTTATGTGAATGGAGGGCATGCTAAGCTTTTATTCCAAAAATTTCTCATAACTTGCGAGTGAAGATGTGAATTAGAATGGCTTCTTTGCAAAGAGTTGACAGTATATCACAAAACTTCGTACAACTATACATGGACACGGGCCTGTAGAAGTCAACTGAGAAGTATCATTAACACTCTATGTGACTAAAGATTGCGGAAAGCTTTTTTGTAAAAATTGTCCACTACCACAAAATGATAATATGAGTCGTTTGCAACGCATGACGATATGGCACGAAACTTGTCTGTGTGTAAGCTGTGGAACTAAGGGACAAAGTATGAATATTCATGAAAAACTATATGAATAGAGAACGTGCTTGACTTTTTAAAATTAGGTGGGCATGCCTACCCAATGCCACCTGAGGTAGGCAAAACTTCCAATTCACATAAGTTTTTCAAATTTTTTTACATAAATCTGTTCTATACCTAAGTTTAGTGTATAGTAACATTTTTTCCTAAACTCCTTTTCTCCCTTGTTAGGATACGGAATAGCAAGGACGCCAGTGCGCCAGTGCTTCGGAGAAAGAAAGGTTCCAATCGAACAACCTATGCAGCTGACGGGATCAAATGGGAAACTGTAGAAATCGATAGTGGCAAAGGCGAAGTCATTCCACCGATGTCCATCATTTGCCACCTTCGTGCTGAGCCCTGGACTGCATCTAGAACCATGACGATAAAACGGCGTGAGCTGCGTATATCAAAATATAGCTATCACAAAGAGAAAATTAGATCAAATACCCAAGTCGAACAACGATCAGTGTTTCATAAATTTTGGTGACCGTTTCAGGACAACCCAATATGTGTGATGATGTGTAGCTCATACGTTGATAAAGACATCATATCATCATTACCAACCGTTAGTCCCGTTTTTGCACGACGTAATATTTTCCTCATTGTATTCGCTGTTTCTCATGCATCCAGCTTGCATCGATTCAATTCCTCCAGAGGAAGGTTTCAGTTTCAATACGCAAATGGGTTCATCCTAGAAGATTCAACTGCCATATTGCTGAAGTGAGTAAGTTGATTGTCTATTTGAAAGATGATTGCATTTTTGAATTTGAACACTCTGTAGTTTATCTTATTTCCTGTTGCCCTTAAAATCATTTGAAAAACAAAGACATCATTAGCGTTATTCTTGTGCGTGATTGCGTTTCGCATCAAAGGCACTGCTCGGGTAAGGGTGGAGGATGTGGGACTTTAGCTACATGTAGGTGTAAATGACACTCTTTCGCACAAGTGCGCTTAATGCTGGAGCAGAAACGAGGAATCCTCTTGGGAAGTTCAAGGACTTACGCCCTAGCGGGAAAGCCCCGTCCACTAGCGGATTTCGAGCCGCAAGCCAGAGTGCGCATGTTGCTACAATGAGGATTATAGGTTTAGATAGGTCGATTTTGCGTCTCAGCTTCGGCGGAAACTGCTCCACTCATCCATACCAAGAGTGAAGGGCTTTGAAAAATCCCTCGAAAAAGGTAGAAACAGGGTTTTCTATCGCGAAAAAAGGTAGAAAACCCTGTTTCTACCTTTTTCGCGCTTTCCGAGATAGGCTTTCGACAGAGTAACGGGTAAACCTTGGAAAGCAAAGAATTTAGAAATTGAGTTTTTGCACGGACATTGCTATTAAATTACTCTCTGCTCCACTCAGCTCTTCAGTAAACGCCGATCACTGGAACTACACACCAGACAGAGCCATTCACTCACTGCAGCTTATAGAAATTATAGAGAAATTGAATCTCTTTCTTACCGCGTAACACAGGAAAAACAGGTAAAAAATATCATCAGGAATTAATGCCATTTCCAAGCCACAGATAATCGAACATTAAGCAGGAAATATGGGGCAGCCTCCATAAAGCGAAGCAAGCTTCAAAATATGACTTTCAAGCGTACACAGAAATCATGATCTAGTCAGAATTCAAAGCCAGCCATTATGATCTAGTCAGAAGCATATTGATAGAAGTCTGTTTTTTGTTTCAAATTGTTCTACTATTTTACCGATTGTTCATAGAGTTTGTTCCCACCGAAATCAGGCCAAATTGTTGTTTAGATTTGGCGCGGGGGTTGCGCTGCATACGCGCGCTTCTGAGAGAGCAAAGAAATTGAGAAGAGAGCAGACAAAGTAGCCGTAGACGTGACGCAAAACTCTAGCGACATGGACTTTCGCCATGCCAATTTTGGCCTGGTTAATGGATACGTGCAGTCAATTGCACGCTTGTTGTATTTTTCGAGCGGTCAGAGTCAGAACTCGGGTCCACAGTCCTGAGCTAACTTCAGTCATGAAGTTGTATGTATGTGTCTTGATTTCGAAAAATCATTCTAGTTCATGTTCTTCAATTTTGCTTGTGCCGAGCAAGTTTGTCATGGTGGGATCACTAGCGGACAATTGAGCTATACTAGTATAGCTCGATTGTCCGCTTCTGTCACATATTTCCATTCGTACTGCCACTTCCTTCCGGTGCGGACACTTTATAAAGCGTGGTGTAGACGGTGGGTTTATCTGTTTTGAGAATTTTACGGGATTGAACTGGAAAGAAGTCGAAACTAGCTAAGCTTGAGGAGGCATTTGGTAATCTGGTGTCGTGGATGATGCTTTGTGTCGTTTTTAGGCCTCTGAGGACGACGAACGCGCCGAAACGTTAGGCCATTCGAGTAAAGATCCCACCATAACGAAACTGTTGGCACAAGCAAAACTGAAGAATATATATAATGCCCATGTTTAAGAAATTGGAACATTCAAGTCATTCTAGTTCAATAACCTCGAGAAATCAGCGATACATTCTTCCCAACTTCATGTACAGAAATTCTTTTTACTTCATATTCTCTTCCATAACGACTAAAAAATTGTGATGTTCATACCATTATTCATCAGCTTCAAGTCTAGTGGAGTCGAGCACTCCGAAATTTCGAACGGCTTTACGCAGATATAGAGGATTCGTCGTATATGGGACGGGACGTTAACGCATTAAGTCGCTTAAAAAAGAGATTAAAGTAGGCAAGATGACAAAGGAATTTGCTTTAGCAGCGCCACAATCCTTGAGTGACTAAGCGGATAAGTGGGTAAGTCTAGTTCCTGCCTAAAAAAGAGCCGTGTTCTTTCTAATTAAGGTTGAGCGTGAGGTCAGGCGTGCCCCAGATGGGGGCTCGTTTTGAGGGTAAGGCTGAGGGAAGGGGAAGCTCGTAGTCAAAAGCGAATTTTTTCGAAGAAAATGAGGAAGTGCTACGATCGAGTAAAGCGAAGAAAAGCGGATTGGTGAATATTACAACTCCATCAACATTGAAGGAATAACGATCAAGAAATGTATACTGATTAACTCCACTATTTTCAGCATTTAAATTCTTCATCTCTTGCTTTACGCATATCGTAAGGTTACCAAAAAAAGCTGCTGTATAAATGGGGGTGTGATCTCGTAATCAGCATGTCAAATTATCTGTACTCAGATAATCGCCGGGGGCAGGCGGTCCGCAAACTCGCGTTTTTCTGCAGGCGGTCAGCAGAATTTTGGGGCGTGGCCAAACCTTCAGCGGGCGGTACTTCCGCGTTCTGCCAGCGGGCAGCAATGCAGAATTTTCTGCGAGCGCTCGTCAAATAATATCTTCCAGCGAGCGCTGGCCAAACTTTCAGCAAGCGCTCGGACTCTTTTTAGGTATTTCCGGGCGTACGTCGAGCACAGGTAAGACTCTGTGTGGTAGAGGTGTCACCGTTGGTTTAATTACTCAAGTTTGAGGTACTTTCTCTCAGCGGAAAGTACCTGGGGGTTGCGCGGTCCTCCACAAAGGACCGTGCGGCCCTCAAAAATTTTGCATATTCTCGCGGAAAGTCCGCGAGAATGCGGCCACGCCGCAGCTAATCCATAAAGAAACCGCGATTGTTCTTCAAGCATTCGTCTTTAATTTTGCCAACTTTCTTCCAAATTTCTGCAAGCGGGCAGCAAAAAATCAACGAACTATTTTTCCGGTGCGCGCTTGCTCAAAATTCGCATGGCCACCTGCCCCCGGCGGTTATCTGAGTACGTGCTCGACAAACCATTACTCAGATAATCGCCGGGGGCAGGCGGTCCGCAAACTCGCGCTTTTCTGCAGGCGGTCAGCAGAATTTTGGGGCGTGGCCAAACCTTCAGCGGGCGGTACTTTCGTCTTCTGCCAGCGGGCAGCAATACAAAATTTTCTGCAAGCGCTCCGCAAATAAATTCTTTCAGCGAGCGCTGGCCAAATTTTCAGCAAGCGCTCGGACTCTTTTTAGGCATTTTCGGGCGTACGTCGAGCGCAGGTAAGACTCTGTGTGGCAGAGGTGTCACCGTTGGTTTAGTTACTCAAGTTTGAGGTACTTTCTCTCAGCGGAAAGTACCTGAGGGTTGAGCGGTCCTCCACAAAGGACCGTGCGGCCCTCGAAATTTTTGCATATTCTCGCGGAAAGTCCGCGAGAATGCGGCCACTGCGCCGCAGCTAATCTATAAAGAAACCGCGATTGTTCTTCAAGCTTTCGTCTTTAATTTCGCCAACTTTCTTCCAAATTTCTGCAAGCGGGCCGCAAAAAATCAACGAACTATTTTTCCGGTGCCCGTTTGCCCATAAATCGCATCGCCGCTTGCCCCCGGCGACTATCTGAGTACCTGTTACATTAGCGAGTGTTTCCTGAAGTCTAAAAAGGTTATTTCCAAACATGATTAGCTTGGTTTTGACAACGAAATTCACTTTCGTATACTCATAATGGAGTAATTCTCTTTAGCATATATGGTAAAAATTAGACTTCATATCGCTTCGAAAAATGGAAAAAGAAGTGCCGCCAAAATTTCGACCAGCGCGTTCCCCACCTTGAATGCTTCAACTCCACGGAATCCCCCAGAAGCCGAAACAAGTCGAGGTAAGCTCAAATATCTATTGTAGAATTTTCGAGGTTTGTGCTAGCGAACCGCACATAAAGTGGATGAAGAAGCTTCTCTGTAAATAAACTAATGGAGTCAGGCACAACCCCTCAGAAGGTTAGGCTGCCTGTACTTTTGAGCGCTTTTGCCTGAACCCCTTAGCTCGGTCCCTTGAAAATCAGAAATCGCTCCACTTCCGGTATGAATCTTCAGTTCATAGACTCTTCTTGCTGCAAGTGAAAATTTACAGCTAAACGCCTCCCTCCCCCCCCCCCTGCGGTAATTCTAGCTCTTTCAGTGTGCCCATTCAGATCAAAATCCGCTCTCATATTACGTCTTAGTAAAAATGCAGAAAATGCAGTCACAGCAGATCGGAAAGACAGACTTCAATAATTAAAAAACTCTCTAAGGGCCGCATGCATCAACATCCCCATCTTGGTGGGGATCGCAGCTCAAAAGAAAGCTTCATATCCTAAAGCACCAGATATGCATTTCACCCCGTATAACCTATCCGTAGGTATCCTCACCATCCTTCACTATGAACATTGAGCAGGGGCAGGAAGCTGTACAAGCTGCAGTTTCCACAATTTTGTACGATCTCTTGATGAACCCCGGCGGCTTACCGTCTTATCCTTGACGTCATTTTTCTTTCTTCGAAGTTAACGAAAACCTTCCAAAGTTGTACTGGACATCTAATCCAACAGTGCTAAGCATGTTGGTGATAAGAACAAATGAGTTTTTGGAAAATATATTTACTTAATGGACCCCAACTTTCGACTTGTGGTTCATCGCAAATTTCATAACTTCAAAACATCATTTGTTCTTAACAGAAACATGATTAGTGCTATTGAGTTAGATAATCGGTACAATTCTGGAATGCTTTCAGTAGCTGCAAAGAAAAAATGACTTCAATGAAAAGTCGGTCGGCTGCTGGGATCATCAAGGTCATATAAAAAACTGGAATATGCTGCATGTACAGCTCCTCGCGGCTGTTCAGTGTGTTCGTAGTGAAAGATGGTGGGAATACTTACGGTTAGCAAGACAGCGTGAAACCCAGATATCTGGAGCTTTAGGATATGAATAATTTAGGATATAATTTCATTTGAGCTGCGATCCCTCCCCTGTCGAGGACTTTCATGCATGCGACCCTAAGACAGGACGATGTCGTCCAAAATGTCACTCTGAGTTTGTGGAAGAGGAGGGAGAAGGGTTTGTTTGGGATATATCAGGCGAGGGGCGGGAAGTCGTTCTTGAAAGACTTGTGCCTGATCTCTTGCTCTTACATTTGAGCACTCTTTCTTATCTCACTATTTGATGTTTCTTCCATGCGCAAAACACGACAGTCGGGCGCAACTGCGTCCAGCCGGTGCGTGAATGCGATGCTTCACAAATTTTCCTCCAAAAAAGTGTTTTAACTTCCTTGCTTCCAAAAACATAGGCCAAAGAAGGCACAGACAAAGCGTATTGGGACCCCTCCTCTCAGGTCAAAGCGCTTTCACCCCTCCAGCATTCTGTTATTTCCCTCAAACACAACGTCCAGTCTTTCGTGCGATCGCCTTCTCCCTAAGAGAAACCAAAAGGATAGCATTAGCACCCTTTTTACCTTTTGTTGCTAGAATGTCGTAAGGGTATGCTAAACATCACCTGCTGTAAAAAGAGCGTCTCTTGCATATTATAGTACTTTGTAACGCCCACTATGA
The DNA here is from genome assembly GCA_958299035.1 of Cylicocyclus nassatus. NCBI lineage: Eukaryota > Metazoa > Nematoda > Chromadorea > Rhabditida > Strongylidae > Cylicocyclus > Cylicocyclus nassatus. The sequence continues at coordinate 43,172,357 of CATQJL010000001.1, read as the reverse complement.
ACAACATCTCCACCACTGCCCCAATGGGGCAACTCGTCGAATCAATAAAGCTATAAAGCATCTGTCCATTTTAGGTTAATCTTGCTTCCGGCTGTACCAAAGTTCTAGTCAGCCATCACAACGGCAATTTACTGAAGATTATGCAAGATACATTTATCCTTATAACAAGAATGTTTTGTGTATTTGATAAATTAAATGCTAAACACAAACAAAAATCTCTTAGAATTTTTTCTGAGTTTTGGAACACTATCCGGTATCGGGGCTAAGAACTATACCGGTAGTGCACCTTCCTTGGTGCCCCTCGTCAGTGATTCCCAAAGAAGCCTCAAAATTATAGCAAAAGATTCCAGTAAAAATTGGAATCCAAGTCAAATTCTTAAACACAAAAGTCGCAGGAAAGACAAGGAGAAATAAAGGCAAATTTGACATAAACAAATGTGATATCCAAAACCTAAGACGAGTGACGTGGAATTGATTGCAACCTCACATTCGAATATGTATTCTCCCGAAATGACCTCAGAGCGCATTAGCCGTATTCCATGTTTCGCGCAGTTCGTGTAGAAGAGGGAAATGAAGAGGCGTAGCAAATCCGTATTTACGCATTATGAATGGTCTATAGAGGATTATGCGATGAAATCTATTCATAAAAATATCGAATTTCTATCCGTTACTTTTACACGTACTATAAGTTCAATTGTTCTTGCTTTGAACTGTGCGTAATCAGAGCAAATTCTGTATATTCTAAATATTTCTGAGGTACAAGTATTATTTCACGGGTACAAGGTGCACTTTTTTCACTTTTTTACTTGGTTCAAAGCAACTCGGCTGCATCTTTGTTTCTAGAAACGGTCGCTCTTCCGTACAAGTGTCTTAGGTCAGATGCAACATGTTTGGTGGATGGTACTTTGATCCCAGAATCCTTTAGTTGTTCTTGAATGACGAACACTTAAAGGATTCTGTAAACTCGATCAACCCAATCGGGATGGTCGATTTCAGAGAAGAAAATGGACGCACTGTATCATTAGGACATTTGCGTTTCTGTTCCTATTCGAAAATGGGGTCTATCCATCAAAGTCAGTAATCGCATACGTTTTCACAGTGCTCCGGTGAATTGTGTTTCCAAGTGACTTCGCTCGCATTGACAGACAAGGAAGCCGACAGACAAGTTCCGTTCTCTGTTGTTGCATGTCCCCATCCGAAAATGGCATCCAGTACGAGCTAAAAGCAGTCAGGTACTTATCACTTTCATCACCTCATCTTTTCATATATGTACAACAATGAATTGGGAAGCTGGGTACGGTCATTTCCGTTAATCTCCGCCAAACATATTGGTCTTCGCCGGATCGCAACAGTCGTATCCTCTGCGATTGAAGTGCACGCTTAAAAGCGCGATGCTATGCTTGAGTTGAAACAAACTACATATATTTTAACTATGATTGTGCTCTATGTCCAGTTGTCGGCAAGTTTTGGAGGTTGTGTCCAAGGTTTGACGTTAAATTGGCGAATAACTAGCGAAGCCAATATCGGTCCTTGGATTGCTATAAAAATTCCTAACAGATCACTTGCCAGCAGTGGCGGTCCTAAGATTTCGGACCGGGGGGGGGCGACAAAAAAATTTTCCAATGAAGGTGCGTTGCGTCAGCCACGCCCTCGAAAAAAAATTTTTTACAAGGCTAATTTGAATTTTGAAAAAATTTTGAAAATTATTCCAATTATTTACAAGTATGAACAAGTCACTTCACATTTTTATAACCCATATATGCAACTTTCAAACCCCCCCCCCTCGGTCCGCCACTGCCCAGATATGTTGAAGGCCCGTCTTTCTACATTCCATTATTGGATCAGGTGTGCGAAGGAAGTTGTTGGAGTCAATATTTTGTTACAAGTGTAGTAATTCTTCATTACTAATAACTTATAAGCTTTTTTATGGCGCACCTAGAGTGTATGATAAGGATAAATCACGTCTTTTTGAGTTCAAAAACCATCACCTAATAAAAAAGCGGTTGCGAGAAAAAGCGATTAGAAAAGCGCTGGCGCTGTGTGCGCAACGACCCCATTCCATACGACTTCGCGATATGGCAAAGCCTACCGCTGTGAAAAAGAGATCTTATTTTGGTCCGAGCGAACAGCCAAACTTCTACTGCACGAAAGGTTGAGGAAAAGCTTATCCTGCTACGCTTTGCTTTGCGAAACCGCTTATGAGCAACGCCAACAGCATGTCTTTAGGTTTTAGGCTACTGGTGAGCGCGGTACCAAAGGAAACTCACGAGTTTGTTGCAGTCCGACGTCCGACAGCAGCAATGACGGTATTGGTGATGATCTGTGGGGTAACACATAGCGTCCAGCTTCTCATTCCAGTAGCAAGGAGCACATCCCCAGTTTGTGATTCCTTTTTCATCCAATGTAACTAAGCAGCTAGCTTCAAACTGAATTGACATGAAAAATGCTTATCCGCTTTGCAGCGGATCAGATATACGGCGCCTGGACATGATGTAATGGTTTAGCTTACCGTGAACTCAACTCTTGGCAGAAGAGGACAAGCTGTACTCATGGTGAGATTTACTTGGCTCTCATTACCAACAAAACAAGAATCCGAAAGTCGTTGAAATGCCTGCGTCGCTACTTCTGTAAAATTGTTTTGCAATGCCTCATTCAGTAGGCCAGTAACTTTCCAATTTTGATAACACTGTACGGTTTAACCATATTTACTTTACCATATTTATATTTGTCGCCACTCCACAAGTCGTTCTCAAATTTGCTGGCCTTGAGCGTTGGTTCTACCGCTCGCTCTCTGTTTTTGTGGTAGGACCTCCTCCGCGTAGCCGCGTCCGGAGCGCGCTTACTAGTCTAGCCCACTTCATCCTTCGAGTCATATTTATCGACTATATTGAATCGCGCTTGTTAGCGTCACTCCCCGTAATGCATTTTCCTATATTGGCCATCGAGCAATGGTTGAAGGTTTGGTTGAGTTTTAGTGAATTGAAGATGAACGATAGTAGCAGGGTGAGGAAAATGACCGTTCCGCATTTGTTTGGCGCTAGCGATCGGCCTTGGGAAGAACCCTGCATTGGATATGCTGGAGTAAGCGTTCAATCTTTTCCAGAGCGGATGTGATGGTACCTCCATGTTTCAAGGTAATCCTGCGTTTCAGACCAGAGACCTACAAGGTGTCCCAAAAAACGTGCACGTATTGAACATCAATAACTCTTGCACTAGAGTCTTTTGCCGATTTTTGGATATCATTCTGCTAGCTGAGTTCAACTTACGTTTACAGTATGGAGCCAATATCACCGATCCCTCTCCATTACTGTAGGATAACGGTTAGAACTTCCATGAGATTTTAAGTCGTTGAGAGCCAAATTTCGTCGCAGGAAGGAAACCGAAGAAGCCAAAAATTTACAATAAGCTATCAAAGTCGCTGATTTCATATATGAAGTTTTCACCTGCGATGTTTTCTGGGCTATTTCAGGTGAACCGTGACCATTGATTTCTACTGTTCCTCAAAAAGTGATTGTACCGTCAAAAAAGCCCAAAAACTCGTGAAAAGCTGTGTAGTAAAATCAGCATCTTTGAAAAATATCTTATACGACCTTTCAGACTTATTTTCAAAAAATTTGCGGACTGTTCATTTCACAATGCTTCTATGTCTAAAAATTTTTAACGTAATCCTATGGTAACGAGGAGAGATCGGTAATTCACTTTATACTGTTTTACAGATTGATGCCTAAAGATCGGCGAAACACACTTGATGCAAGAGAGTTCTGACGATCATAGTGCACGTTTTTCGATACACTCTGTATGTACGAAAGGGGAAGAACGCGAGAGAGACAAAAGTCGACCATATGTTTGGATGTTTGCGACATTTTCGTAGATTGCGAATGGATCGTGCGCCATTAGAGGATGACGGTTCCACAAAGCCGCACTAAATTTCACTTCGCAGATACCAGGACAATAGGTCCTCTTCTTAGTACATGCTGGCTTTCTAGCACATGCACACGAGCTCTGACTGCTTAAGGCACTGGGTATACCTTAGGCGAGTGGCTATTCGGCTGAATGCCTAAGGCATTCGGCCGAATCGCTACTTTCACGCGACTTAGCGGTTTGCAGATTTCTACATATTTATCGTGCGCGTTTCTCGGATGCATATTTGGGTAGCTTGTGTAAGTCGTTGCAAATGGAGCAATTTCTGACCAAAGACAGCATCAACGACGAATTACGAAGAGTCGCTGTTATGCCAAATCGCGCAGCGACGGGAATCGCGCGAGGTGTGCCTTAGGCCTTGCGCGATTTGTCGCTGCGCGATTACTCCACCGGACATGTGTTCCTGATTCGCCGCGCTCAATTAGTGGGTCCCGCCGCATTCGTGCCAGTTTGTATGGGCGACAAATCGCATGCCATCGCGGGCAGTATTTTGGCGGGCATATCTCTAGTGGCGATATCGCCACGACATTGCTGAAACAGGAAAATCGGGTCGCGAAGTCGCGTCACTTTCTTTTCTCTGGAGAAATTTCGCAAGCCTTTTTCTTCAATTTTGACTGTTGACCATGCGAATAGCACCGTATGATCTGCGCTTCCGCTGCTCACTTGTTTCCACTCACCACTGTGTATTACTTAACCACTTTTCACTTATCCACCTCTTTCTCTATCCTTTCCACTTATTATTTTTGACTCTGATTTACGGAAGCGCTACTAAATTGCCTTGGCAATAGCCGTAAGGGTTTCTTCTTTTAGTTTCTTTGTATTTTTCGCTTCCTTCTCCCTTTTCAGAATCTCCTGACTATTTGAGGGCTTTTCACTGCGTAGTTGTCTGTTGCTTTAGTTACTACTTTACTTTAGATTGTTTCTACTCTTGGCTTGCATCTCTGACTGCGGTACGTGTGGCTAATGTGTCGACAACTTGCAACAACTTGTTGCCGGCATGCATTAGCATGTTGGCGGCAATGTGTGCCATCCTTGAGCAACATGTTGTTCACGTTGCAACATAGCCACATATGCCGCAGTCAGAGATGCAAACCAAGGCTAGCAGCAATTGGAATGGACGATGCTGGTGGACGCGTCTATGAGCATGACTAGCGTCGTGAGATTAGTGTGTGAAAAGGAGTAAGATAAAAGATGTTAGACGTATTGAAAAACTCCATAATGTTTTGAGTTCATTCGGGCGTGACGTGTGAGCTATAGTTTTTGAAAGGTATGCCCGGGATGAGCGACATTCGATTAGTCCCGAAGCGATTGGATGCCAAGGCATTCGATGCCCCAGCGATGAGAATTGCTACGATGTAGTCGCCGAAGGTATGCCCGATGCCTAAGGAAGTTGTAGACTGACCACTCCTACTTAGCAGGCGGTGGCAATTGATACAAATCAAATTTTCAGAAAGATGCTCAATGGCTATATCGTCCACTTGAACATCGCTGCCGAGTTCCAGCCGCTACGTCGCAACGTTGTAACAACCGGGACCTATGAGCTGGAGAAGTGCGCACAATGTCGAAGATCCTATGACACCTGAATCACTCGCCTTCGAGCATATGAATATCTTGTAGACAGCGTTCATATTGACTAAGAGCCTCGAAACCGCTTTGCACACATTGTCTGAACCAAGCTTGAACGCGTTCTTTACGAATGCCAGGACAAATAGTCCTGGATTCTACGAATCACAGTATGGATTTGTTGTAGACGTTAGCAACAGCGTTTTCAACGACCGCACCGCGAACGAGGAAGTGGTAATCGAGCGCAAGAACGAAGCTGTACTCAAACAAACCGCAATCAACTCTCTTCCGGCGTTTTATCGCCCTTTTTGCGCGTTTGGCTTCAGTGTTCTTGCCTCTACTTGTTGTTCATTTTACAATATCGCGCATCAGGTAGAAAACTAGATTACTAAATACTGCGGTAGTCCTACACATGCTAAGAAGATCGCAAATAATAAGACTTCATAATTCACCATTCGAAAATCGTAAAGCTCCTAGAAATAATTTAAGACAAAAATTGAGGTGAGTCATGCTGTAAGCCCTCTTATCTTTGAACTTTGGCATGTTCTTGAGGGTGAATGATTCCACTTGTTATATTATGCCGTACAGATTGTTATAGATGAATCATCGGCTCCTTGAGTGCCGCGAGGGCGGACCCGGCGAGCGTATCAGCGATATGGTTGCCTTATGTTGACAGCTGATAAATTGGGTTGACCATCGAGACCGCCCTCGCAACAAGCGGGGAGCCGATGTTACTTTATTGCCGACGTTTCGGCAAGACGCCACCGTCAAATTCTGAAAAGGCGTCAATCACAGTAATACACTAAACTCTGCCGCCAATATCTCCACCGACTTGCCCTCGATTCGTCTCGAGTGGAAGCAGGAAGTGGAGGCGAAGGTTTATCCACTAAGTATATCACCTTGTTGTGGCTTACAGCCGCTCCAAATGTGCTTTGTCGAGTGCAGTGTCAAACGAGTACCGAAGCTACTGTGGGGCTGTTAAGTAGGGCACATAATCTTATGTTTACCGTACGACAGATACCGGTCAAGTCACTCGTTATGGATAATTCTTAATCTTTGCTATTAAGTTTGGGCTCGCGAAGAAGGATGTAGGAGCCATCTAAGGCTCTTCGTGCAGAAGTAGATGTTCGCGGGCCAACAGTTTGCACCTGATATCGTAATCAATACCGGTATATTCAATTATTTTATGCTTTTCCAATGGACTAGTCATGCTTTGCCTTTTTCTGCTAGCTAGATGTTCGCTGATACGCACGCCAAGTGGCAGGCCGGTTTCACCAATATATATGGCAGAGCATTTCGCACACTCATTTTTATATGAACGCCAGATTTCGAGCAATCTCAAAATTGTCCCTATGGGCGCACAAGAAGTCTCTTGTGACACAAGCTTTATTGTACACTTTATTGCGTATTAACAGCTCTTTGACGTTCTCTCCCGAGATGTCAATCAAGATTACAGTCTTTTCAAGCCTGAGTAGGCAAAACATTCCAAGTGAAGCAGCGCGTCCGCACCGCCACTGGCTCAGCGAGATAGACTAGAATGAAGAGACGCAGATTGCAAAGCGGTGCGAATCGTTGCGAAGCGGGCTCCCGCCGGTCCAATTTCCGCCTAAAGTGGGTTGAAACTTACTATACATCTTTCTCAAGCTGTGCTTAATAAGGCATTGTTTGACTGCGGCAGTACCTTTTCGGAGATAAAAGGCAAACACAAAGGTACTCTGTTGGTAGCTAGCAAAAGAAAGCATGATTAGTTCACTGGGAAAGCATAGAATGATCGTACATACGGTGTTGATTACGTTATCAGGTGCAACATCTTTTCTCACGAACACCAAATTTCCGTGCGAAAAGCATTGAAAGATTATGTTCTCGCCCCCGCGAGCATGGCAACAATGAGAGATTATCTGCGACGCTGTCGTGCTGTAAACTATAAGATTGTGTGCCCTATTTAAGCAAATCCATAATAGTTTGGGTGCTTATTTGACACTGCACTCGATCAAGCACATCTAGAGCGGCTGTAAAACAGTGACAGGTGATATACTTGATTAGTGAAACTTCGCCTCCAAACTCTTTGCTTCCACTCAAGACGAGTCGGATAGCAAATCAGTGGAGATATTTAGCGGTGGAGACAGTGTATCAATGTGGTTGATGCCTTTTCAGCCTCTAAAGACGGCGTCTTGCCGAAATTTCGGGCAATAAAGTATATCACCTATAACAACCTGTACGGCATAATATAACAACTTGAAATGGGTCACCTACGCGTTTCACTTTTTTCTTCTTCGTTTCGCTTAATATGTAAGAAACCTATCAGATACGCCTATAAAACCTGTATCAAATAACCTCGAATCTAACAGACCCCCACCCATGAAAAGAGTATTTATCTAACGAAAAAATTCAAAACAACCTGTAATTTAACACCGTTCTAGAATCTATCCATAGGCTACCTTTAGCGCTCGCGTATCACTTATTTCACTGGCAGCGCGGGCGCACAGATATAATGTAATGCCTCAGGCGTATTTCACGCGAACTGAAGGCATTGATTCATGAAAATCTAAATCTCGGTTTTTTTTGTAAATTACAAGCCTTCCCGATCCAATAAAGCCCCAAACATATTTAGATCCGCGTAAAAGATTTTGAAAAGCCCGTTTTGAAGGGCCGTTCAAGCAACCAAGACGAGCTGTACCCTTCCACATTTGCTGTGTTCGCCCATTCAGACACGTTAAGAAGAAGGAGGATATATGATAAGACATGTTAAGACATGAAGGGGGAACCGGAAACTTGTCCAGGTGGCAGAATGCGAATGGCGCATTACTTTGAGTGCAGTTTGTTCGACGTAGAGGAAGCTTACTGAGAAGGACTTGGACAATGGCCCAAAAAGCAGTTTCCCGCTCTCAAAAAATTGATTCAACTTAAAGCGCCGACCAGTTAATAGTATCTTACCTTCTACAATTGCTGATGCGCCCGCTTTGCTCTATGCAGGGCCCGGCATAGATGGTCTGGGGTCATACTGGAGTTCGTTTTTGAAATTAGAAGCAAGGATATCGTTTTTATAAGGTCCTGGGCGGAGCGCCGAAAAAAATGACAAACATATCACGTTTTACGTGTTGAACGTGTTCTTTCGCAAGCACGCGAATTTGAAAAGCTAAACTCAAACAGACAAACAGAGCGTATACTTTATTACTCCAATATGTTATGTAAAAAAGTTCCAAAAACTTATGTGTCCTAGTACCCGTTCCCGAATTTGTTGGTTTCCAGACCAACACCAAACCAGCTGGGTTGGTTCGTGGCATAAATATCGGAGAGTTCACATAAGTTTTGGACCTTTTTGGTTTTAGACGATTAGTACGCTCGAAAACTATAATATAGTGAAGAGAGCGAATAAAACCATTGCCTCTCCTCTTTTTGAGCCAAACGTAGTGTAAACATAAGCTTTGATAGATATCGCGCTCCAATCACATGCGGTGTCTTTCGAACTATGTTACGGAAAATGCATTGCCAGATTATTGAGGCCAAAGATTCGGTTTGCCTAAGGGCTTTCACACATTCTGAGCGCTAAAGTGGTATCATAAACAATGACAGAGCCTTTAAACAACTCAGAATGTTTTTTTGCTTTCCTATATACCAGATGCCTCAAAATTCTTTTTTTTAGCTTTTTCGCCTTTTTATTGTTATGTTGATTGAATAAGAGTTTCCCAATTGATTTTTACATTAAAAGGGACTTCATAAATTAACGCGAAGTCATAGGAAACTTCGTTTCCAAAAACGCTCCGAACCAACGCGTGCCGGTAGCTCTATGGCCTGCGGCACGCCTGAACCAGGGCTCGGCACAGGTGGCTTACAAGCAAGCTGGATATCGTTTTTGGGACGAAAAGCAAAGGGGGTTTCGTTTTTGTGAGCGAAGATATACGGAAAATTGACGACGGCGACCTTTTTTTTAGTCGACGTTTCGTTTTTTGGGGGATTTTCGGAAATTTTTCAGGTTTTTAGAGGAAATTTGGTTGAAAGTCAAAGGGGACTTCGTAAAAATTCCCAAAAGTCAAAGGTGACTTCGTTTTTTCCATTTTCATCTAGCCACCTCGTGCCGAGCCCTGGCCTGAACATGTTGGCAACATGCAACACTATGTTGGCGCTGATGCCAACAGCCAAAATGGTGAACACTTGGCCATACGTGGCGGAGGTTAGGCGGAGCAGGAGCAGCAGCAGCACTGTGAAGGGACGCTAGCTGCGATCTGGCAATTTGCCAAATGTCTGTAAATCCAGTAGTGATAGACTGGAAGTGCATAACGGATGTAGCTTTCGAAAATTGTTGAAGTGCGGTGTTTGTATACATCCACAATGTATTTACATTGAATTAGGTAAAAACAACTGGAGTATCTCGAAATCGCGTCGCAATCCAAATCCCACTGTCAATAGAACTCACGATTTTTGAGAAGACAAACTACAACCACAAAGAGCATTTGCTATAAAATGAACATAACTTATGGTGAGCTGTACTTGAGGCTTATCAGAAACGAAAAGGAGTTTCATAACTCAACCGTGCACGTTCAAAAAAAAAGCTTTGTGCAAGCATTATTTATTTATTTATTTATTTATTTCACATACACTGAAGTGCGCCAAAAAAAACACATGCATGAAATAACTGGTATATCTGTAAAAGCAGGTAGCCAGTTGAGTCCCTAGCTGGAACATGCAGGTCGTTCTCCATTCTCCGGATGGCGGTGAGCCCTCAACCGAAATCCTGTTCCTGACCAAACGCAAACGTGGCTAATGCTACCGGGGCTTGTCTGAACAACTTAACCCGGACGGACGAATCCGCCCAGGACCCTAAGCGAGTGGACAGGGGGGATTTCAAGGAAGGGGGGCGCCAACTTTTGCTTTCCTTGAACGGCTGATCCAACCCAAGAGACTGCAGATCTAGTGAAAACAGTTGGCTGCCAATATTATAGTACAGTAGAAAAGTCCGTTTACTCACTTTGTAAAAAAAAAGAAATCCAAAAGGCACAAAATTTTATAGGTAGAAAACTCGCCAAAAAAATAAGCAAAAGGTATGCTAAAAATACCAGAACTACTTGTATCATCAGAACGGGTTAAACATCTGGAATTCTCAACACTTGCAACACATCAATCGATTCCAATTTTTTGCGAAAATCAGCTGAATTTCTACAAGAAATTATTTCCGATGGTAGTTTGCTGAGCCATCTCGCAGTGCGGCATACAAAAGAATTAAAAGCTTTGGAAACAAACTTGCTTCCCAATTTTCGGTAAGCCAAACCAAAACCCCCTGTTCTCCCACACGGCTTAAATACCCAATACCGACTAGGTCTCAACCTTGTTTCGAGACGCAAAAATTTGAAGCAGAACCCTTCTATACTTCAGACTGTGCAGCTTTAGTGCACACAGTCTAAAATGATATAATGGCAAAGATCTAGGATAGTCAGAATCTGGGTAGCATCTATAGTAAACAATTCTGGTAAAGGTCTTCTGAACTTTTTCGAGTTTATCAATATTTTTTTTCAGAAAAGGACTCCAGACAGGTGAAGCGTACTCAAGGTGTGGGAGCACATAGGTCTTGTAGAGTCTTACCAGGAGCGTCACATCATTACTGTGAATGCTTCTCAATATAACGAATAGAGATGAAAGGGCTTTTTTAGTCATAAGGTCGAGATGAGAAGTAAACTTGAGCTGGTCGTCCAGAAGAATGCCCAGATCTTTGGTGCTACTACTGCGCTCTAAGATAACTCCATCGTACTCATAAGTGCAGCTTGTGGAGTTCCCAAGGTGTAGAACTTTTGTTTTGGAAGGATTTACTGGGAGATTCGATTTGCTAGACCATGATTTCATGTTTTCGATAGCGGAAGATATTGCACTGTAAGCTTCTAATTGTTCTTTTTCTTCGTAGCAAAAGTAAATCGTTCGTTATGTCGTCTGCAAAAACTTGTATTTTTAGGTTTGGATGAGTTTTCAGATGAGAAGGTAGCTCAGCAGTGTAGGTAGGAAATAAAAGGGGAGAAAGTGTGCCACCTTGTGGAACTCCACTACCGCAGCAGATTCGATCTGAAAAAGAGTTGCCAACACGGATTGTCATGCCTCTTTCTTTAAGATAAGATGAAAGCCAGGATAGGAGCTGACCTCGAATACCGTATTGTTCGAGCTTCCAAAGCAAACCAAGGTGATCAGCTCTGTCGAATGCTTTAGAAAGATTGGAAAATACGATGTCAACTGATTTGCCATGATTTAGTGCATTGATCCAATCGAAAGGAAGGAAACCATTTTGAACTTGTGGAAAAACTCCTTTTTTATCTAGCCAGTCGAGTAGGCGTTCCTTTACAAATTTCTCAAGAATTTTGCCTGAAGGTGCGGTGTCATAGTTAACAAGTTGTAATGCGATCGACGTCAGCCACGATCGCGTCATTTTCAAAAATCAAGTTTTTCAGCAAGTTTGTGCATGACAATGACATCTTCATGCATTTTATTTTACTTGAGAAAAATTTTCGCCGAGTCTTTAAATTTGCTCCAAGGTAGATTCCTTATCGGGTGGAAGCAGATTTCTGAAAAAGTTTTCTGGACCCTTCTCTACCCTGAACTTTGAATCTTTTTATTTTGCGGAACTCGTCAATAACTCGCTTTTCTACAAGTATAGGTGAGGTTTCCCCACGAAACGTCTACAAAGCAGATTTTTGAGATATTGGAAATGTGAAATGAACGCACTTCCCGAAAAGGCTCCTCTCGCTTGAAAGCATGACCTCCATCAATGAGATCCTCACTCACACGCTTCGCTTTCAACAAGAAAGAACAGAATTTTCTCAAGTGAGCGCTCTCAGAACAATTTTTTCTACAGGTTTTGCGATACGGCGACACCAAGTCACCCCCGGTAGTGACCTCTCTGAAAAGTCACCACCGAACAACAAGACCTTGTTACTCTTATGTTTTCCTTACACAAAATTTTTTTCGATGAATGCCCTTCAATCATTCATCAAATTTTGCCAGTTACGTACGAAAAAGTTACCCGCTATAATCCTTTACAGAAAGCGTTGGCTCCACCAGCCAGACCCAATCATCAAGCTTTCCTCAAAATAGGAAGAACTTTCAAATGGACGCTCATAAGACCCACTTACTTGAATGCTTTACTTTCTTCAAAGAAAAGCAGATTTTTTAAAATAAGCGCTCGTTTCCAACCCCCTTTCCTACAGGATAAGAAATGCTTTACTTAGCAGAAGCTCATTTCCACCAGCTCGCCACCAGACCCACTACTCAAGCGTATAACCCCAAGTAAAAGCTCATTTTCAACAGGGGACCCAGCTACCGCTAGTGGGATTTCCTTAAATAAAAACTTGTCTTCACCAGCGGAACCCAGTTATCTAAAAGCTTTCTCTTCCACACAAAAAACCATAACCTGAGTAAAAGCTTTCCTTCACAACGAGCCCCAGTAGTTCAAGCGCTGGATTTTCCTATGTGGAAGCCCATCTCCACCAGCGAAACCCAGTTACCCAAAGCGTTGAATTTCCACAAGTGAAGCCTTTTCTCCACCAGCGAGACCCAGTCATTCAAGCGTTGGATTTTCCTATGTGGAAGCTCATCTCCCCAGCGAGACCCAGTTACCCAAAGCGTTGGATCCCCAAGTACACGCATTCTTTGCCCAGCGAGACTTAGTTATTCAAGCGTTGGATTTTCCCAAGTGGAAGCTCATCTTCACGAGTGAGATGTTACCCATCCGAAGCACCGCTCCAACAACGAGACCCAATTATTTAAGTGTTGGATTTTCCCAGATGGAAGCTCATCTCCACCAGCGAGACCCAGTTACCCAAAGCATTGAATTTCGCAGAGTAAACGCTTTCCTCCACCAACGAGACCCAGCCATTCAAGCATTGGATTTTTCCAAGTGGAAGCCCATCTCCATCAGCGAGATCCAGTTACCCAAAGCGGGATTTTCTCAAGTAAACGCTTTCTTTCCTCCACCAGCGACACCCAAATACCCGAAGCGTTGAATCCCCAAGTAAACGCTTTCCTCCACCATCGAGAGCACTTACTGAAGCGTTGGATTTCCCCAAGTGGAAGTTCATCTAAACGAGTAAGATCGTTACCCGAAGCGCCGCTTTCCTTCACCAACGAGACCCAGTCATTCAAGCGTTGGATTTTTCCAAGTGGAAGCCCATCTCCATCAGCGAGGTCCAGTAAAATACCCAAAGCGGGATTTTCTCAAGTAACGCTTATCTCTTTCAGCAAGGCCAGTTACACAAGCGTTGAATTTCCAGCAAAGAAAAAAGCCTTCACCAACGAGAACCCAGAAACGTTTCTTTAAGTAAACGCTCGTCTCCACCAGCGAAATCCAGTTACTTACGCTTTCCTTTCTGTACAACAGGGAATATTTTCACAAATATGTGTCCACCAGCAATACCCACTTACTCGAGCACTTTCAATTCTGGAAGCGAAAGCAAGATTAGCCTGACAAGGGAAGGATACTAACTTAGGTTTGCCTTTTGAGATAAAACACATATATTTGGAATCAGCTTGGAACGCTGATTCATAATATGCTACTCGGGACTGCTTATCGTTATTATGAAGCGAATTATGGTCTCTTTTCTATGCGAAGTTTGCGTGCTCCTCGACCTACTATGCTACGGCGTCCACGTCTAGGTGGTTTTGCAGTTGTATAGTGCCCCCTTTTGAGATCGCAAGAATTAATCTGATGCTAGTTCAACATCCTGGCACTTTTTTCGAGCAGATTCTTATCTATACACCGTCTTACGACATTCAGAAGTTTGTTAGTTGCTCACAACAGCAAGCCCACAAGTCGCTTCGGAATAACGCTAAGAGCTAGGAACAGCATAATTGGAATCAGCGTTCCAAGCTGATGCCAAATATATGTGTCCCATCTCAAAAAGCAAATCTAAGTTGGTATCCTTACCTTGTGAGATAAAACCTCGCCCCCACCAGCGACACCCAATTACACAAATTAACCTTTCTACAAGTCCATCAGGTAACATTTTTGATCAAAATTTCCGACATTATGTGCGGTGCTCAGTTATCTAACCGTAAGTGCTTTTTCTTCTGAGGCATCGCCTCTGACAAGAGGACGCAGTTTCACGCTTTTCGGAATACGACAAAAGTCAGATTTTCAAAGCTTGGAAAAGCAAAATTTCCATCATATTCGCAGTATTTCCCTAAACATGCTCCGAAAAGCATCAGGTTTTGGCTCTACCATGAGACCCATTTACTCTGTGTGATATAGTTTTTGTGTAAGCAGAGTAAAACGAAACAAAAAAAAACGATAAATAAACGTAAACGCACAAAGGCAGAAGCATAAACTGGAAATGTTAAAAATCTTTACCACCTGCAAGCAAAAGATTTTAGTAGATAAAACCTACGTAAGACGATGCGGCAACAACCTTGCACGAGGCGACTTTTCATGATAATGGCGAGATAGTGTTGAACCTCGACCAGGGGAACATTTGCCCCGTTATTTTATGGATGATGCTCAAGGATCGCATATGTAATCATGTGACTTATGCGAAAACATCGTATTGAGACTGTTGATATGCCACACATGGTGTTTACTGTCTGATCTGTGGAATTTGTCCTTAGGCTATAGCTATGGAAAAAAACTTCGAGACGGTTTGGTACAAATGAAGACATGTCTCATATTGAAATGCACAACGGGCGTGTTCGCATCTCGTCTGGCTTCTCCTCGTCTACCATCTGCTATCGTTTAGGAAAAGTGCACGAATTCATGCTTTTATACGTAATGATATGAAGACTATGTGACTGAAGAATTGAGGTTGCAATTACCACCCTAATGCCACCTCGAGAGTGGCAAACTTTCAATTCACATAATTTGTTCATATTTCTTACACAAGTCTGTGCTGCACCCAAATTTTACTACACAAACACTATGCTTTGACTCCTCCGTAAAAATCGGAAGTGAAGGCGAATTTAGTTCACGGCTGCCCATTTGCCACCCTCGTACAGGACCCTGTGAGTGACTATTCAGTTCACTCGTTTGCCCCGTCCATCTATTGCCTTTGATGAGGCAGGTGAAGACGGCATACGCAACGTTTGCAGCAATTTTTTGGTTCTTCCCTTCATTGCTAGATAATTTCTCGTCAAAAGGAAGGAGCATAAGTATGATGACAATGATATAAAAAAAACACTTTCATTATTGTGACAAAAAGTACTTGGTTACCATTACACAGAGCACATTATAGATAAAGGAAGCAAGACGGACAAGAACTGGCTAGTCATCCAAGAATATATGATTCGAATAACTTACGAAAAGGCTTTTGAAAGGATGAAATTCATAGCAAAACAGCGTCAACTGATTTTGCATAGGTGTTTGAAAATCCGTTTATGTCATTCAAAACTGAGACTTATCTTGATAAATTGGACGCTGCTGTGGCCACTGCGTGGAGCGAAACATCTTTAAGAGAAACGCGATAAAATAACTTGGAATTTCAGCTACATCAATTCATCCTGCTGTTGTTTGCTCATTGATGCTCACACACCTTGTGTACCATGCTGACACAGCCAAAAAAACAGTATAAATTTTAACAAGTACAACAAACTAGACGGAAATACTACGATAGAACGAGACCCATTCGAAAAATAGAAGAAAAACGGAAGTACCAAAATGAACAGAACAACAATAGTCATGAATTCGATACTTGCCCATTCAGTAAACCAAAATTATAAACTCAAAAAAAACGAGAACAAGTATGCTCTCTCAAACAAATACGAACATTCTCTTCCCGAATCAAATCTGAGTCATCGACAATAACCAACAATCACAACTGATAAACCCTTATATCACATGAAACTGTCTGAGGTACATTCTGTGCAAAAGTCATCTCGTTAGAAATTTTCTTCCTGAAAAGACAATAATGAATGTAAAATGACGAAATCAAAAATTCGGCACATACATAACTTGAGTGCGCAAAATACCCTTTGTTGATTCCATTTTGCAAAATACCAAAATTAAAAGACGATACCAGAAAATTCAGCATGGATTCGCATTTACCGCTTTGCCAGGATACAGTTTGTGTTTACCTCATGGGCAAGTAACGCTTCGCACATTGAACATCGATAAAGCATAATAATCATTCTCTAACAACTATGTCGACCGGAGATAAGTATTACTGGTAGCCTTGAGTTGGATAATAGATCGGTTGCATCTGCTGATAAGCTGAAATACAGCGGCTTCATGGACGGAAAGAAGACTGATTTTGGAGCCCCGCTAATCAGTTTTGGTGCTTCTCGCTGTTGGAACGATTTATATTTGTAGTAACTTTTCACCAAATCTGCTTGTTTCACATTATTTCTCATGCGTTTGTCTGCGGCAGTTAATGCGCTACAATTTGAAGCTCGTTGAGAACTTCACTCTCCTCTTTGATATACCCTTCAGAGTCCTGCAGCATAAAAGCCGGTTTTCATTTTTTTTTTGAAGGCGACAATGTGCACTAAAAAAGTTGTGTGGTCAACAGTACAAGGACTACTTACTTCAGAAATCCCCTAGACAAGGATTCGAACAGAGCGACAACCCAAGAATTGATTATTTGTCGTGTAAGGATCAATACTTGAGTCTGTCTGGGTGTTGAAAGTGGATAGTAACCCCCTTTGTACTTTTGACGTTTTTAAAATCCGCAATTTCCAGCTAAACAGATCATCAGTGCCTTTTAGATCCGTTCAACTTTTTCTCACAATCTACCGATCTCGGAAAAGGCCGATAGCCTAGACCTCGTAGATTCCATAGGAATGTTTTAAGCCTGATTCGTCTTCTTAGCTCTGAGTAATATCTGGTGAAAGCACAGCCATTGAAAGCGAAAAATGGGAAAATGTGATGTTGGCTTCTAATTCCACAGTTTGGAGGTCTTTTGAAGCGGGATTTCTAAGATGGACAAAGAAGGAGTAGTGCTTTGTCTTGAGTGCAAAAACAGATAGCCAATTCACCTTTGAAACAAAATTAATCATGTTGGAAAATGACTATTTCACTTAGGTAGCCTAGTATCTTGAATCTTCAGCATTCGCTCAAACTTTGTCTCAGGGGTTAATTGACATGCTAATTATGGATATGATGCAAATATCATGTTATCACTATTATCAGATTACCCAACTACGACCCCCCTCCCCTTTTGACTCCTCAATACGACCCCCCAGGCACACCTCACGCTTGACCCTGATGATGACTCATGCGCGCGAATGCCAATATTAGCCCGCGAGAGACACGCTCGCAGGCGTTCAGCCCGGTCGATTCCGTGCAGTCAACTATATTTGACTTCTTGACATGATTTTTCACTGAGTCACCCTCAGTCCTGATGAGGCCAATTTCCACTTACTTCAAATCTCTTGCGAACGGTGCAGGACCTTTTAACTGTTCTGAGTATAATTGATCAAGAGATTGCTTACTATTTGGAGCAACGCAGTAACCGGTGTTGTCCCGCATTCCGCGTGGACTATCGCGGTAGGAGTCACGCGAACTACGGTCAGAGTATCGCCCACGATCCGAGTATCGGCGTGAGTCACGATCTCTATCACTGCAACAGAAAAAACATTAGAGAGTAGCAGCTCAGAACTCTACGTTTTACGCTTCATACCCGAGATATTTCAAATCGTCTCGGCTGTTATATCGGCGCTTTCTCGTCGTAGTTGGAGGATTCTCTATTTCAGCTAACAAAGCATTGTGCAAGTCCTGATGCTCTTGTAATCTTAATGAAAATTTTACTGAAGTTATCTACAAGGTTGAGAATTAATTTGCTTACACATTGATGTCGTATGATAAATCCTCTAAGAAATCCAGTTTGCGCTGGCTGAACTGGATTTTCTCTGCATCCGAAATGTTTGATTTGATTGCAAAGTCGAATGCCTCGATCACCGCAGACTAAAGTTGACTTTAAAAAGCAAGAAAGCACAATATAGCAACGAAGAGTACGCGACAATGGCAGCGGCAGACAGGAATTCGCCTTTCTTTTGGTGGAGGGGGACGAAGAAAGCGTGTCTGGCAGAAACCTGGCATGTCTTCCAATCTGCTGGCTTACAAAAAATTCCAAGAGAAAGCTGCCAAATTGTATACAATTTGGAAGTTACAAAAAATTTACAAACCGAAATAAGTCATTTGTACAACTTTTTAAAAATCATGAATACCACTTTTCAGAAAACTTCGCATTTCTTCTCGAAAGGGTGGAGAGTGGAGACGACCCCATTTACTATCCGCTACTGAATATTGAAAACTCGGAAGATCAAGTAACCTTTGCTACTTTTCTTTCAAAACTTCGAGAGGAGGTGATGATAGATTTGTACCTGGTTTTTTTCTCGGGATTATTGCAAGTTATTATTTTTGCTATTGAACTCTTTCCTTTTTGAAGTTAATCCAGTATCTCAATCAAAGAAACAAAATTTGATTGTTGTTTTTGATTTGTGCCAGTATTTGAAATAGAATCAAAAAATGTGCTAGGATCGATTGCCATCATAAACAGCTGACTAGTTTTTGGTCAATAAAGCAAATTATGTTATCGCGTATTCCGCAAAATATGCAGTACCTGTGAGAATTCCGGATTTGTAAAAGCGATGTCGATCAGCTGTAGCAAGAGCTGGACGTTGTCCTAAAGGGTTTGTTGATTTACATTGAACAAGTTCCTAACTTTATTTGCCAAGATCATAAAAATTTACCCTATCACGTTCAAGAGCTCTTCGTATGATTTTCTCGGCAAGACGACGATCATTACGAGCTTTCAAATGAAATCTGCAATTTAATGATTGCTCTAGTAGATTTTTGCATGCTAAGTATGAGGATTGCACCTGGCAAGTTTTATAGAGTAATAACTGCTGAGATGACGAGGAGTGTCAGACGAGTGAATAAGCCGCTCGAATTTGCTGATTACACCCGAGTAGTCATGGTTTCTAGAGAAAAATTAACCATTTGATATAATCATTCGTAATTCAAATCAACCTTTCAGCGTCTGCTCGTCTTCTCATCATTCCAATGAGACGAAGTTCAACAGCAGCATAACCAGGATGTTTTCTGCGGAATGAAGAGAGAATTGATGAAGCTTCCGTATAATTTCCTGAACAAAAACGTATGGAAATTTAACTCTTAGCTGTGCACCACAATTGCAGCTCCATTTTTTCAAATTCCATCCCATTTTGAACTATAGAATGTTACAGTAAATTTCGAAGAAGTTGTTCATGGACTACTGATATCTATGCGATAAGAATATTTTGGACAATCATTGCAACCACATTGGACCAAACTTTTCCATTCATTATGCGGAATCAAAAATAACAGAACCGCTATTTTGTAAATGTTTTCCACTTGCATCGGCAATTACTCGTACACAACCAACTATATGAAGTACTAAGTTCGAAAAATGAAGTGTTTGAGCTCATTTTTCAAAAGCCAGTTGATGTTCATCATATACAAAAAAACCAGGTCTCGCACCTAGTATCAAAATCATGTTGCGGATTTCATTTTTGCGCTAATTACAATAAAGAAACCACCGAACTGAAAA
Organism: Cylicocyclus nassatus; assembly: GCA_958299035.1. Lineage (NCBI taxonomy): Eukaryota > Metazoa > Nematoda > Chromadorea > Rhabditida > Strongylidae > Cylicocyclus > Cylicocyclus nassatus. The sequence continues at coordinate 43,152,384 of CATQJL010000001.1, read as the reverse complement.
TCGCAGGCAAGTCGATTTCTTCAGCGAACGCTAAGCTAGTGCGAACGTAATACCACACATTTTCGAATGAAAGGCAAAGAACACTACTGTAACAAGTCTTAAAAAATCAACCAAATTTTGTTTGAAGTGGAGTTTGAACTCTGCGCGGAGCTCATAATTATAATTTTCTTGATATCACACTCTTTATATGCGGATGTAAACGATCGACAGAATGTAAGTTGCGCATTCATACAGTTTACGTACAGAATTTCATGCTAGCGAAGAATTTATGGCAACAATCAAATACCAAACAAGCAGTGCAGCATCAAGATGGATTAAAAATGCAGATATAATCACTCCAAATCTACGGCTTCAGAAATATGACACCTTTGACCAGTAACCTTATTACTGAAAAACCAATATTTTTTTCATTTATAAGGATTCACTTTTTAACTTGAACTATGAAAAAATAGACGTGAATTAGTGTTACTGCTGAAGCTGTCGTATAGAAAGTCAATCTTTCGTGAGTGCTGAAATTGCGCAAGTTAGATCACAAACCGAGTTCGTCCGAAACAAAATCTAGTCGCAAAAGTTTTCCAGGGATTGCCTTTGCGATGCAGCAGTATTTTGTAACTCCAGGAAAGAAATACCTGAGACCAATTACTCATACTCCAAAAATGTTGTTGACATTCTGACCCAAGGAAGGTTACAACAAATAGGTTACACCAAATTATGTTGCCGTTGAAAAAAAGGATAGAGAATAAGTTAACCCTAATGAAATTTGATATATTTGGTGGAGGCGGTCAGTTCGTTGATCACACTCCTCTCCTCCCCCCCCCCTTTGACGGCAAAGGACAGAAGCGCCTTGTTCGACCTTAGAACGACGGATGATGCTATACATCAACTTGACTTTTCCACCAAATGTGCCTCTAATGTTTCTTCTCGAATCTTACTGCAATCGAACTCATTTCCTTGACATATTTCAAGACCAGACTTTGCAATTTGAACGAAATAACTCGCAATACAGTGCCATTGGCGCCGCCGTTTAAAGCGGATTAAGTCCGAAAGCGCGCCGGAAGTGCTGCAACAGCATAACCTATTAAGAAGAACATTTCAACAGCCGGAGTTACATATTCGGAATCGGCATCTTCAATCTATCCAAAATTATAGTTGATTTCTGCGGAACCTAAAATCCGGGGATTACTAGCTTATAACTCGCTATGTAGCTGGCCATTGATTGTGTATACCATAGCGGTCAAATACGTTCGTTTAACGGCGCGCTGGTGTACTGAGCGAAATTTTGATCTTTTTCTTCAACACATATTTCTGTACAATACTGGCGTACCCAGGATTTCCGCTCGGGGGTGGGGGGGGGAAGCGACAAAATGTTTTTTTCGGATGAGGATGCGTGGCGTTAGCCACGCACTCCGAAAAATTTTTTGGGATGCTTCCCAAAATTTTTGCGGCCCTCTGACCCCAAAACTTTAGATAAAGGGAGCATGGCTGACGCCACGCCCCGAGAAAAATTTTTTATACGGCTAATTTGAATTTTTAAAAATTTTTAAAAATTATTTTAACTATTTACAAGTAAAAACAAGTCGCTTGCAAATTTTTTATAAGACATTGCGTTAATATCTGTGCAGCAGTGGCGTACCGAGGGAAGGAGGGCGCGCCTTCCCCCCCCCCCCTCGGTACGCCACTGCTGCACAGATATTAACGCAATGTCTTGCCTAGGATCAGCAGAACACCACTAACAATGTTCTTAAGTTTTTGCAAGAGCAGACGATATGCTTCCTCAGAAAGAATATGAGGATTTCTTGTGTCATGAACGTCGCCTACAAGAATGCGTGAGCCACATCAAAAGCAGCGTTCACCCAGATTCTACTCACCCATTAATACTACTTATCCTACTAGCAGGCCCTAAAAGTAGACCAACGGCGTTGGTCCGGTTCTTGATGTTGCCTACAAAAGAAAATAACGGACCGGATCCTCTTTATGCTCCGCCTCTTTTTTTTTTGCGCTCTCCACCTATGGATTGCCCCGAGACGTGTTCTGACATGATAAGGAACGTCGAGACGCATAGTTTGTGAAGTGGCACTGGCACACGACGAGGTTTCCTATAGCAAACGACGTGACTAGCGCCGGGCACTCGTCCACGTCTGCCAGGTTAGGGCTTCAAAAAAGGGCAAATTTGAAGCTCTTTTTTTTTGGCAATTTGAACCTCATATCCCGTCAGCGCCATGGAAAGGCCCGATAAGAATAAAAACATGGAAGATGAAATTTTTGGGTGTACGCCGCCTTTAAGCTACATCATTTCACCGAAACGAAAATAAAACATGTTTTCTGTTGACACGTGAAAAAATCAATTTCCAAAACATTGACGATTACTTCTACATTGGATACCCGGCGCAGTTGGAAACGTCCTATAAGGAACCAGGGCCCGGCACGAGGCGACTTTCGAAAATGCAGAGAACGAAGTCGCCTCAATTTTTCCATAATTTTACGAAGTCCCATTTGGCTCTAAACCGTAGAAAACCCTCACAATAAAGAAACGTCGACTAAGAAAACGTAAACTGAATGTGTTTTTTTTCAACCACGAAAACGATATCCCGCTCGCTTTTTGTCTCAAAAACGATATCCAGCTTGCTCATGCCACCAGTGCTGATCGACACGTATAGGGCCAAGCCGCTCAAGAATAGAGAGCAAGCGCAGATGTTACAGCACTCCACGGTGTTTAATGTGGGTAGTGGGTACACTATAACGAGTGAAAGCAGGAGGACATTTGCAGTAAAAATACAAAAAAAAAGTTTGCACTTGACCGTTTGTTCCAAAAAGGTAGGATTTACATTTTGGAAGATGATACATTAACGAGTTGGCTTTGTTCAGGCGTACGGAGGCTTGCGCTTTTTACTTGGTACAAGGGCACTAATTAAATCAGCACGAAATCATCATAGGTAGATAGAGGAAGTGGTAAACCCAGAACGAACTAAACTTGGATCAGTAGATGTTTCAGCATTTTCGTAAATTACAAAAAATTCGGGTGCTCTTTTGATCAGCTCGTATCGTTGAGATATGCAAACAAGAAATTATGATTTGAGCAGATTCAGGCAGCGCAAGACTTCCTTTCTTTGATATGTTTGGAATCAAACGTCGTTGAAGCTGACAGATGTCACGAATGTTCAAAAAAAAGTTTTGTCCACGACTTATGTATCAATTCAGTACAATGGCATAACGGAAAGACGTGTCGTCAATACTCTACGCGATTGCCCGAATCAATCAACTGATGAGCATTTCGCCTCTTTGCTTCTTGTTGGAATAAATAAAACTTCTATAGCTCAATAATGACTTTATGAAGCTATGAAACTATTGAAAAGAAATCTCTCCGTCCTCAGAGACAGCCTCCACAAGAAAATGCCAAAAATTCTCGTTGAATCCCCTAATTTCCATCACATTAGTGATCAATAAGATACCAGCCTCCAAATACGTGGAGAAATATGTTATTGTTATCTCTGTTCCAGGACTTTGACGCTGCACAGTGTTTAGTCGTAGTGTTTTGGCAAGAACTGAGTCAGATTAGATTACGCAAAAACTTAACCTCTGATACGGTAAAAAACAAGTAGTTCAATTGTTAACTAGTGTGCACAAACTGAGATGATAAACCATGAGGGTGAGGGAACTTACTTACCGATAAGGCTGCCGCCACCTAGTTGACGGAGTTCATGAGAGGTCATGAAATGGCAACAACGTTAATCTGCACTCAATTTGCACCGAAGATGAGCTGATCCTGCTCATGGTAACTCCGTCATCATCCTGCACAGGGCCCGGCACGAGTCGATTTCTAGACTTTCTGAAAACGAAGTCTCCCCTGACTTTCGGAAGTTTTACGAAGTCCCCTTTGACCAACCTGCTTAGGAGAAGATGAATACAAGAAAGATTTACTAGTCTGAAAGAAAAGACATAAGATAAGAGTAAAAATCCAAATTTGAGCTGAAAACTACACATGCACAAGACTTTGGCATTAGAGCGCGATATTTAACAAAGCGAGAAGATGAAGGTCAAAAAAAAAGGAAAGGCAATGATATGAAAATGTCTTCATGCTCAGGGATAGATTTTGGGCCGGGGAATCTGTCCATGCTAAAAAGATCCGAAACTTATGTGAAGTGACAAAAATATATGCTCCAGACGATCTCAGATCGTCTGGTGGCCGTCTGGAGACGATCTAATTTTGGAAAAGGTATTACTTCACATAAGTTTCCAAATCTTTTTACATAATCCTTCCGCAAATAATTTTCTACACATACAGTTCAATTTTGGTGTCATATGCTTCTGTGTGCGCTGCAAACGAGCAATTTGTTTATTTAAGCCTCGCTTTCAAATCGCGCGCACTTTTCGCCATGCACGATAGAGCATGTCAATCGTGTGATAACCTGTCCGAAAAGCTTGTGTTCGACTAAATGGCGCTTATTCTTGGTGCTCGGCCCTGATCTCTGCAAAAACGATATCTCCTTTGCTGTTTGCTTCAAAAACGAAGTCTGGCCTGCTTCCAGACGATCTGTGCCGGGCCCTGATCCTGCAGCCTATGAAACCGGAATTTCTTTGAAATTTGAATTCAAAGTTCAGTAGTAAAATCAGTCCAATTAGGGCAAAAACTAGTATTTAGGGGTACTCTAACACGCTGATTCCGAATATGTTGATCGTTTTGCTTGAAACCTAGGATATTTTTCTATTTTGAATTTCAAACTCTTTTTCGGAAGTTTCACTGCAAAAATTAGATAAACCTGGAAAACAAACGGAAAAATCTGCCATGCTTAAGAAAATAAAATGGAAGCTTTTGGAAACAGCATGTCAAAAAACCCTAACTGTGAAATTTGCCAAAATAGAAAATTTTTGAGGTTTCAAGCAAAACCATCAGCTTTTTGGGAAACAGCATGTCAGAAAACCCTTACGTAGGATTTTTGAAATTTTTATTTGTGGAAACAAGTTTCAATTCAAAAAAGAAAATTGTCCTAGGTCTCAAGCAAAACGATCAACATTCGGAATCAGCGTGTAATACCCCCAAATACTAGTTTTTGCCCTGATTGGACTGATTTTATCACTGAACTTTAAATTCAAATTCCAAAGAAGTACCGGTTTCATAGGCTGCAGGATGATGAAGGAGTTACCATAAGCAGAATCAGCTCATCTTCGGTGCAAATTGAGTGCAAATTAGCCTTGTTGCCAGTTCATGACCTCTCGTGTTAACTAGGCAGCGGCAACCTTATTGTGTATGTAAGTTCCGTTCCCCAACATGAAGCTTGCAACATGCAAAATTGATGTTTTCAAAAAACCATGAGCCACACCAGATTCAATCCAAAATTTACAAAAGTGCAGTTTTCAGTAGTAATCATATTGTTCACTCTGAAACTCTGCGGAGCGTGATTACTTGTTTACAATTCCCGCTATGGTCCTTTTTCGAAAGCAACAGTCCACCACCTGTTCACGTGAAGTGCTTGCAATGCAAAAGCCAATTATTTTTCGATGCTTTGATAGTCGATGGCAACATCTACTTTAATGCTCGTTTCGTTTCTTTCGATCTACGAACATGTTTGCAAAATGATGACAAACATTTGAAGCACTTTGTAGCTTTTCCTTGCTTAACTCTAGCTGACCAAATTCTCGAGTTAGTTAAGCTTAAAGCATGCAAAATAGGCATGTCAATGATCTCCTCGACCGACTATTTGTTTGTTGTTGTTTTTTGTTTTCTTTTTTTTTTTTGAACTACTGAACGAATCTTTTCTAGCCGAATCACGTATGTTCTAGCAATATCTCAGACATTATTGATTAAAACTCGTATATTAGCCAGAGTGGCTTCTCTAGTCTACAACACCTAAATTTCGTTCATGAGCTGGGGATCAATTTCTGGATCTTGGTGCGAATATGTCTTACCATTATGCCAAAACAGCTTACAGAAAATCAGAAAACTCTAGGCACTAGGCAATTTGGAACCTGAGAGAAATTGTTCACATAGCTATGCAGCTTTACAATAAGATTCTGAAACAATTTTATCAAAATGCTGCAGTAAGTCGAAAGAACGAGAAGTCAGTAGATGCTGGGAAGAAAAGTTGCATCACCTGCTTTAAGTGCTTCCCTACCGCTATCTTATTTGATGAGATAGATGAAAAATGCAAAGAATGGAACCGTACATTTTTGTGCCACTTTTACAACATATCATTCATTCTCTGCCTAAGAGACGCGAGCACGCTTTGCGTACGTCTGATTAACATGTTCATAAGGGTCTAACACGTTTTGAATGATTTAGTTTTAGAATTCGTGGAGAACATGTTCGAGCAAATTGAACAACGCGAGTTCGAATATGTTCTTTCACGAATTCCTATTATTAATTCACCAGAAGACGTTAAAACGCGCTCATAAACATGTTGATCAGACATACGCAAAGCGTGCTCGCGTCTCTTTGTCAGAGAATGAATGATACAGGGTGTCCCGAAAGCATGTACAGAGATTTGATCGTTACTCTCCATAAAGTATTTTGCCAATAATTAGGTACCAGGTATTGGGATAGGTATTCTATAGAGCTGTGTTCAAAGGCAGTGTCTCACCAAAGTTGAGGTCGCGCGGATCTTCACATATTATATAGGGACGTCTAAATAGGCCACTGCAGCAAGTTCCACTCAATTCGACCCCCTCCACGCTGAAAAAAAAACTCGCTCAAAGTGGTACGCGGAGAGCGAGTTGGTACGCGCGGACCACTCCTTCGGTCTCCCCTCTTACGCGTTTGAACATGTCCCTCCACTTGGCATCCACCTCCACTCTGTTGCTGCCACTGTGGCTGAGGCTGAAGTTGGAAGGTACAACTCGTCCACGTTGCTTTCGCGGGGTCTCCAGAAAGCGGGGTTTTTGGGAACTTCGTGCGATTTTAAGCCCATATAGTGCTAGACAGGGTCCGACAGGCATGCAAAATGCAAAAATCTCGACAACTAAATTTTGGTGAGACACTGCCTTTAATTAAAGCTCACAATGTGGTGCGAATCACTGATTGCCCTTCATTAGTGTAGGATTACGGTGGCTGCAGCATAAAGCGAATTCAAATAAATCGTATCGAGTAGATTTTGAAGAAATCTGGGGTTTTCACGCACGCTGATTCCACTACTCAGTCTTTTGCAAATATTCCAAGCTTTCTGACGGCGTAATCACATTTTTGAAGGATGACAACAAACAGCTGTTATGGTATTCCTGAGTTAATTATAGAAGCACTGGTAATGTGCATGTTTCATATTCAAGGTCAGTGACCTTTATTGCCCTAACATATAGTTTACAGCTTGCTTCTCTCTTTGTGAGAAGAAATATGATCCTCAGTGACAAAAGCCTTCTTGAAGTTCCTACGTAATCCTACAGTCATGGAGAAGGAGCCGTGATTCGCAAGATACTATAAATCTAAATGGTAAACAATTCTACAAAATAGTACGTGAACGCAATATTTGTGAGAGAGAATCAACGATCAGATGGTGTGTACATACTTTTGGAACAGTGGCGTACCCAGGATTTCCGCCCGGGGGGAGGGGGGGGCGCGACGAAAATTTTTTTCAAATGGTGCGTGGCGTTAGCCATGCACTCCGAAAAAATTTTAAGGGTGCTTTTCAAAATTTTTGCGGAGACCCCGGAGAAAAATTTCCCCAACCCCTAAAATCTGGAAAAAGTGGGCGTGACGTCAGCCACGCCCCAGAAAAAAATTTTTTACAATGCTTATTTGATTTTTTAAAAATCTTTAAAAATTATTCTAATTATTTACAAGTATAAACAAGTCATTTGCGCATTTTTATAACCCTTATAAGTAAGTTTCAAAAATTTCGCGCCCATTCTCGGGGGGGGGGGCGCCCCCCCCCCCCGCCCATCCCCCCCCCCCCCCTGGGTACGCCACTGTTTTGGAACACCTTGTATAAATCAACGCATTATGCATTATCAAAATAGAAAGTAAAGAATAGTCATGACAAATTAGAAGACGTGATTTGAGACGTTTCATAGCCCAAGAAGAAGATGACGGTGACGATACAAGTAGCAGGTTCAGCTTAGTAGTGAACCGCTCTCTTCAGAGAAATGGCTCAAAAAATAATAGCTTGCATGCTCAAAAAATAATAGCTTGCAATTTGGTCACACAATTCAAATAAATAGTGCGCCAAAAATTTATATTTGCTTTCCACCAGCCAATGGAACTCTAAGTAAGCATGCCAGCAAAATCCATATGGTTCCGGACTCGTTTTTGTGCCCGGAAATTATTGTGAAAGAAAAGGCTCCTTTCCCGAACTCTTTAAATTACTCGTGTAGGAGTTTTGGCCCTTTTTTCGCTGGATATGCTAGCTCAAAACGCAGTGAAGGAACAAAACAAGAGCAATACGATCTGGTCCTGGAAGCAGTTCCAAGTTATCCCCGCAATGCATTTCATTCTAACAAACTTTGAAGCTCACGTCGGCGATAACACGAAAGCTAGCGTTGTGTATCCAGTACTTCAAATGGCTCAAATTCTTGGAATAGCAAATCGGATACATTAGTGACCATTATCTATTAGGGTATCTCACAATTTTTTACCGTTTCCACCCTAAACATCAGCACTTCTCGAGAACTGGGCACCTAAAAAGGACACAAAAACATGATGGTACTTCTGTATGTATGAGCTATATGATCACATGCGTGGGAGGAGCTCATGACGTCTAGGGGCAGAGTTTGCTATTTTACCTCAACGATTTTTTCATTTCTAGCCGTCGAAAAAAACTCGGAAAGTGTACAACTGAATGTGCGATGTGTCAAAGCGTGCTAGGATGGACGAGGAATTTTTTTAAAATATTTTGGGGCGGAGATTCGATTTTTGGCAGAAGATTTCGTTTACGACGACTATCAGATTTCAGCTTAAAACTTCACGTATATACGGTTTGAGCAGACTTTTGACAGTCGTCTCGTAGAGCTTGCTTTGTCCTGTCGAATGATTGCTCAAGCCACATCGTATGAAGGAAAGATACAAAGAGACGGCAATTGTAGTAAAAACGATTAAAAAATTATGAGGCACCCTAACAGAAACTTTCAATAACTTGGAGATTTTAGCAAGCGAACAAGCTTCTTGCACCGATCAATTTCCATCACATGAGAGGAAAATATTGCAAACATCGCATACCTGAATGGTCTGCAAACATCTCTGAATGGTGGCAGACAGCGACCAGTCACGAAGTCGGATATGTCTACTCTATACTTTACTCTATGTCATAACTTGTACAAGCATTCAATTGAATCACTAGATCACAATGATCACTTCCTTTGCGAGGATGGATTCTTGTCAGAAGATCCAGCTCGTACCGAGACGCGTGGTTCAGACAGATACTATCCCCGCCCCTCATGTGACGCCTCAAGAGAGAACCAATCATCATCAATGGTAAGGGTGATAAACTTGCCAATACACAAGTAGTAGCTTAAATCACTGGAAACTAGATACTAGAGTGTCACATTAGGGGTTGCAAATTTTCCTAAGTGAGGCGAACGCTGTTCCAAGCAAGTCCTACTTGTCTAGCTCAAATGGGCAGAAAATTGAAAACTGAAAGATTTTGTCATACCAAGAGACTCCTCGAACGCTGAGAAGGCGAGGGCCACGCGAACATTCCCAGGAATGTGCTGTTGAGCGCGACGATATACTTCGCGGGCAGCATCAGCACCACGCTGTTTCTGCGTCCATCGAGCATACTGCAAATGTTGAAGCAAGTAGTAAGAAAAACTTGCATAAAATCTAAGCACAAACCTTGGTCCAAAACTGGTCATACAGAGCACATGCGATAAGACATCGCTCAAATAGGACGGTGATCCTCCGCTCATCTCCTTCGACTATCTCGAAATCGAGGTATAAACGCCAATTTTTCAGCTGCTCACATTCAAGAGGCTTCACGTGGAAATAAGGTCTTTTTATCTGAATACCGAGCACAATGTACAAGACTAGATGAAAAGCAACCTTGACCCACCTGGTCCTCAAATGGCATTCGAGCAATAATCATTGCCTCTGTTTCTTTGTGCCAACGATAACGCTGAGCCAAGATCTCAGTTCGAAAATGCGGAACAGCTTCTGGATGAATCTGTAGCAAGCAATTTTCGAAAATTTCGCAACAACATAGTAGAGCGCTCAACACTGAAATTTCGAATCCCATTTGATGATGTTAAAAATTATACTGAATACTGTCATCCACAGAAAACCGGGTAGCTAGGCGATAGAGGCAGGTGCTCAAACTTGAAACAGAAGCTAACCCACTAATTTGACTACAAGTTGCCTACAAATGTGCATGTCGTATTCAACGCTGCACCAATATCACTGATGAGTAGGAATGTATGCAAAATCGTTAAAATGAGAATAAAAAAGCGAACTGCGATAGCCCTCTTAGACAGCGCTGCCCACACAGCTCCGTACACTGATGACCCCGCAAAATTTGCGTAACGCACAAACACTATTTCAAAAATACTGGAAAATTTCGGGTTGCCTGTTGGCAACCAATATAAAACTCAAACCGCTGTTCATCTCAGGGCTTCTATCATAAAACTGGTAATGGTCCTATCAACGAACAACGCTTACTTTCTTACGTGTTTTGGCTTGTGTACCGTTTGAATCTATAGCATCGCCTGCACTTGCACTCGGCTCGACGGGTTCCTCAATGATTACCTGATCGATCTGTAAGTAGTATGTACAGCACATTCAACGCAAATATCCAATTTGCTCTTTAAAAGCTATCCCAACAGCCAGAAAGGGAGAAAATATAGCGCATGACCGAGTTTTGAATGGAAGGCAGGTATCCAAGATTCCCTTGACACCAGCAAAGTGGCTCTAAGAGATTCTCTAATAGGTCTATCAACCTGCTGATTCCTCACAGACTCAACCCTGCAAAGCACGTTTTCTACTTTCCGACTTCTGACTTTTTTCCGCAGAAAAATTCAGCTACTTTTTCATTTGAAATCAATGCATACGATAGAAATTCTTCTTTATCTATTTCTATTGCAGTCTGTTCCTGTGTGGAACCAGACGGGCATAAGTGGCAGGCAAATCAAGCATTACCGACATCAATCCAAAAACGACTTCATCAATGTCATCGTTTTGCAGACATAATTTCTAAAAAATCACATTGACGAAAATGGTTAATTAGGATTCGTGTTTGTTTCCTAATATGAAGAAATTCAAACCCCATTGCAACTCAGCCGCGACACATTTGAGATATTTCCCCAAAAACCACCTTCCTTTAATGACGTAAGATCGACAACGGACAACGTGTTTTCCCAATTAAGTTAATCAATCAAATAGATTAAGGGGTATTTGTCGCAGACAACAAAATTAACAGCCTAAAGAAAGCACAGCAAATACTCGTCAGAGGAGTGGACTATTTTATGAAGCTAACCAAAAAATAGTGCTGTACCGTGCGATCTCAATGCTCCCCTTGGATTAACCAAGTTTTACTTTTCATTTAGTTCGTAATTACCCCCACATCGCATTTGCGCCGGACCACATCGAACACTTCACGAAGTTCTTCATCCGATACCAAGTCGATGGGGTTGCACATATTCACAATTGCTTCAAATCTGAAAATGAAAATGTCACACAATCCAGAAGATAAATCCTGACAAATGCAATTATTCTGATTTTGACAAAAAATTCTGTTTCAATAAAGTATGTATGTCAAATTTCAATAACACAAGAAGAAAATCTGCAAACTGGTCTGTCAACAACTAGCAGAGAGCCATTGGAATTTTCAGAAACAAGAAGAGCGCTGTGTATACGTGGTACTGAGCCGCTTGATATTCGGACACGCTCAAAACGAAACATCAAAAAATAAGAATTCGTGTTGAAGTTGTGTGGATAAATTAAGATGAAGAAAGAGTTGGCACTACATCCTAGCATTGGAGCAACCTATGATAGTGCCAATGCAGATCAAAGACGTGACTCTCCATCTTATCTAAAAATACCCAATCTTGTTTCTTAAGACAAGTTATTAACGTCGGGGCCAGAAACATGTCCTTATCTGAGTGCAAACTGTTTGAACAGAGGAACTAACAGAAAAGTCATGGGAACACCGAGTAAGCACTGCGGACTTCAGTAATTTCACTGCTTAAGAAATTCCAGAGTACTGTACAAAATTGCATGCATCCTTTGCTTACCTTTCCATATGACTTTTATACAAAGCAGTAGGGATGCGTATTAGACGATCATAAATTTCAGCTACACGACGCCATTCTCCTTGTGCTTCTTCCCAAGCGATATAATCTTGCCAAAGACGATCGCTATGAAATTCATGACCGGCAGTCGAAACAGCTCTATCGTACAACCTGAAAATTCATAATCATTAGCAAACGACAACGAACTACACACTATGCAATTGACTTACTCTCTTAACTTCTCTATCCCTCTATCTGACTGTGGGGCTAACTCTCTCATGAAGGAAAGGAACCCAAGCCACAAATCGATAGATAATGGTATAGCAAGTATTCCACGTTCCCATACCTTAATAATTGATGAAAACCAATCTACAAGAAATTCGGTATGGTAAATAAGGCATACGCTGAGAGCATCAGAAAAATTTTGATGGCGGCGTTCCATTTCAGCGTACTTCTTCCAGAAGCCATAACAATAGGGATACTTCTTCAAGAATCGGTCATAAATATCTCGTGCTAGCTTCAGATCATTCTAAAATAGATGTCATCTGTGCTTTTTGCACAAGATATTCGAAGAAAGTCACATACAGACTGATCCGCCTGAGTAAGAATCATGATCCAAGCATCGAAGTTGTCGGGCTGTCGTTTCAATGCAGCCCAAGAATCACGCAATACTTCGCTTCTTTCGAAATCAGGAGAGCGCGAGCGGCTGAAATTTTAAAATTCGATCGGTTCTCATGTAACATATTGGTTATAGGTTGCCTACAACTGTGGTATCGGATTATTTCAGAGAGGTCCGCAAGAACATGGTAGGTGTCCACAACTACTTCTCAGATTCAACACACATTGACTAAGAGTCTCGAAACACATTTGTGAAACATTAGAAAAACACACAACTACTACTCGATTCAACACACTTTGACTGAGAGTCCCGAAACACCTTTGTGAAACATCGAGGTTCGGCAGTATTTTTAGCAATCACATGCGTAACTTCATTTACCCGTAAAACCCACCTTCGGCTCCTCGTTTCGTGGTCACTTTCACTGCGACTTCTTGACACCGAGCGACCTCTGTCTCGACGTGTCGGAGAGCTTTCATCTCCTCTACCATTTGATGGCGACGGTGAGTGGCTATTTGAGCGGCTATTAGGACTTGCATCCATACTGTAAACATAAATGTAGTCTAAGAAATCTTCCGTGAGATGTTCAGAAAGAAGATGATGAACAAGAAACATCTGCGAGTGCGAGAAGCACATTTCACCGATGACTGTACAAAAACGTCGATTTCTTTTCCTCCAGAGAAAGCCTACTCGCTCAAATTGAAAATCAAAACGTCAACCTACCTTTTTTCAGTATTACGCCGATCATGACTGCGGCGACTCTTCGATGTGCTAGACGATCGTCTTCTTGAACGGCTTCTAGGGTGAGAACCGTCTCGCGAGTGGGTCCCATGTCTATGACGTGAACGTCCAGATGATCTCGAACCGCTGCGGCTTCTCGAATGACTGGTCATCTGGTCGCTACCACTACAAGTTGACGCGATTTCTTTCTCAAAAATACAGGATACTTCCGCAATGTGATTTCAACATATGAACTAAGTGAAACTGTCTACTAGCAACGACTTATGCGACAAATGCAGTGGATTTCCTAATTGATAACTCTCTATAAATTCACTACAAACTAGCTTTTCTCGTCGTTCCTTATGATAGAGGGCATGAGAGCAACATTGGAAACTTCGCTCTCATGCCCATTTTGACAGCCTCGAACACCCGAAGAGAAACACGTGATCTCATTCAGAAACTAATGTTTGAGGTCAGTCATTTCTGGGGACAAAGCAGCTATAAAGTTTCCGTTTATGTCAAAAAAGTACACCACTTAAATTCATATTCCTTCAGTTACCGTATTTGACCGACACAATTCAATTGTAAACAAAAATCTGCTACCAAATGGGAAAACTACATTTATATTCACTCCCTCTCTATCTTAGACTAAATTCAAGCTAATGAAAACACAAAAATCAAATTTAAGTTAACAAAAATATAAACGGTTATTCACCAGACTGTCACATGTATGCATATCTTTCAAGTAATTTATGCAGTGAAGTGAACAAACGAGATATTTGTCCTAGAAATCTACATATTATACAATTTCATTCAAAACCTATTTCGATAACTCATATAGATCTAACAACGTGTAATTATAGCAAGAAATTATGAACTCAAAGAAACATTTCATGATACTAACCATGGTACATTAAAGGAAGATGAGCACTCAATATAAAAACGCATAGACAACCATCACAACAGTCAGAAAACTGGCGGCATGTATTGCCAGAAGAGGCACGATGGTGATGTAACAGATAGGAACTTGCAAACTCAACAAGACAGATAACAAAGCATATGTGAGGTCCAACAAATGTGCCCAGACGCAACAATGAGATTTACTAGTTCATTATAAAACGTAGAAATCTTTGCTTTAGTATTACAAAAAAAGCTTCTAGTCGAATTATCACAATCGCAGGACATAGACAATGAGAAATAATCGCGCTTAGTGGAAGCAAATTTGGTTGACCCGAAAAATCGTTTAGAATCGAGAGATGAAAGCAAAATTAAGCAGCACGAACCTCAATGCAACCCTGCATCAAAAACTAGGCTTTGATTGGAGAACTCCCACAGAAATCCGCGAAAACGTGAGAGAACACAAAAAATGCAATATGATCAACGCTAAGTGACAAGAGAAGTCAAAAGGATGTCTGATTCACTTGTTGTTTGAGAATAGATGTTAAGACTATCAAACGTGATAGCTTTCGTCTGATCTCATACGCCAATGTTCCCATTAGTGCTGTCAATTCCATTAACGCAGCCATTCGAGTGTGCCAGTGAATGATCCGACAAGGATGTACGATCATAAGTCCTCCTATACTTCTCATCCATTGCCACAAGAAAGTAGGTACCCGGGAACAGACTGGATGCAGGATGTTCCGGAAAGCTGCATTTCGGCGTTGTGGGCACTGAAGTGCATATATTGAACACTAAGAAGATGCATATTTGTACAACGAAGCAACAGAAATATGATTTCAACAAGCCACACGCTGATTCAAAAAGTACAGCATCACCGCCACACAAAAACGATATGATGGCTCGTATTAGCACTTTACACAAATTGAGTGTTTGATCAAAGAGAAAACGTAGTTTTACTGAAAGCAGAAGCAAAGTTCTCACCACCCGATGACAGGAAATCTTCGCGTAATTTCAGGATCTCTGTGTAATTCTCCGGTGTGAAAATACAACGATCCTCAAGTCGAGCAATCTGAAAAAGTGTTATGTGACAAGTAGCGGATACACGAAAAAGCATAAAGGTAAAAGATTGGTGAACCTACAGCATTCCGTGAAACCTCAACCATACGTACTAACGGCTCGCTGGAAACATCGATAGATGCCGAAAACATTGCAGCTGCCGAGCCACTGCCGTATGCGAAGAACAAGACACGATTTTGTGCATCGGAATGTCTGCAACAGCATATGAATTCAATGGATGTATATAATGAAAAGTTAGAGAGAGCATTCAGTGAAAGTAGTTGTAATATAAGCTTCGACTAAGAACATAACGCATGTATGCGGTCGTGAAATGACTCCATACATGGCATAAATCCTAAACATGGCTGAAATGAAAGAGATTTTGACGAAGAGCGGTAGAAAGAACCAAAATCCTCGATTGAGACAACGACAGCCTGCCTCCTTCAAGCTTCAACAGGGTGGAGGAATGAACACCTCAATTAGGCACCGCCTCCGCGGACCACTGGTCCCAACACGATGCGCAACAGTAAGACGAAGGGAACGGCCATACTATTCCAGGAGATGATTCCTGCGATTCCTGTAATTCCTGCAGTTCTCGTGATTCCTCAACTTCCGATGTGTCACACTACGGAGCCTTTGCGAATTTCAGTATACATTGTTTCTTCGCAATACACATTGTTACGGGATCCGCAGCAATCACAGGAATCGCAGGAATTGCAGGAATCACAGGAATAGTATGGCCGGTCCCGAAAGGACCAGCAGCCCGGAGGCGATGCCTAATTGAGGCGTTCGCCGTTCGTTCCTCTACCCGCTTCAACACACAATTTCGTACTTTCAGTAAAGCCCCATGATGGCTCCAATAAACTAACCCAAAACATACCAAAGAGCATACACGAAACTATAATGCACTCTCACTTCCACTCTCGACTAAAAGGTATACAGGCTATGAGAGGGATATACACAGAACTGTTAGCCCAAGCAGCATCACTAACAAAAAGATTAACTTTCTCCACGAAAAAGGAACTATAACACGAGTCTTACTACAATCGTAACATTAACAAATTTCCATGACGTTTCCTTCAAATCAATGTAAAAGATAGTGTCTTACCCTGAAGCAAGATATCCAATGAGTTGAGCGAATAGTGATGGCGTGTACATGTTGCCGATGCGACGATTTAGCTCGAGATATGGGGCGGTTTTGGCTTTCCATTCTTCTTCAGAGCCTTTCAAAAGACATTTCATCACTTCTCGATCTTCGAAGGAAGAAGGCGATAATAAGCTAGAAAGTAGCAGTTATCAATTAGAAGGTCTGATAGTCATTCCTATTTTTCTACTAACCTAAGTTTTGAATAAGAAGTCTGGTACTCCGTTCTTCCGCCCTCGTAATCCCTATAAGGAAATGAAATAGCGAGCGCTGAATCTATGCATGTCACCAAAAGATCATGATTGTGTCTTCAGCCACAACAAATAAGCGCGAACTACCTGTACGTCAATCTCGCCAATGCTTTCTGAACCATGCGTGTAAACGGAGAATGGAACATAGCTGCAGAGAATGACGCCAACGATATATCTAAAACCTAACATCATAACTAATACCTCAAAAGTAATGTGAACTGTAGCTGACCTTGCCCATAGATCTTCGCAGCCTTCTCTTTGTATGCGCGGTAACAGCCATCAAGCGCCATCATATAAGAATGCAGACTCACTGGGCCATCAACCACTGGATATTCTGTACCCCTTGATACTGAAGCAAAGTAGTAAGCAGAAAGAACGGTACTGTCGGACAGCAAATAAGCAAAATATCAGATAAACCAAATGTAGGTAAAAGAATATAAGAAGTAGGGAAATAAATGAAAGTTAATACTGACCGATTGGTTTGTAGAAATCCCAAGTGTTGGCCATATGCGTGCCTCGTAGTCCCCGATCAAATGCAATAGGAGCATTCGGCGTTATAAGTACAGCAATGGCACCAGCACCTTGAAAAAGAAGCAAGTTCACTCGAAATAAGCAATTAAAAACTTTAACAAAATGTCTATGTAGAAGATTGCTTGAGAAACACACCTCCAGTGGGCCTAGCAGGTCCTGGTTCATATACGGCTATGTCAGCTAAAACCGCGATAGCATTACGCCTCTCAGTGCCGTAATTCGCGTAGATCCAGTCAACCGCATGGAAGACAGCTTGGGTGCCACCAAAACAAGCATTCTTGACATCAACGCCCTAAAAAAATCAGTCTGTGTCAATAAAGTATGCTATTTTGATGACATTTCATTCTCATGCTTTAGCGCATTCTAAAGTTCAACAAATTTTGTGCACACTGAACAAATAAGAGCGTCGCGATGGCTTGGATCGCCCAAGTGATAGCAGCGAAAGAGATAATTTGGAAACCGAAAAATATTACAGCAGCACCTATCAACTAAAGCATGGTATCGCCGACATGTTATCGCTGCTGACTGGACTTCACTAGCGGTCATGGAAAACACTTGATAAGGTACAGAAACAATGATAGCCGCAGCTCAATACATATGGAAGAAAGCAATGTCAACATTGTCTCAACTATAACGAACCCAATCCACCCAATATAAAATCTTTTGAGGGGCTGAAACGATGGATGATTGAGAGAAGAAAACGTATGTATTGATGTGTTGATTTCTCACCACATGATGCTTTGGAACTTCTTTGTGGTGTATCCAAAAAGTGAGGATTCATTAAGATAAAGAATTTCTTTTTATTATTTATTACGTGTATTGGACGTAAAGTATGGGAATAAAAAAAACAATGACGCATGTGCAATAGGATTCTCAGATTCATGAAAACCATAGCACCAACATGCGAGCGCCTGAATTGATTGGTGCTATTCCAAGATTATTGACCCAAAATCAAATATTTGCTAGTACATTGCTTGCTTAAAGAACCTATGTGACACTCCACACAAAAAACCTGTTGGTTTCTCATGGTGGCGCCTTCTTGGAATCCCGGTGGTTTACGGTAGATGGGACAAGACTCTTTTGTTCAGAGCTCTGTGTAAACGTCTTCAGCATGCTATTCACAACTATGGTATTTTGGAATGGCTGACTGTAACCCACCCAACTTCGGCAGAAAGTTCAATTTTAAGCACTACTGGTTAGTCGTAGATAGCCTTCTGAAAATGGGACAAGACTCTTTTGCTTAAAGCTCTGTCTAAACGACTTCTTCAGAAACTTTGGAGCAAGTTTGGGTTCAGATCCTCGCACAGTTTACATACCGTAACCACAGAAATTGTATCGTTTATTCGTTGACCGTAACGACTGCTGACCGCGCGGCGACCGCTGCGCGTGCATGATGTTTTCGTAGAAAAGATGAATAGAAAGAAAACAGAGGATTCTTCTCATCTTTATAAAGCAGAAAAGAAACAAAGAATTCTTCTCATCTTAAGCCACGGTCCAACTTGTCACTTTTTCGCAAGTTTAGAAGGCACGCGTCGCAGTCGCCACGCGGTCGGCAGTCCGTACGGTCAACGAATGAACGATATGTGAAGAAGTGGATTGAGATTTGGCGGAAACTATATTTGCATCCGTACAAGACTCCAGAAAAGTGTTATGCTTTGCTAGGATACACTTTTCATTCATATACGAAAAAAGAAAACAGAAGTAAGATTACATGCGTGGTGATAAAAAACGAAATCTTCCGAGACCAACAGAAAGAGAAAGCAAATCGCCAACCTCTATGTCAAAATTGTCACCAAATAATTGCATCAACTCCGTCTTTACGCTTTTGCTCTTGTCGATAAGCGTTTCTGTCCCCACAGCTAGGAAGCCTATAGAGGAAGGATCAATCTGAAAATAAGTTCGATAAAAACAAATTAGTATGAAGTCGTAGCACATACATTATAATTGCGAAGAAGAGCATCAGTGACTGTAAGCGAAAGGGACACGATGTCTTCATTGTCACCGCAGAACCCCATCTGCTCTTGTCCTAGACCGATAGTGTACTTACCGGGGGAACATTTATCAAACTAAACAAAACCAATGGTCCATGGATCAACGCATATGAAAAACTGACTTGCTCCAGATCCTTTTGGTTGACAACATTTCTTGGAAAGTAAATCTCGATAGCGCTGATGCCCACGTCTCGTACGTCAACATCGCCAACTGACATGGTAAACTTCTGCAACAGCGTTGCTAGCTAAAAAGAACTTAGCATAAAGAAGCATTTTTACAGCATTCTTACTATCACGGATAACCCGGCCAGACTTCGCTCAAAAGCGCCCAAAAGCGCTCAAATTTCTCTATCGCTTCACTTTCTCGTGTGAGGAGAGATGAGAAAGATTAGAGAAATTTGGGCGCTTTTGAGCGAAGTCTGACCACGGCCTAATGGAGCTTTAAGAACTTGAAACCATGAGCTTGTTGAACTTTCGATCAAAGATAAAAGACAGCCTGAGAAAGGGCTATAAGTAATACTGAGTATATCGCTTATAGGGAAGGAATTTGTTGGAATGCCGAACGTGTACTTCTGAATCGCTTTTCGTTAATCGTATGCCACTTCCAACCTAGTGAATCTGGGGCTTCAAACGCTTAGATTTCAGACTTGACCGCAGATAAGAAAGCAAATTCGGAATGTTAAATATATCGACTACAGAAGGACGCCACCACTTAGTAAATCTAGGTTATGAAATTATGAAATTGTTTATGAAATTTTCCAGAGGTATCCGTAGAAAGCAGGAAGCAGATTCGAGATCAGTGTCTGAAGGAGCCAGGTTATATGCATCAGTTACCAACTCGCCAGTGATATGTGAAACATTCTCTTAAGGAGTTGTACTGGTATCCAACTACGATAGGAAATTTTTTAACCCAGATTAAGCAATCAAAACAATGAGGCGCCTTCAGCCAAGTTCACAGACAAAAAATTATCGTCATTTCGCACTCTTCAATGCATCAAGAAAACTGACAGTGAGACCAGCACAAAGACAAATCGAGAAGTGCGACATGTTTTGAAAAAAGGAAATGAGGCGGATTTATTTGTTGCAGGCATGAGGAATCGCGAAGACGGCGAGCGGTCGCGCAACTTCGCTCATTGGAGCGCGGCAGATTCCCAAAATATGCCAGTGCGCTGGCCGAATTTGGCCATCGCTGAGGCATCTGTCAGCCTTCGTTCGCGCACGAAGGCTCTCAAAAGCGTCAAGTTATTTTGATCACTCTTCGCATATCTCTTATCTCTCCTCACAGATATTCCACCTAGCCTAAAAGCATTAGCACGCTAGCGCCGAACGATATACAGTCTGTTCCAATCGGGATCAGGCCGAACCGTCGGCCTAAATTTGCGCGCTCGCAGCGCTAGCGATCTGCTCTGCGTATGCACGCTGTCGGAGAGAGCAAAAGCAAGCAGAGAGAGCAAAGAAGCAGGACGTGGGCGTGACCGCGGAAGCCTAGCGACGCGGACTTCCGCCATGCCAATTTTGGCCTGGTTGGGATTGGGGCAGACTGTATAAGCTCCTGCAAGACGAAGGCGGTCGGTTCGATGTGTGACGTGGTTGTGACGCGGCTGTGACGCGGCTGTGACGCAGCTGTGTCGCAGCCGCGTTGCATATCGAACCGACCGCCTTCGTCTTGCAGGAGCTTATACATGTCATTCATTCTCTGGCTAACAATAAGAGACGCGAGCACGCTTTGCGTACGTCTGGTCAACAAGTTCATAAATGAGTTCTAACGCGTTTTGGTTGATTACTAACAGGATCAAGCCAGCGTGTTTAACGAGCTCAAACGTTCTTCCACGAATTCTAACAGTAACCAGGGCTGAGCGTGAGGTCAGGCGCGCCCGATCTGGGGGGTCGTCTTGGGGTATGACTGAGGGGGGGGGTCGTAATTAAGAACCGAATCCGTTTAGTTGGGGAGATACTACGAAGGTGAAGAAGAAAGCCCTAGTCCGATGGATATCACTATCACCAGTACTGAAGGAATAACGGTCGTGAACAGCATACCGATTGTTTACACAATCGAAATCAGCCAAATTCAAGTCTTCATCTTTTACCTTCACACATCATGAGGCCGCCAAGTAAGCTTGCTGTGTGAAATGGGTATTATTTCCGTAATCAGCATGTCAGATTACCTCTATGAGCTCTAAAGTCATTACCTACCGCATTTCCTAGTGTTTTGCAACGTCTAGAAAGCGTGATGTTCAAACATGATTAACTTGGCTTCAAAAGTGAAAATAGTCAGCTTTTTTATACTCGTAACAAAGTATCGTTCCCTACAAGTCTATGCTAGAAATCAGGCTTCATATCACTTTCAAATAGTGAAGTAAGAAGTGCTGCCAAATCTCCAACCGGCGCGTTCTTCACATTAAGTGCTTTAACTCTACGGATTACTACAAGGCCGAAACAAGTTGAAACAAGCTCAAACACTTATTGTGGAATCTACGAGAGTTGTGCTAGCGAATCACATAAAACTTGGATAGAAAAGCTTCCTCGAAAATAAAGTTAATGGGGTCAGGCGCAACCCCTCAAAAGGTCAGGCCGCCTGAGCTTTTGAGGGGTTGCGCCTGACCCCCTTAACTTACCTTCAATATTCAAAAATCGTTCCTTTTTTAGTATTAGTATTGAGAGCGAAGCCTCTTCTTGCTATATTGAAAATTTGGAGCCAAACACTCCACCCCTGCAAAAACTATAACTCTGAAAAGAGGGCTATCCAAGTTCAAAACTTGCCGTCAAGTTGCGTGTGGTTGTGCAATCGCAGAAAGTTGGGCCTGCTGCCAAAAAACAAGAACCCTCCAGTAAAGGCTGGTCTTCTTCAACATAACACAGTCTAAGGTCCTGGAGTTGAAGTGGAGAGGTTATTTTAGGGGCTTTCACAGGGGGGGGGGGGGGTCGTTTTTGAAGGACTAGTGCCTGACCTCTTGCTCAACCCTGTCAGTAACCCAACCAAATGCGTTAAAACTCATTAACTTCTTAATGAAATGTACGCAAAGTGTGTTCGCATCTCCCAGTCAGAGAATGAATGACATCTATCATCGGCTCCCATTCGTGTGGGTGTGGGTAGTTGGGCGACAAACCCAGTTTTTTGGATCCCAGAAATGTCTCCGTGCAAAACTTCTCGGTGGCATGAATGGGAGGTGGGGGTCGAGGCCGATGCATAACTCGACGCCATTAAAAAAATGGCGCATAGTTGTGTGTAACAGCTTTACGTTTCTTGCGTTTTGCACGTTTATCGCCTAAGGCCGTGGGCATACCTCAAGCGATTTCAGTCGCGACGTGACTTGGCCATATTCATAACTCATCGTAAGGGGTTTCTGAATGTACGGAAGATAGGACATTTTAAACCTACGAAAGCTATACATGCCCTGCATTTGGGGCCTGCTAGTATTGAATTTGAAGAACCTGGCAAATTTGCAGACCGAGTGGCGGCTGAAATCGCGTAAGATATGCCCACGGTCTGAGGCCTAGGGCATAGTGTCCACGATACCGTCGCGCTGCGATTTCTGAATTACGACAACTGTTACGCACTCGTTGCATGTCTATGGGTCTGCTACGGCGCTTGTGATACTCGTCCGGCGCGACGTATCGCGGACCGTTTTTAGCTAGGGCATAGTTCTGCAGCGATAATCGCCGCGATTCCGGCAAAACTCAGCGATGTCGCGTCGCGCGTGCTGCACGGGCGACTGGGCGATATCGCTGAGGTTGGAATGAGACTTTGAGAGACTTTCATAGACATGCATTGATGTTTAACTCGTTTTTGTTTGAGGAAATAGAAAATCTTTGTGTAAGAAGTTGTGTAATTGTTGGGTGTGTCCCGTTTGCTATACAGATCTAAATTAATTTGTTTTTTGGTGCCTTTTTTGTGAGTAATTGCTTTTTGCAAACTAAAGTTGTGAATTGTCATTTCATGTCGCATGGATAATCTCACGTTTTGCAATTCACATAATTGCAGGAGAATTTCTGTTTTTGACACTGGTGCATCAGCACAAAACAGTTATGTTTGTGTGTTTCCGCAGTCTTTTAGTGCTGTGCTCGAATTTATTTCTAAAAAACTCCTAGTAAATTTTTGCTAGGCGCTAAAATGCGCACGTCATCTTTCCAATATGTTCCTTCTGAATGCTTCTTCCAAAAACTTAGCGAAGAGTGTCCTAGTTATAGCTGTTAGCTCATAGGGCAGCAATCGTAAGCGAGAATTTGCCAAAAAGTGGTAAGCTTATGAGTAATGGACTTGATGAAAGACAAACAAATGAAAATTTCTACTCGAGTATCATTACGATTGGCATGAGCAATGATGGATGCTGAGAGTGAGTAAGCGGAATATTCATGAGAACAAATCCAATCAGCTTCTGTGCAAAAACTTAGGATCGCGTGCACTATGCCCATGTCCTCTCGAAGAGCGATTTCGTCGTCGCGATTTTGTCGCCCAAACCATCCAAATCCCCGACGACGAAATCGTGGACACTATGCCCGTTGCCTAACGCTTGCCCACTGATTCAGCGCTTTTGGGCGCTTTCGGGCACTTTTGAGCAGCGTTGAGTGGGCCTTGAACTCGTACCTATAGTTACAAATGGCTGCGGAGAGCACGCCCCATGTCCCAGTGCAAATGTGTATTCCGCGCGAGAATTCCTGGCGATTAAGCGCGCAACCCTATAACTTTCAAGGCAATAAGGGACACTGAAGGGAGAACAATTCTTTCCAGCAGGAGAATCGCAAAACAAGTGCAGCGGTTAACGTGCGATGATCTAGCTTTCATCTCTTACCATCTAGATCATTCTTCATTAGTCTGGTGCCTCAAGAACTTAGCACGGATAAGAAAGTAATGGTTTGTTTGTACCTAAATAGAGGGGATTTCTACTAAACATAGTTTCTTATACGGCAGCCATAAGAAGAAGAAAGCTCAGGTTTGAGTTTCACGAGGTAAGTTATCCATTTTGAGACTAGGAGACTCAAAAACGCTTGAGTATGGAAAGCACTTTTCACATAGTTATCTCATTTTTGGTGATAGACCACTTGGATAAAATTAATTCGAGCTTGTTTAGACAACTTGTAGATACAGAGCGTTTTCGAGTTTTCTATTCTCAGAATGGGTAGTAGCTTGCTGGTAAGCGCTGTAAGTTCAGATGGATTTCGATAAAACTGTTCGCGAAAATCACTGTGTACGTCAATTTCGGCAGCTTAGGTAGGCTTAGGTACTTCCAGCTCAGGTAGGGCGCTATCACGCTTTCCAGTTTGCTACTTGTCACACGATTTTCGCTACCTAGTTTTCTTTCATATCTCACAGATGGGTGGATAAGAGTACAAAAGCATATGTGCGGCCTGTAAGAATTATATTCAGATATTGGACAAAATCCGACTGTTAATTAACCTTGGCATTATATATATGACTAGCTGGCTTACCCAGCTCCGCCCATACAGGCCGCACATATGCTTTTGCCCGGCCCTATCAAAACACCATGATAAAGCTCCCATCCCTATCCCTGTGCAACCTTCTGCTCACTTCTACATACCAACTCCAATCCCCTATTCCCGCTGTGTTAGTTATCAGCACGCTCACTTATCCTTTTGCGAATTTCCAGCCCCATAGATCAAAATTTGCAAAAAATCGATAAACTCTATGAAACTAATGGATATTTTCAAAAACCAATATTGTATTCGTAATCAGCATGCTCGACTACCCCCCTGTGCAAACTCCCAGCCCCGCAGGTCAAACTTTACAGAAAATTCGATAAAATCGATGAAAGTAATCGATTCTGAAAACTCATATTGTATTCGCAATCCCCATGCTCACTTACCCCCCTGTGCCAACTCCCAGCCCTGTAGGTGAACTCTGCAAAAAATCGATAAAAATCGCTAAAATCGATATCTATCAATAACGAAAAGTAGCCTATGACACCCGCCAGGGCCCGAAGTGTATGTGCGCCAAGTTTGGTCCAGATCGGTTCAGAAATGGAATTTTCTATTCGGAACATACATACATACAGTGACCGCCAAAAAGTTGCGGACAAGCCGCCTTCCTTTTTTCATCGCTCATTTTCGTATGGAAATAAAGATGAAAAAATGCTTGGATTGCATGAGGTGATAGAGCTCTTCAATAGTTACAACCCACACATTGTGCTTTCTGGAAAACATGCATTTTAAAAATTTCAAAAATCTTTTTCTAAGAAGAGTCCGAAAATGGCCGCGTCACAATGTCGCGGACAATAATTCTTCAAACGCGAATATTTCCTTTTGGGTCCTATTTTCAACTGGAAACACAAGTAATCCGAATAGGTAAGCATACTACATTATAGAGCTCATCGAGGACAATAATCAGATAGTGGTTATTTCCAAAAAAACCCAAACTTGAATTTTACTTTGATTTTTTCAAAAAATAATTCTACTTTGCTTTTTTTCCAAAATTACTTCTAATTCCCTTTTTCAAGCCAAATTTCTTCACATGTAAACCTATTCAAGACATCCTAACAAAGCTGTTCGACTAAAATGGATGCTTTTTGCCATCCTGTTTGCATCCGATGTGTGTTGGTGAGTTTCTTTGCCGAAAATGACTCTTGACAGTGCGTGCACATAACCCCACCTGCACCTCATCACTGAATGCACTGCTTTGCAGGCTTGTAGCTCGGCCGGCAGTCATTCTACGAGCGTGCAAGTAGGCTCATTCGAAAGAGCGTGACTTCCTGGAGATGAAGGTATGCAAATGAGTTCAGTTCCAGGAATAACAGCGGTTTGGCGAATGGGGTGACAGAGCGCAGCTTCTGTGGTATGGTAAGGATTTCTCAGCATTAAGCAAAGCTCCTTTCGCTACTAGTTCCATTCTGGAAGTTCAAAACCGTCAATTTATATGTAATAGATCCATTTCGGAGCTCTAAGACTGTTCTGGCGTTGATAAGAGCCTTCACTCCAATAATCACCTCTAAGGCTGCGCTCTGTCACCCCATCCGCCAAATCTCTGTTATTCCTGAAACTGAACTTTTTTGCAATACCTTCATCTCCAGGAAGTCACGCTCTTTCGAATGAGCCTACCTGCAGGCTCGTAAAATGACTGCCGGCCGAGCTACAAGCCTGCAAAGCGGTGCATTCAGTGGTGAGGTGGTGGGGTTATGTGCACGCACTGTCAAGAGTCATTTTCAGCAAAGAAACTCACCAACACACGTCCGATGCATACAGGATGGCAAAAAGCATCCATTTTAGTCGAACAGCTTTGTTAGGATGTCTTGAATAGGTTTACATGTGAAGAAATTTGGCTTGAAAAAGGGAATTAGAAGTAATTTTGGAAAAAAAGCAAAGTAGAATTATTTTTTGAAAAAAATCAAAGTAAAATTCAAGTTTGGGTTTTTTTGGAAATAACCACTACCTGATTATTGTCCTCGAGGAGCTCTATAATGTAGTATGCTTACCTATTCGGATTACTTGTGTTTCCAGTTGAAAATAGGACCCAAAAAGAGAATTTTCGCGTTCGAAGAATTATTGTCCGCGACATTGTGACGCGGCCATTTTCGGACTCTTCTTAGAAAAAGATTTTTGAAATTTTTAAAATGCATGTTTTCCAGAAAGCACAGTGTGGGTTGTAGCTCTTGAAGAGCTCTATCACCTCATGCAATCCAAACATTTTTTCATCTTTGTTTTCCATCCGAAAATGAGCGATGAAAAAAGGAAGGCGGCTTGTCCGCAACTTTTTGGCGGTCACTGTACATACATACAGACAGACAGACAAACAGACATTCAGTTTTATATAGAAGGATTACTGTTCAAAATTTTAAGCTTAAAGGCAGTGGATCAGCAGAATGGACCCCTGTCAGATTCTGGTAATTTCAGGTAGCATACCCCCACCCCTCAAGTACACAGTTGCTCCAATTCCACCCTCCAATTCATGACTCCACCAGCCCCGCCCTCTATTGAGTGGGCGTTATTGGTGTAAGTTTGAAGCTTCTTTTCTGGACTTAGCACATGATGTGGAGGGTGAGGTTGGGGCTAGGTATCTTGGGAGGCCTACAACCTAACAGTACCAAAATCTGACAGGGGTCCATTCTGTCGATCCACTGCCTTTAAGCCATTCTATTTATTTCTATACCACCATGGTTAAGCTCAAAATTTCAAACATTAATTATATTCAGATACTTCTCGCTTCTTTGGCTCTCACTCCTCATCTGAGCGCATTCCTTAGGTAGCTGTTGCGACGCATTGGAGATAAAACTACTCTCCATGATGTTATAACCAAAAACTTTATGCATGCAGTAGAATGAACTCCCTTCTCAAGTTTTGATGGTGTGGACTCGGCATCTCTGACCTTCATTATTGTGTGAGATGAAAAGAAGCCTGAGTTGTTGAACAGAGAGTCCACCTTTTTGGTTGTTGTAGATTATCTCGGAACATGCAGATCCTGTCCATTTAGTATATGAAACGTGTGGATCCTGAATTTCTTTATCGTGAGTACGCAACAAGGTAACCAGATTTAAAAACAAAAGGAACAAGTCTTTAGAAACACAAGCAAACGCAAAAACTAAGGGTCTATACGAGGCTCTTCAACCCTTAGCATCAAGTGACGGGGTCGTGCTGCACCAAAGCTTGCTATTAGAAAAAGGTCGTACAAGAAAGTTCAAGCAAAAAGCTCACAGAAAAATGTCAACCATGTATCTACAATCTCTGGCCTGTCATCGTCAATTTGTTGCCGCTGGCTCAAAGAACCCTCATCAGCTCGTTCCACGACATTGATAAGCTGTCATCAATCAAGATCTTCACTGGTTAGCCTACGCAGCTTAAAATTTCATTTCATTTCATTTGTACGCTCAAGGCGTTCCATAAAAAAAGACACATCAAGAAGTTAGTAATACAGCGGAAACGAACAAGACATGTAAACAAATGCAGACATCATCATGTCAGTCCGAGTCTGATCCTAATCAGACTAATGGAAGGTGAAACAGCTTGCACTGAATATGTTGATAGGCTAATAGATAAGTATGCAGATGTAGGCATTGAGATTTATAACTCCAAAACTTTGAATCCATGGAGATGGGATGCATGCCCCATCGTTGCCAGCGGAACGATCTTTAGTTACTCTTAAAAGCAATCCGGCAGCTTATAAGGCAGGTCTACTGGCTCAGGTATAATAACCATAACCCAACCTAGCCGGAATGCTGGGGAGGCCCAATGACCCCAAAGGTGAAACGATTCACATTCGATCCATTTGTTGAAATAGCAAGCTGTACGGTTGAATACTAGATAGCTGAGCGAAAAAGACTCGGACTAAGATGCGGATGAAACTGTGTTAGTAGCTAGAACACAAGGAGTACACCGAAAATACAAGTTTGACGCAACGTGAGGAGATACACGAGAGGTGTCAAAGAAATAATTTACAGCCATAACTGAACCCGCAAGTCAATGCAAGATCAACGAGCATCTGAAAAGACAGGTTTCAGAGGTAAAATGGAGAAGAAAGCTGATAGAAAACAAAGCCCAAAGCGATTCCATCCGCCATCATAGCACGTCCAATGCACCCAATGGAAGCCCAAAAGGTCTAATGCAGAAGGCTCGCCCTGTCGTGCAACACTAATCAGTGTTAGCGATACTTGACAAGTCAAGCCTTCTCAGTCTACTCCTGAAAACATGACTACTCTCTGCACCAGTGGTCTCAACCGGGAGGTGCGAAAGCCACCTAGCTGACCTGTAGAAAACGTTGTTGAACATCAACAAGTATCTCCTGCGCCGGATTCTTGGATATTGCAGGTTAAAAGAGCCTGACCTTTCGCTTGTAGGAACAAAAATCCAGTATTTACTGGCTTTTAGCTTGTTCTCTCTTCTCAGAACTTGAAAACAGAATACAAGATCCAAGAAAGCACGATGGTTTGTTAAGGACTTCATATGAAACCTCTCAAGCCGGGTCTGGTAATCGGGAGGGGTGGTTCCGGGCGATAAACGTCTATACAACAGCCGTTAAAAAGCTGTTGAACCTTTTCAATTCTGCGAGTATCCTTTTTACGAAAGGGGGACCAGACCTGAGAACAGTATTCTAAATGACTAGTAGATAGTTGAACGAAAAAGACTCGGACTGAGATGCTGATGAAACTGTGTTAGTAACTAGAACAAAACGAGTACACCAAAAATAAAAGTTTGACGCAACGTGAGGAGATACGCGAGAGGCGTCAAAGAAATAATTTACAGCCACAACTGAACCCGCAAATAGCAGACATCTATGCCTGAACTGCGCGCTCCGACACCAAACGCCTTGCGCGCCGGTCAAATTTGCATTGGGTCATGGGGCGCGCTCTTCGCAGCCGTTTGTAACTATAGGTACGAGTGGATCTTGACTTAGTTATAGGCCGTATCAGCCGGCATCGGTCTCGCGTTACTATGCATTGCGAAATCGCACCGCCGCATGCGACGTGCTTTAACGCGTAGCAGAGTTCGCACGAGTCACTTCGCACCGTCGCAAGTTGCCGCAGGCGCGACGTCGCATGACCGATGCTGGTTGGTACAGCCTATAAGCAGGCCTATGGAGGACCGAAGTTTGGAAGGGAGCACCTCCAGCTGTTTTGAACTAGAAGCAAGTCAAACTGTATGACTGGGTCCAGTTCGCAAGGCTTCGCACTGTACAACAACGGCATGTACCCACTGACAGATCTAGTTAGTGGGTACATGCCGTTACTGTCCAGTCGTTCTCCATTTCCTTCGAGCTTTATCCTTAGAAGACAGGAGAAATTTGGCGCAAGGGCTAGGCACAGCATGGGGTATTTATCATCGTCTTCGTGCCCTGCAAACTCGATAAGTTGATGACCTACAATATCTCACAACACTAGCATTGCTGCCAATTCTACAAATCCGCAATCTCCGCCCCGTCTAATCCGGGGAAACGACAAAAGTATCCATCGAAGGAGTATTTGATATACTTCTCTCAAAGGGATCAAACCGACCAAGGCGAAAAGGGATAGCTGAGCTGGTCCCCAAGGGAAAGATGAAGGGAAAAATGGAGGTTCCCAGACTCAAAGCAAAGAACTCAAAGAATCCAACGAGAACAAGGAAGTAAAATAGAAAGGTCAACTTGTCTCCCACCTTTCGATCTGGTCGTCCTGCTTCGTCCGAGACGGGGCTCCGATTCCTTGAGTGTTGGAATGCCACGCGGCTAGCTGAAGTAGTGATATAGCAGCAGAGAATACCGGAATACACGCAGGACGTAGTTGCGGAGAAACCGCCGGCACACGTCAACACCTCAAACTTGGGTAATTAAACCCTTTATTACCCTATTTTCAGGTGTATAAGCCGCGGGGTGGTCCTAGCTTACATCGACCAGCCCGAACACATTAAAGGACATCGCAACCAAAGGACCCTATACCGTGCTGCGTATTGCCTGAAATAATCGTGCAGCTTAAGGATTTCTTCTCGAAACACAATTGGAGCAGCTGAGCAGCCAGGGCGAAAATTTGAAAAAGTGCGGCTTATACACCTGAAAATAGGGTACTAACAAATTGAACAAATAACATGGCAACCAACAAGTGAGTGTCATAAGTGAGTGAACTGAATAACCAAATAACGGAAAGGGGATACTTGAGTTGATTCCACTGAGTGTCCGCGAGGTGGCGTCTGCGCAGCTAAAATAGTCGTTTTTGGCGCGTATTGGAGACCACGGAGGTGCTGAGGCGGGATCAAGTCAGGCCTCAGCACAGTAGCACTTCTTCTGAGGGAAACTAACTTTGACTTCCGACAAGAAAAGGATGCCAAAACATGGCCGATTGAGATGTGATATATTAGGCTGTAAAGAAAGTTCTGCCAGTAAAGGTCGAGCTGAATTTTTATCTTTAGTCTTACCACAATGGGTGTCAACTATACTTGGGTCTGAATCGAATAGAAATTCGATCATTCGAATAAAACATTCGAATATATTCGTATTCGAGATTCGATATTCGGAGTTCCTCTGTTTTCGAATAATATTCGAAACTCGAATAATTGAAAAAACGGGGTTTCGAATAAAATTCGAAAACTCGAATAATCAAAAAACGAGGATTCGAATATCATTCGAAAACTCGAATAATAAAAAAACGGGGTTTCGAATAGATTTTACTCGAATGTTTTATTCGAATGTTTATTCGAATTCGTATTCGAATGAACTCCGTATTCAAATTATTCGACTTTGTTGCAGAGCCAACTAAGTCGAATAATTTGTAATAATACTAAGCTAAGTATCAAGCTCACTTCGTCCGCGTTTTTTTTTTCGCAAAACTCGGTAATGCATCTTTTGGAACCGTTATGACCTTTGAACTGTATGGAGAGTCGCATTCTTCCGACTGCTTGCGACAGTAAAAAAATCATATGTGAATTTTAATTGATGCTTTTTCGATCAATGAGATTGTTCGCACAGCTATTGGCACCAAATCAGCAAAGAAGCTATCGAATTCAAATGTTCCGAGTTCAAATATTGAAAATGTTTTAAAATGCCTGTTTTTCTTTCTTTGCATTGCTCATGCCTGTGGTACGCAAAGCCCACACTAGTGAGCACTTTTGCTCGCATAAGTTACACTGCACAACTGCCTCTATTCGCTACGTTAGAGGTTTTATGCGAGTTGGTGTATTTTGAGTAAAGAGCATCGCAGTTGTAGTGGAGGATTAGACGGTTACGACCGCCGTACGCGATTTGCCAGCTACGAGATGTCTTCATAACGTCAGCTTACCACAAATTTTTACCGCGTACAACTTTCTAACTTCTAGATTAAGTTTTGGACAATTTGACTATTGCCAAACCACGTCGCCGCTGAAATGCCTGCAGTATGCCCGGGGCTATAGGGGCATTCGTGCTCGCTTCGCGGAATATTCGAATTCGATTTTTTGAGAAGTTTGCGCTGGGGGCTGGAAGTTGGTACAAGGGGGTAAGTGCGGAAGCCGGTTATGGATAAAACCATAGGTGCGAAGGGTTGAGAAAAATCTCACCCCCTCTTCACTTTGGAGCCTGGGCTACCCCCCCCCCCCCCTTCACTTTGGATGGAGAAAGAAAATTTTTGAGGTGAGATGATAGTGTGCTTGAAGTGGAGTACAATTTAGGGTGAAAGAATTTATTTACAGAGTCTAGGAAGTGAGAATGCGGGAAAGAAAGCAAAAATCGGGACCGGACCCCCCTCACTGGGATGAAGCAGGTGCTAAGGTGAGTTAGTTAGATTAAAGTTGAGATATCGGAGCTGAAAAATCCAATTTTAGGCATTCCATGGGACGAGCAGTATTGAGTCGATATGGGAGGGCGCATGGTCGTGAAACGAATGGCTGGAGTGGTGCCTACACGTGGGCTTGTTGGACGAGACTCTGAAAAAGACTTTGTGGTTATAATGTGGATATAAATTGAATAATTTGCCATCGTATTGTGCGTATAAGGATAAACAGTAAATGGAATTGTTGTACACAATCGAATTTGTTTATACTGAGTGAAGGCAGGAAAATAATCAGAATAGGAAAGGTAAGATATCGGAGTTTGATGATCAAAAGAGAAAGCTGCTGGAAATAAGTTCTATAAAGGTAGAGGGAGAAGGTAAGTCAGGTATTAGGTACTCAGGTAAGCTTCCGATGTAAGCTGATAAGGAGAAGCAGGTTTGAGTTTCCAACTATACCCCCCTTTGAGCCAAAAAATTTCCATATCTCGGTGAGGGGGTCATCTCATGATCTAGTTTCTTATTTATCTTGTAAGGGAGAGTGTGCTTGAGATAACTAGGGCTGTCGCAAAAGAATCTGCTGAAGCAGAACTTCTGAAGCTTGAATTTTACGCACAAATTTATGCGTCTTCAACTCGGTGCTGTTGCTCTCCTTCCTTAAAGCAGATCCTTTTGCGACAGCCCTAGTTATCTCAAGCACACTCTCCCTTACAAGATAAATAAGAAACTAGATCATGAGATGACCCCCTTACCGAGATATGGAAATTTTTTGGCTCAAAGGGGGGTATAGTTGGAAACTCAAACCTGCTTCTCCTTATCAGCTTACATCGGAAGCTTACCTGAGTACCTAATACCTGACTTACCTTCTCCCTCTACCTTTATAGAACTTATTTCCAGCAGCTTTCTCTTTTGATCATCAAACTCCGATATCTTACCTTTCCTATTCTGATTATTTTCCTGCCTTCACTCAGTATATACAAATTCGATTGTGTACAACAATTCCATTTATTGTTTATCCTTATACACACAATACGATGGCAAATTATTCAATTTATATCCACATTATAACCACAAAATGTCTTTTTCAGAGTCTCGTCCAACAAGCCCACGTGTAGGCACCACTCCAGCCATTCGTTTCACGACCATGCGCCCTCCCATATCGACTCAATACTCGTCCCATGGAATGCCTAAAATTGGATTTTTCAGCTCCGATATCTCAACTTTAATCTAACTAACTCACCTTAGCACCTGCTTCGTCCCAGTGAGGGGGGTCCTGTCCCGATTTTTGCTTTCATGATACATGATAATGAAATGATATTCATCAAAAAAGTACTCGGAAACATTTTACTACGTTAAAATGTATACAAACAAATTTAGAAAATTTAAAAGCAAAAAATTGGAAAATTGTTGAAATTAAAATTTGGAAAAATTAAAGTTAAAAAGTTGAAAAATTTTTTTCAATTCCCCCCGGTCGACGTCGGGAATTTTTTTCAATTCCCCCCCCCCCCGTTCGACGTCGGCAATTTTTGGACCCCCTTCACTTTTGAGGGTCAAAAACTCCTGAGACCCCCTTCACTTTGGAGGGTACCCATCTCAGGCCTTCGCACCTATGAATACAAGAAATTTTTGAAACCCTGCTTTAAAACCTTCTTGCATTACTTTTTCGAATTTTAAAGAAGAGGAGAATTACAGAGGAGTGTATTTTTTATACTAGGTTGTTCCATAGGTCTTGTATCAAAAACTATAAACATTCGTGGAAAAATCATAAAAGTGTTTGAAAAATGCTGAATGTTAAGATCATATAATTCATGAAAATGTTTAAGGGAGAAGTTCGATGTGTATTCTAACAATTATTTTGCGCGGAGAATATTGTATTTTCACGTAAAGACTTAGAGACTTTACCATAACGTAACAAAAGGTCTAAAAGAAAAAAATAACACTTGGTAGGAATGTCCGATCGGCACGAACTCTTTAAAAGCTGTGTAGGTCACATAATCAAAATCCTACTGAAAATGGATTTTTGACGATTTCTTCGGCACTGTTTACGACAATAGAAGACAATATGATTTAAGTGTTTCTGCTTGACCGCTTATGTCGCGAAATCTGTCAACCATGATTTTTGCATTTAGGGCCGGGCATACTTCACGGGATTTCAGTCGCAACGCGATTTGGCAATTCGCCAGAATTCTTCAGATCCGAGATTAGCAAACTGCACGTGTGTATATCACGTGGATTGATAAAATGCCCTATCTTCTGTACATTTAAAGTGTGCTTACAGTGAGTTATCGACAGTTGGAATATTGCCAAATCGCGTCGCGACTAAAATCGCGTGAAGTATGCCCGGCCCTTTTAGCACCACCGCAAAGCTGACGTTTCGCTCTCTCTAAATTTAAAACAAAAATTTTTTGAGAAGAGGGCCTATGGTTTAAAAAAATTCGGTGTAAGACTCGGAAGTCACATTAGAGCCACTTTGTATGATGGGTGAAGGGAGTTTATACGCTAGATGTATGAATTTCTGCTTCATCTCCTCATTTTTAACAATTATCTATAATTAGTGTTTATGGGGAGAGAAATCGCTAAATCTTCTCCTTTCTTAGAGTGGATCACCCAAGCTCTGCGTTCCGGAACGCTTGCAAAAATTTCAATTAGGTACTTTTCATAACCGAAATACCCCCAAAAAAAAAAAACCTCACATAGCACCGAGTTATACTCACGTGTCAGGCATTCAATCTCCTCAAAAACAAACGAAGATATTCAAAAAATTAGCGAAAATGGAGAGTGTTCGAAGATATATTTCTGCATTTATCGCCTGAATTGTGAGATTTGCATTCACACAGATATCAGAGTTTGACTGAGTTTTGAACTGTGACTTGGTCAATGAGAAATTTGATTTTTTGGTATTCGCACTTCCAGTTAGAATTTAAAGTTGACACGCAACTTCATGGCATTTTGCTAAGTGAGAACTATCATAAATCTTCTAAATGAAGTAGTGGAACTCCACTAATCCTCTCAAAATGAAAAATCCTTCCCCTTGCAGGGCGCTCGTATCACGTTTATCGCGTATTGCTTTCTTTACATTGAAAATAAAGTAGTTCGATGAGAATAAGGGAAGTGGTAGAGCATAAAATACGACAAGATTTACGCTACAATCTTACAGAAGATCTTCACTACGCATCTATTCCCAATATCATTGTGACTAGCTATTCTTTGATATCTTTTTAGCGAAGTGGTAATCACGTTCGAAAACGGAGTCGAAATAAAAAGCGATTAGACTGAAGACTTTCAGGAAATGATAGCAAGAGCACAATGAGCATTACTGTATGTTTGTTTAATTTGGCAACATTTTTGGAAATATTGAGTAAAGCTTTATCATTAAATCAAGCAAATCTGTTCGAGTAGAATAAATTAAGTTTTCGTTGAGATCCGCATGATATCAAGTTCGGGTTCTATAAATGTTTGTCGTTATATGAAGCTGTACTTACTTGAGCTGCTGAAATTGTTCTGTCAACTTGGAAACTTCGTAAATACTATAGGAAAGGAATAGCATACAGAAGGGAAGCAACGTTGATAGGACATTATCAGAGTGGTAAAACCACATATATCCTGAAAGCTTGTCATTATTGAATGAGATGAAAAGGAAATGCGTCATTTTGGAAGAGTAAAGCGAGAGACATAAACAGCCACTGCGATTGTAAGCTGTCTATTCGAGCGTGAACACGATAAGTAACCGAGATTGAATGCGATTCTATCAGCGAAATCGGGTCGAATGGGGATCGAACGCATACATCTTTCTTTTTAGCGGGGAGCGAAATCCATTTGCGCATTACAGATCTTTAGTTGTCTGGTTGTCGTTGGTTCCAGAGGTAAACAAATGCAGTAGATGTTTTTGAGTCCAGAAGAATGGTTAGTCTTCATAGGAACTACAAATATGATCACCTTGTACATTGCTAATAGTTCAGTAAATTTTGTAAACACGATTCTAGAGGAAACTATGCATAAACGTTTCAGATTTTTTTATTTTGTGGTGAAAACAAAAATTGTAAGAAGTTGTACTCAAGGGCTGAAGCTATGAAGCTAATCTATTTTTTATAGTCAACACTGCACTCCTCATGTCTCGCATTTCTCAATTTTTTAAGCTATGAAAAATCACCTCCTGCCCATTAGCAATTTTCGTGCTTCATCTATTGGGGAGGAATGCTCTGTTTATCGGAATTTCAAAGCTTCCCTGCAGGGGGTTTTGACGAAATTCTTTTTGA
This sequence comes from Cylicocyclus nassatus, assembly GCA_958299035.1. Taxonomy (NCBI): domain Eukaryota; kingdom Metazoa; phylum Nematoda; class Chromadorea; order Rhabditida; family Strongylidae; genus Cylicocyclus; species Cylicocyclus nassatus. The sequence goes on along the minus strand of CATQJL010000001.1, from coordinate 43,115,627 downwards.
TAGACAGTACGATACCCGTCCAGACCAAATACCAGCCAAATCTAGATTTTGACCCTCTATCCTACACCTACCATAGCTAAACAGTAAGACATTTCCATGCGAAAAGTATGATATTCGTGATCAGCATGTCGAATATGCCTCCATATGCAAAGTTTTAGCAAATTCTGAGATTTGGGCTCATACCGTATACCTACCGTAACCCCTCAAAAAGGCTCCACCATGCAAAATGAAATCATTTCCGTGATCAGCAGGTCAAATAACCCTCCAAGGCAAGTCTTCAGCGAAATCCGTGATTTTCTAATTTTGGGGGTTGTTTTGAATAGAGTAGAGCCGAGCTTTTTGTGAAAATGGTTTTCCATATCAAATTTGTGTTAATATGGAGATATGAAGAATGTAGGAGATAGAACAATTGATGGAAGTGAGATCTGGCTAAATTTGATGGAGGATGTGGTGTTACATTGACTTCTTCATTGTTGGTTCAGGCACTTGGCCGGCGATTTGGCGCTTTCAGCCAAAATCTCGGCACCGCAGGGCAAGTATATTTAACGACATATCTGCTCGACTGTATACCTATGATCGGCTCCCGGATTTGTTGGGAGGTGGGTCGCGGACTTTACCTGATTAAAAGGATAAATTCAATGCAGTGTCCGGACAAAAAGTCGATCTTGAGATTTTGTGCTATCTCCAGGTCTATTCGCTATACTGAATCTGAAAATCCGAACTGGATAGCACGAAAACGAAAAAAGGCTCTAAGCAGGAGGAAAATCAGCAGATGGACGGGGTCTTCCCCACTGTGAATTTACACTCCCTAGCTTCCGAAATTCGGTTCCATTTTCAAGTCACGCGTTCACACTTGGGCACTGGCGATCTCAGCACGGCTGGCGGAACCGGGAAGATCGCTTCGGAAGCTGGCAGCGTGAATTTACAGTGGGGAAGACCCCGCCTAGCTGATTCCCTCCTGCGTTAGAGCCCCTTTTCGCCGTTTTCGCGCTCTCCAATGTGGCTTTTCGGATTCAGCATGGAGAATATGCCCGAATAAGCACACTATCTCAAAATTGACTTTTCCCAAACACAGCCTTCAAGGACAGCATCGGCAGGTCGGCAACTTCGGAGTATTTATCGTTCTCGATCCGTAAATGAGCTGAGTTCAAAATTGTGCCTGCAGCTTCTTAAGGTATTGATCTCGCTTTTCCAGACGTAAAAAGTGCTGTTTGGGTGAAGCGCGAAAGCCCTTGAGAGCGATTGGCTTGTGGAGTGCGGAACACCCCATTCTCAGCGGCAATTGGATAATCGGCTTCAGCAGCCAATCGTTCTATGACGGAGCCGGCTTTCGCTTCCCGCCCAAACAGTAGCTTCCGCGTCCAGAAGTAAATTATCAACATCTCCAAATGCTGCGAAGCACACTTCTGAACTTAGCTCATCCAGTGGAGTCAAGAACAATGACATCACAATGTTGTCAACCTGCCAGGTCACTGCCTTTAAGGCAGTGTCCGGGCAAAAAGTCGATCTTGTTTTGTGTTTACCCGGGCCTATTCGCTATGCTGAATCCGAAAATCACCACTGGAGAGCGCGAAAACGGCGAAAAACGGCTTTAACGCAGGAGGGAAATCAGCAGGGGGAGGGGTCTTCCCCAGAGTGGATTCAAGCTCCCAGCTTCCAGAGCGATTTTCTCGGTTCCACTAATCGCCCTAATATCGCTACTGACCAAGTGCAAACGCGTGATTTGAAATCGGAACCGGGAATATTGCTCCGGAAGCTGAGAGCGTTAGTGCCCAGTGGGGAAGACCCCGCCCACTTTTTGATTTCCGCCCTGCGTTAAAGTCTTCTTTGCCGTTTTCGCGCTCTCCACTGGCGATTTTCGGATCCAGCATAGCGAATAGGCCCGGGTAAGCACAAAATCTCAAAACCGACTTTTTGCCCGGAAACTGCCTTTGAAGGCAGTGTCCAAGCAAAAAGTCGATTTCGAGATTTTGTGCTTACCTGGGCCTATTCGCCATGTTGAATTCCAAAATCAACACTGGAGAACGCGAAAACGGCGAAAAAAGGCTCTAACATAGGAGGGAAATTGCAAGTGGGCGGTGCTCTTCACACAGTGGCGTCACTCTCCCAGCTTCAGGAGCGATCTTCTCGCTTCCGCCAATCGCACTAACATCACCACAACTGCAAAACGCATAACATAAAATCGGAACCGAGAAGATCGCTCCTAAAGCCTGGGAGAGTGACGTCGCGGTGTGAACGGTCCCGCCCACCTGCGATTTCCCTCCGGCGTTAGGGCCTTTTTGGCGTTTTCGCGCTCTCGATTGTGTTTCATCGGATTCAGCATGGCGAATAGGCCCGGGTTAGCACAAAATCTCAAAATTGACTTTTTGCTTGGACACTGCCTCTAACGAGTACGAGAGAGAATGCTGCAACGAGAAGGATTTAACAAGCTTATCCTTACATCTATGGAAAGTCCGCAACCCGCCCCAAGACGAATCTAGGAGAGATGATAGGCATCTGTACCCCGTTGTTGTTTAGGGCTCTGCCGGATCTTGTTGGTCGGCATCGTTCGCGGTAACTGGCCGCGCACGACCAATTCGTTGAGGCCGGAAAGCCTGAGTTTTTTCGTTATTCTTTGCAATTTACTCGTTATTTTTCAGGTAGCAAATACCCACTCACCAGTTTGTATCACTCAACAATAGTAGGCATGCGTGGTGCAATGGCCGCAAATCTTTGGAAACGGTCATAGATCGCCGGCAGTGGTTGCCGAGGTTGCTGGAGTTGCCGGGGTTGCCGGCGTTGCCGATCGTTGTAGGAGACCGTGGTAACCTCCACGTTTCGCACGCTTTCTATGCTGTCTCTGAATCCGGCAACGCCGGCAACCTCAACCACCGTAGCCGGCAACCTATGGCCATTCCCTTACCGACCTTCACGATAAGGCAAAGCCCTATAAAAACACGAAGACATTGTGTAGGGCTAAAGGACCATAAGCAAGCTCGCGAGGATCAAGCAAGTTTATTCCACTTGAACCACCGCTAAAGGCAGCGGCTCGGCAGATTCTCGACTTGAAGTTTTTCGCTTGCCTGGGGGTAATTCGAGGCGCTGATTCCGAAAATCCACATTAGAGAGCTTGAAAACGGCGAAAACGAGCGTTTTTCGATGCCCTTACTCTTAAGATTGGACGAGTGGAGCAAGGTGGATGACGCTGAATCGTGGCGGGACCCAATACCTATACCATTGCGGAGGGCAGCCTCCAATGGTGAGAAAGAAATTGCCAACTCTTCCGCACAAGGTGTTAGGGGAGCGAAAGGAGGAAGGGGAGCGGAGCTTGGCTCGCCCCCTGGCTTGCAGAATTCGCATTTTCGGGCCGGAGCTGCTGTTTTGGTTCACTTGGAGGGCCTTCTATCCATCTACGTCAAATTCTAAGGTAGGTCTTTTCTGCCGAGCCGCTGCCTTTAAGGCAGCGTCCAGGCAGATCTGAACCTATTGGAAATTTTACGCGGAAAGTAATTTTGGGGCCCTAACTAATGTACTGCCAAAGCGGCAGCGCAGGTGACTCACTAACGGCTGAGATATAGGCCTCCAAACTGGACCCCAGGATCGTATTCGCATGGATTCGTGGCAGTTTCGCGGTTGCGCCATGAATCCATGCGGAGTACGATTGCGGGGTCTAGTTTCGAGGAGAATATCTCAGCCGCTAGAGCACTATCTGAGCTGCTGGTTGGGCAGTGGCTTAGTTAGGGCCCCAAAATTACTATCCACATGAAATCCCCATGTGTCCAGACTTGCCCAGTGGGTTCCGGAACCCACTGGGTTCGTTGTTGAATACGGCCACAGAACGATCTGTTTCTCATAATCGGGACGCTATGATGAAAAATGTACATAGGCCCTCTTATGCAATACGATAGGAGAGTGATGCAAGCTCAATTCAACTGTCTGGTAAAAACTGCATTCAGATTTACTGCATTCTACTAATTTTCGAAACCCACGACTTTAAAATCTGCTGAAACATGAAGCCATTCACTTTTTGCTCTAACGTTCGCTAATACCAT
>CATQJL010000001.1:43083781-43111096 GCA_958299035.1 Cylicocyclus nassatus | reverse complement strand
AATTTGGCCACCGCTGAGGCATCTGTCAGCCTTCGTTCGCGCACGAAGGCTCCCAAAAGCGTCAATTATTTTGATCACTCTTCGCATATCTCTTATCCTCCTCACAGATATTCCGCCTAGCCTAAAAGCATTAGCACGCTAGCGCCGAACGATATAGTTACATGTCATTCATTCTCTGGCTAACAATAAGAGATGCGAGCACGCTTTGCGTACGTCTGGTCAACAAGTTCATGAATGAGTTCTAACGCGTTTTGGTTGATTACTAACAGGATCAAGCCAGCGGTTTTAACGAGCTCAAACGTTCTTCCACGAATTCTAACAGTAACCCAACCAAATGCGTTAAAACTCATTAACTTCTTGATGAAATGTACGCAAAGTGTGTTCGCATCTCCCAGTCAGAGAATGAATGACATCTATCATCGGCTCCCATTCGTGTGGGTGTGGGGAGTTGGGCGACAAACCCAGTTTTTTGGATCCCAGAAATGTCTCCGTGCAAAACGTCTCGGTGGCATGAATGGGAGGTGGGGGTCGAGGCCGATGCATAACTCGACGCCATTTAAAAAAAATGGCGCATAGTTGTGTGTAACAGCTTTACGTTTCTTGCGTTTTGCACGTTTATCGCCTAAGGCCCCGGGCAGACTTCACGCGATTTGATCGTCGCGTTTGAATCGCGAGGAGACAACTGTTACAACATCATTCCATGCAGATCAACTTGCATTCGGTTGTGATACTTTTCCAGACCGAAATTTTTGAATGTGAAATGAAAATGAATGGAAATCTTGGCGATTTGGTCGCGACGATTAAGTCGCGTGAAGTCTGACCGGGGCCTAAGGCCGTGGGCATACCTCAAGCGATTTCAGTCGCGACGTGACTTGGCCATATTCATAACTCATCGTAAGGGGTTTCTGAATGTACGGAAGATAGGACATTTTAAACCTACGAAAGCTATACATGCCCTGCATTTGGGGCCTGCTAGTATTGAATTTGAAGAACCCGGCAAATTTGCAGACCGAGTGGCGGCTGAAATCGCGTAAGGGGCCGGGCATACTTCACGCGATTTCAGCGCGACGCGATTTGGCAATATTCCAGCTGTCCGTAACTCATTGTAAGCACAATTTGAATGTACAGAAGATAGCGTATTTTATCAACCCACTTAAAGGCGGCGTCCAGGCAGATCTGGACCCATGGGGCTTTTACGTGGAAAGTACTTTTGGGGCCCTAACTAAGGCACTGCCCAAGCGGCAGCTCATGTAGTGCTCTAATGGTTGAGATATTCCTCTCGAAACTGGCCCCCGCGAACGTATTCGCATGGATTCATGGAAGTTTCGCGCCAGGATCCACGCTTTGCGCCATGAATCCATGCGAAACACGGTCGCGGGGTCCAGTTTCGAGGGGAATATCTCAGCCGTTAGGGCACTACCTGAGCTGCCGGTTGGGCAGTGGCTTAGTTAGGGCCCCAAAAGTACTTTCCACATGAAATCCCCATAGGTCCAGATTTGCCTGGACGCTGCCTTTAAGTCATATACACCATGCATGTGCAGTTTGCTAGTGTTGCATCTGAACAGTTCTGGCGAATTGCCAAATCGCGTCGCGACTGAAATCGCGTGAAGTGTGCCCGGCCCTTAACCCATTGACGACGATGTGGACCACCGGTGGCCTACGCGCTTTTTGCTGCCAGGGACGATGTGGACCCCGGTGGCCCACATTTCTCCCAAAGTCGTATTATTTGCAGGTCCAGTATTTTTTCCACATATGAAAATTTTTATCAATTTTTTGTATTCTTGGGACCTATAGGCTCTGTCGTTCAAGAAAATGTTAGTAGTTTTTTACATAACAATGTTGCATTTCGTAAATAAGCACGAAACCTTCCCACACTGAAAGTGTTGTGCAAAATCGCGTCGTCCCACAGCGCCGCCGCGCAAAATTAGGCGTCGTCGTCAATGGGTTAAGATATGTCCACGGTCTAACGCTTGCCCACTGATTCGGCGCTTTTGGGCGCTTTCGGGCACTTTTGAGCAGCGTGTGAGTGGGCCTTGAACTCGTACCTATAGTTACAAATGGCTGCGGAGAGCACGCCCCATGTCCCAGTGGGCGCCATCTAAATCTACTTAAGCGGCTGCGCGGGTGGTCGCGTGGCGCCCTCACCGTGTGTCAGGACCTAGGACTTGCTTACTGGGGCTAGCTTTCATTGTGCTTGAGGTGCTTGTTTGTCTCTATAGGGTGAGAAGAATGTTCAAGGACTTTTCCAGCAGGGTTTACTCTTCAGTTTCATATAGCGCGTTTTCTGACGCTCATAAATTCCCGGGATATATATAAGTACTCGATACTGCGATTGTTTGTACTTGTCGAAAAAGTCACAGGCGGTAATTATGCTTGATAGAAAGCATCATTTTTTCTTCGCAGCTTTGTTGGCGATTCAAATCTTGGACGTTGTTATGAAATGATACATATTTAGCATACTTTCTACCTCCAAGTATGCTCCTGTCATTCATACGTGTTTAGCATGAGAATATAACGTTTCACTGACTAATAAAATGTATATGTTAGTGTAAGAAGCAGTACCGATACCAAAACTAACTGCTCATTTTCTTTTCAACAAGCGCGTTGGGAAAGAAGGGGACATCTTTAAGATGATGAGGCTTCGATCCATTTCTTTTTTTCTCTGAAGCTAAACAGCGAATTATTCGAATAGAGTTAGCACGATCTCGTCTTTTTGATCACGAATTTACTACTCTACAGCAAATGATGCCTTAAAGGCAGCGTCCAGGCAGATCTGGACCTATGGGGTTTTTACGTGGAAACTACTTTTGGGGCCCTAACTAAGGCACTGCCCAAGCAGCAGCTCAGGTAGTGCTCTAATGGCTGAGATATTCCCCTCGAAACTGGCCCCCGCGAACGTATTCGCATGGATTCATGGCAGTTTCGCGCCAGGATCCACGCATTGCGCCATGAATTCATGCGAAACACGGTCGCGGGGTCCAGTTTCGAGGAGAATATTTCAGGCGTTAGGGCACTACCTGAGCTGCCGGATGGGCAATGGCTTAGTTAGGGCCCCATAAGTACTTTCCACGTAAAATCCCCATAGGTCCAGACTTGCCTGGACGCTGCCTTTAAGGGATGCCCAATTTGGTACTCTGAAGGCCAAAGTGCGAGGAAATAGCAAGCTTCAGATAATAGATATCGCCTAAAAACCCCTTCTCTTTCAGCGTGCGAGAGAAATCTTTCAACTTGCAAGAGGACATTTTCCTGGCAAAACTGCAAGATATTATGAACATCTTTTCATGGAATTTAGGCGAATCCCATGAATAATGCGGGCGGAGCATTTGCATACATATGAACACGTTAACTTGTTGAATCTCTATTCTAGAGCAACTTTTCGTACTGTCTAGTAATCAAAGACCGCCAACTGTATATCTAGGTATGCTATCAAGCATTGGCAATATGCTCCGCCCGCCATACTCTTGAGAGTAGACGATATAAAAGAGGTACTGTGACACAATAACTCATTGTTCGCAATCCTGGCAGATCCCACTAAGAAAAAGCGCCCATTTGCATGAGCTAGAGAGACTTGACAAAAACAACATGTCCTGCTGGGTTGTTCCTTTCTGAGACAATGTATTGAATGAGAGAAGAGAGTAGCATTTTGGTTAGTGGTGACGTCCAGCTACCTTCCGCAGTCTTTCAAGACCTTTGACTGGAAAAGGTACACTTCTCATTACTAGTAAAGCTGTCAACACAGCGAATTTCCGAACATCGAGCTGCCAGCAAGCGAGCGAGTCCCAGGTCCCGACACGCAGTGATGGCGCAGCGCGACCACCCGCGCAGCCGGTTAGGGATCGTTCATACCGCGCACGAAGACGGACGAAGGCGGACGAAGCCGCACAAAGGCGGACGAAGCCGGACAAAGCCGGACAAAGGCGGACAAAGACGGACAAAGCCGGACAAAGACGGACAAAGGCGGACGAAGGCGGACGAACTGCCAAAGCGCAGGGGTTTGCCGGCGAAGTGCCATATTGGAATACGCGTGAAATACAGCGCGCGTTGTGCACGTATGTTAGTCATATATAACTCAACGCACAACGCGCACTGTATTTCACGCGTATTCCAATATGACACTTCGCCGGCAAACCCCTGCGCTTTGGCAGTTCGTCCGCCTTCGTCCGCCTTTGTCCGTCTTTGTCCGGCTTTGTCCGGCTTCGTCCGCCTTCGTCCGCCTTCGTCCGCCTTTGTCCGGCTTCGTCCGCCTTTGTGCGGCTTCGTCCGCCTTCATCCGCCTTCGTGCGCGGTATGAACGATCCCTTAAGTAGATTTAGATGGGGCCGTCCCAGTGCAAATGTGTATTCCGCGCGAGAATTCCTGGCGATTAAGCGCGCAACCCTATAACTTTCAAGGCAATAAGGGACACTGAAGGGAGAACAATTCTTTTCAGCAGGAGAATCGCAAAACAAGTGCAGCGGTTAACGTGCGATGATCTAGCTTTCATCTCTTACCATCTAGATCATTCTTCATTAGTCTGGTGCCTCAAGAACTTAGCACGGATAAGAAAGTAATGGTTTGTTTGTACCTAAACAGAGAGGCTTTCTACTAAACATACGTTTCTTATACGGCAGCCATAAGAAGAAGAAAGCTCAGGTTTGAGTTTCACGAGGTAAGTTATCCATTCTGAGACTAGGAGACTCAAAAACGCTTGAGTATGGAAAGCACTTTTCACATAGTTATCTCATTTTTGGTGATAGACCACTTGGATAAAATTAATTCGAGCTTGTTTAGACAACTTGTAGATACAGTCCCCCCCTAACCAGGCCAAAATTGGCATGGCGGGAGTCCGCGTCACTAGGGTTTCGCGGTCACGCCCACGGCCTGCTTCTCTGCTCCCTCTTCAATCCTTCTGCTCTCTCCGACAGCGCGCATATGCAGCGCAGATCGCTAGTGCTGCGAGCGCGCAAATTTGAGCCGACACTTCGGCCTGATCCCGATTGGAGCAGACTGTACAGAGCGTTTTCGAGTTTTCTATTCTCAGAATGGGTAGTAGCTTGCTGGTAAGCGCTGTAAGTTTAGATGGATTTCGATAAAACTGTTCGCGAAAATCACTGTGTACGTCAATTTCGGCAGCTTAGGTAGGCTTAGGTACCTCCAGCTCAGGTAGGGCGCTATCACGCTTCCCAATTTGCTACTTGTCACGATTTTCGCTACCTAGTTTTCTTTCATATCTCACAGAAGGGTGGATAAGAGTACAAAAGCATATGTGCGGCCTGTAAGAATTATATTCAGATATTGGAAAAAATCCGACTTTAATTAACCTTGTCATTATATATATGACTAGCTGGCTTACCCAGCTCCGCCCATACAGGCCGCACATATGCTCTTGCCCGGCCCTATCAAAACACCATGATAAAGCTCCCATCCCTATCCCTGTGCGACCTTCTGCTGACTTCTACATACCAACTCCAACCCCCTATTCCCGCTGTGTGAGTTATCAGCACGATCACTTATCCTTTTGCGAATTTCCAGCCCCCATAGATCAAAATTTGCAAAAAATCGATAAACTCGATGAAACTAATGGATATTTTCAAAAACCAATATTGTATTCGTAATCAGCATGCTCGACTACCCCCCTGTGCAAACTCCCAGCCCCGCAGGTCAAACTTTACAGAAAATTCGATAAAATCGATGAAAGTAATCGATTCTGAAAACTGATATTGTATTCGGAATCCCCATGCTCACTTACCCCCTGTGCCAACTCCCAGCCCTGTAGGTGAACTCTGCAAAAAAATCGATAAAGATCGCTAAAATCGATATCTATCGATTGCGAAAAGTAGCCTATGACCGCCAGGGCCCGAAGTGTATGTGCGCCAAGTTTGGTCCAGATCGGTTCAGAAATTGAATTTTCTATTCGGAACATAATACACACATACATACATACAGTGACCGCCAAAAAGTTGCGGACAAGCCGCCTTCCTTTTTTCATCGCTCATTTTCGTATGGAAAACAAAGATGAAAAAATGCTTGGATTGCATGAGGTGATAGAGCTCTTCAATAGTTACAACCCACACATTGTGCTTTCTGGAAAACATGCATTTTAAAAATTTCAAAAATCTTTTTCTAAGAAGAGTCCGAAAATGGCCGCGTCACAATGTCGCGGACAATAATTCTTCAAACGCGAATATTTCTTTTGGGTCCTATTTTCAAATGAAAACACAAGTAATCCAATAGGTAAGCATACTACATTATAGAGCTCATCGAGGACAATAATTAGGTAGTGGTTATTTCCAAAAAAAACCCAAACTTGAATTTTACTTTGATTTTTTTCAAAAAATAATTCTACTTTGCTTTTTTTCAAAAAATAACTTCTAATTCCCTTTTTCAAGCCAAATTTCTTCACATGTAAACCTACTCAAGACATCCTAACCAGGGCCCGGCAGGAGGTGGCATTTCAGAAATTTGAAAACGATATCCCCTTTGAAGCCAATTTTCTTACGACTTCCCCTTTGACCCTATTTTTGACCCCCCCCCCCCCCTAATTCCGTGACAGACAATATACACAAATATATAGGAGCGCATAAATAAATAGCGCATCAAGAGGATGAAGTATGGCGGGTGCCTAAGAAGCAAGATTTAGAGGAGAGATGAAAAATTCCTTCCGGAAAATTACCCTCATCAAGACGGGGGTGAAATGAGCGAGATATGACATATCATTAGCCACTTAAAACAACTGCACTTGTAAGGTGATGATTTTTGCACTACAACAACTATGCAGATGCACGAAAAAGTATAGAGAAGACACACATATAAAGCAAAACCTTATTCTTCGATTTTCTACGAACAAACACTGAACACTGAAAAATGCACAGGATGATGACAGAAACATGGAACATATGAAACACAAAAACAGTGGAGTGGGGAACCAATGAGCGAGAAAGAGCGTTAACACGTTTCGGATCGGTGCTGCACATGGTGCAGCACGCCACTTTGAAAGATCTTTTCGACGTTCACAAGAGCTTTTCTTTTAGTCCAAAGTTATCAAGTCAAAAGTCTAAGCTCCTACTTTTCAAATGACTCTATAGAGCTGTGCCGCCGATATTTGTTTAGGAGATAGCAACTTTTCCTTGCTTCGATTTCAAGCAGAAAAACCATCGTCTCAATATTGATGTGTACCGTGTGGAACATAGAAACTTTTGAATACTATTAGAGACAGAGTTCTTGTTCCTATCTTTCAAGAAAGCACGAAAGTCTCTTTCAAACGACACAATTCAAACAATTTGAATTCACCCAGAACTTTGGGTATGGAGCTTGTCTGACATGCTGATTACAGATGTAGCACACAGTCTAAAAATAAGGCCCCTTTATTCGCTAACGGCTTAAAATACACTCTTTTTCGCCGCGCGCGATTTCGCGGTCCGAAACATGTTAAGTTAGGGCTGAGCTTGTCGCGAACTTCCCTCGTATTGTGCGGCCCTTGCTCAAACAAAGCCCAAAGTAGAACAACACTTCACAAAATTGTTTCAGATGAATAGCATCCCGTTGGAGAAGAGAAACGCGTCTCACTCGAAAAATAAAACCGAGAAACCTTAAGGTGAGCAAAGGCCGCAATCTCACCGCCCCCTCTTTAATAACAACCCAGTAGAGGCAAAAAAAGAAAGAAAACATAAAAAACCAGAAATTCAAAAATGCAAAAAACGAACTACTGGCATAAATCAAGTTCACCCACCTGAGGTAGTCTGAGTGAGCCCGAAACTGGTGAACTAGGAGCGATGTGGTGTAGTCGTAGATTTTGACATGCATGTCATCTGACCCGGTCACAATCCAAGTTTTACTTGGAAAAAAACTTGACGGCACGCACTGGCGAATCGCAAACCTAAAAATTGCGCAAGTTTATGACCCCATTCAGACACTGGGCTTAAATAAAGTGAGCACCATAAGGCCCCAGCCAGACTTCGATCAAATCTCCCAAAACCGCTCAAAACCGACAAACCCCGCTTTCCAACACATCTCAAAAATACCAGTCAACGCTCAACTATTAACTATTTGCCAAATAGGAACTTCTTCATGAGTGAGCAATTATGAGCGAAGTCTGGCCGGGGTCTAACATACAAAAACACTTAAAAATGAAAATGAAGAAAGAAACCTACTTTCAAAGACTTCACAAGTTCTTGGCTTTCAAAATTCCATATCTGAACGTCTCCAGTATAGAGAGCAGCAGATGACCACGGTTCAGTGGGATGGAGGTCCACCGATTTGACTCTATCCGATCTTGTCAAAAACTTTTACACTCTCCCGATGACATCGACGTAGCTGCAACAACGAGCTTAGAGGAACAAGAAGAAAACAAGGAAGAAAACGAACACGCGACGGAACAGAACACAAAAATCCGGAAAACCGGCGGAACTGCGGAAACAGGAGAAATTCTCTTGTGGAACAACTTTTTGCACAAAACATCACAGCCAAATGTGACCGCTCCTTCATTGCGAGCCCATGCAAGCATGAATCGAAGAAACAATGGTTTGAAATTAGGGAAAACTGCTTCATTTAGCGATCATTAGCCTAGCAAGAAGTCAAATTCTCGAAGTTTCCGCGTCGTCCGTGCAAGGTGCACCGATTTCGATTGGAGCGCGCTTTCCGAGCCGATCATAACGCTGTGAACCCTATTTGGGCCTGTATCTAAGCGGTGCCTTGGTGGTTTTGGAAGCGGATTTGAACATATAGTAATACTCTCGACCTAGGCCACCTTTATGTAAAGAAATCAGGGAAATTATGTGAAGGGAAGCAGGGAGCCACCCCAGGTGGCTCCCAGGTGGCGCGGGAGCCACCTAATTTCGAAAAACACTTACCATTTTTTTAATTCACATAAGTTTTTCATAATTTTTCATACTTTTTTTGTGCTCATGGTCCTCCAACTATACAGCAAATTTGGTGTCATATCGTTACTTGTGCATTGAAAACGAGCCTATTTTGTTATTTTCCTCTTACAAGAATTGCGATTTGAATTCCCGCCTGCCGGCAGGCTAGCGATCGGAGCACAGAATCTTCATATTGTTGGAATTTAAGTTCATAGGACAGTAGCATCAACGAGGAATGATGAATAAAGAATGATACGTGCATTGTTTATCGGTAAACAAAGGGGATCGTATTTTAGGGTCCGGGGCGGAGCCCCGGATCCCAAAATACGACTTCTCCTTTGCTTTTTCGAGCCAAAAACGATATCCAGCTTGTGAAAGCGCCACCCCCGCTGGGCCCTGATCCTAACAAAGCTGTTCGACTAAAATGGATGCTTTTTGCCATCCTGTTTGCAGTGGACGTGTGTTGGTGAGTTTCTTTGCTGAAAATGACTCTTGACAGTGCGTGCACATAACCCCACCTGACCTCACCACTGAATGCACCGCTTTGCAGGCTTGTAGCTCGGCCGGCAGTCATTCTACGAGCCTGCAAGTAGGCTCATTCGAAAGAGCGTGACTTCCTGGAGACGAAGGTATGCAAATGAGTTCAGTTCCAGGAATAACAGCGGTTTGGCGAATGGGGTGACAGAGCGCAGCTTCTGTGGTATGGTAAGGATTTTTCAGCAGAAGTTGAGCAAAGCTCCTTTCGCTACTAGTTCTATTCTGGAAGTTCAAAACCGTCAATTTATATGTAATAGATCCATTTCGGAGCTCTAAGACTGTTCTGGCGTTGATAAGAGCCTTCACTCCAATCACCTTTAAGGTTGCGCTCTGTCACCCCATCCGCCAAATCTCTGTTATTCCTAAAACCGAACTCTTTTGCATATCTTCGTCTCCAGGAAGTCACGCTCTTTCGAATGAGCCTACTTGCAGGCTCGTAGAATGACTGCCGGCCGAGCTACAAGCCTGCAAAGCGGTGCATTCAGTGGTGCGGTGCAGGTGGGGTTATGTGCACGCACTGTCAAGAGTCATTTTCAGCAAAGAAACTCACCAACACACGTCCGATGCATACAGGATGGCAAAAAGCATCCATTTTAGTCGAACAGCTTTGTTAGGATGTCTTGAATAGGTTTACGTGTGAAGAAATTTGGCTTGAAAAAGGGACTTAGAAGTTATTTTTTGAAAAAAAGCAAAATAAAATTCAAGTTTGGGTTTTTTTGGAAATAACCACTACCTGATTATTGTCCTCGATGAGCTCTATAATGTAGTATGCTTACCTATTCGGACTACTTGTGTTTCCAGTTGAAAATAGGACCCAAACGGAAATTTTCGCGTTCGAAGAATTATTGTCCGCGACATTGTGACGCGGCCATTTTCGGACTCTTCTTAGAAAATTTTTTTTGAAATTTTTAAAATGCATGTTTTCCAGAAAGCACAGTGTGGGTTGTAGCTCTTGAAGAGCTCTATCACCTCATGCAATCCAAACATTTTTTCATCTTTGTTTTCCATCCGAAAATGAGCGATGAAAAAAGGAAGGCGGCTTGTCCGCAACTTTTTGGCGGTCACTGTACATACATACAGACAGACAGACAAACAGACATTCAGTTTTATATAGAAGGATTACTGTTCAAAATTTTCAGCTTAAAGGCAGTGGATCAGCAGAATGGACCCCTGTCAGATTCTGGTAATTTCAGGTAGCATACCCCCCCCCAAGCACACAGTTGCTCCAATTCCACCCTCCAATTCATGCGCCAAGTCCTGTAAAGGAGCTTCAAAACTCCACCAGCCCCGCCCTCTATTGAGTGGGCGTTATTGGTGTAAGTTTGAAGCTTCTTTTCTGGACTTAGCACATGATTTGGAGGGTGAGGTTGGGGCTAGGTATACTTGGGAGGCCTACAACCTAACAGTACCAAAATCTGACAGGGGTCCATTCTGTCGATCCACTGCCTTTAAGCCATTTTATTTATTTCTATACCACCTTGGTTAAGCTCAAAATTTTAAACAGTAATTATATTCAAATACTTCTCGCTTCTTTGGCTCTCACTCCTCATCTGAGCGCATTCCTTAGGTAGCTGTTGCGACGCATTGAAGATAAAACTGCTCGCCATGATGTTATAACCAAAAACTTTATGCATGCAGCAGAATGAACTGAAGGACTCCCTTCACAAGTTTTGATGGTGTGGACTCGGCATCTCTGACCTTCATTATTGTGTGAGATGAAAAGAAGCCTGAGTTGTTGAACAGAGAGTCCACCTTTTTGGTTGTTGTAGATTATCTCGGAACATGCAGATCCTGTCCTTCTAGTATATGAAACGTGTGGATCCTGAATTTCTTTATCGTGAGTACGCAACAAGGTAACCAGATTTAAAAACAAAAGGAACAAGTCTTTAGAAACACAAGCAAACGCAAAAAGTAAGGGTCTATACGAGGCTCTTTAACCCTTAGCATCAAGTGACGGGGTCGTGCTGCACCAAAGCTTGCTATTAGAAAAAGGTCGTACAAGAAAGTTCAAGCAAAAAGCTCACAGAAAAATGTCAACCATGTATCTACAATCTCTGGCCTGTCATCGTCAATTTGTTGCCGCTGGCTCAAAGACATCCTCACCAGCTCGTTCCACGACATTGATAAGCTGTCATCAATCAAGATCTTCACTGGTTAGCCTACGCAGCTTAAAATAGCAGACATCTATGCCTGAACTGCGCGCTCCGACACCAAACGCCTTGCGCGCCGGTCAAATTTGCATTGGGTCATGGGGCGCGCTCTTCGCAGCCGTTTGTAACTATAGGTACGAGTTGGATCTTGACTTAGTTAAGCAGGCCTATGGAGGACCGAAGTTTGGAAGGGAGCAGCTGTTTTGAACTAGAAGCAAGTCAAACTGTATGACTGGGTCCAGTTCGCAAGGCTTCGCACTGTACAACAACGGCATGTACCCAGTGACAGATCTAGTTAGTGGGTACATGCCGTTATTGTCCAGTCGTTCTCCATTTCCTTCGAGCTTTATCCTTAGAAGACAGGAGAAATTTGGCGCAAGGGCTAGGCACAGCATGGGGTATTTATCGTCGTCTTCGTGCCACTGCAAACTCGAAGTTGATGACCTACAATATCTTACAACACTGGCATTGCTGCCAAGTCTACAAATCCGCAATCTCCGCCCCGTCTAATCCGGGGAAACGACAAAAGTATCCATCGAAGAAGTATTTGATATACTTCTCTCAAAGGGATCAAACCGACCAAGGCGAAAAGGGATAGCTGAGCTGGTCCCCAAGGGAAAGATGAAGGGAAAAATGGAGGTTCCCAGACTCAAAGCAAAGAACTCAAAGAATCCAAAGAGAACGAGGAAGTAAAATAGAAAGGTCAACTTGTCTCCCACCTTTCGATCTGGTCGTCCTGCTTCGTCCGTGACGGGGCTCCGATTCCTTGAGTGTTGGAATGCCACGCGGGTAGCTAAAGTAGTGATATAGCAGCAGAGAATACCGGAATACACGCAGGACGTAGTTGCGGAGAAACCGCCGGCACACGTCAACACCTCAAACTTGGGTAATTAAACCCTTTATTACTAACAAATTGAACAAATAACATGGCAACCGATAAACAAGTAGTGTCATAAGTGAGTAAACTGAATAACCAAATAACGGAAAGGGGATACTTGAGTCGATTCCGCTGAGTGTCCGCGAGATGGCGTCGGCGCAGCTAAAATAGTCGTTTTTGGCGCGTATTGGAGACCACGGAGGTGCTGAGGCGGGATCAAGTCAGGCCTCAGCACAGTAGCACTTCTTCTGAGGGAAACTAACTTTGACCTCCGACAAGAGAAGGATGCCAAAACATGGCCGATTGAGATGTGATATATTAGGCTGTAAAGAAAGTTCTGCTAATAAAGGTCGAGCTGAATTTTTATCTTTAGTCTTACCACAATGGGTGTCAACTATACTTGGGTCTGAATCGAATAGAAATTCGATCATTCGAATAAAACATCCGAATATATTCGTATTCGAAATTCGATATTCGGATTTCCTCTGTTTTCGAATAATATTCGTAACTCGAATAATTGAAAAAACGGGGTTTCGAATAAAATTCGAAACTCGAATAATTAAAAAACGGGGTTTCGAATAGATTTTATTCGAATGTTTTATTCGAATGTTTATTCGAATTCGTATTCGAATATTCAAATTATTCGACTTTGTTGCAGAGCCAACTGCTAAGTACCAAGCTCACTTCGTCCGCGTTTTTTTCGCAAAACTCGGTAATGCATCTTTTGCAACCGTTATGACCTTTGAACTGTATGGAGAGTCGCATTCTTCCGACTGCTTGCGACAGTAAAAAAATCATATGTGGATTTCAACTGATGCTTTTTCGATCAATGAGATTGTTCGCACAGCTATTGGCACCAAATCAGCAAAGAAGCTATCGAATTCAAATGTTCCGAGTTCATATATTGAAAATGTTTTAAAATGCCTGTTTTTCTTTCTTTGCATTGCTCATGCCTGTGATACGCAAAGCCCACACTAGTGAGCACTTTTGCTCGCATAAGTTACACTGCACAACTGCCTCTATTCGCTACCTCAGAGGTTTTATGCGAGTTGGTGTATTTTGAGTAAAGAGCATCGCAGTTGTAGTGGAGGATTAGACGGTTACGACCGCCGTACGCGATTTGCCAGCTACGAGATGTCTTCATAACGTCAGCTTACCACAAATGTTTACCGCGTACAACTTTCTAACTTCTAGAATAAGTTTTGGACAATTTGACTATTGCCAAACCACGTCGCCGCTGAAATGCCTGCAGTATGCCCGGGGCTATAGGGGCATTCGTGCTCGCTTCGCGGAATATTCGAATTCGATTTTTTGAGAAGTTTGCGCTGGGGGCTGGAAGTTGGTACAAGGGGGTAAGTGCGGAAGCCGGTTATGGATAAAACCTTACTTTATATATTTTGTCGATTTTTGGAAAATCTTGAGCTACGAGATTGGGAGTTGGTACAGGGGGTACATGAGGATGCTGTTCAAAACCGAAATCTATTTTATCCATTTCAGCATTTTTGGAGAATTTTGAGCTAGGAGTTGGTATAGGGGATACGAGGGTGCTGATTATGAATGGATCGGCTTTAGCCAAATATGTCGGCAAGTTTGAGACGTGTTTGCTCTAGTTATTCGATAAATCATTCGAATATTTATTCGAAATTCGACTTCCAATGTTCGAATGAATTCGATATTCAATCATTCGATATTTTTGATTTTCCGAATATATTCGAAATTCATTCATTCGAGAATTTTTTAATCTCGAATTTATTCGATATTCGTTTATTCGAGATTTCTTATTTTCGAATTTATTCGATATTCATTCATTCGATGAAAAATTTTCGAATTACCCAAGTATAATGTCAACCAAGAATAGTTTGATCATGTGTATTCACTCAGACTACTGATTAGGATCGTTCACTTTTCGACGAAAGAGACAAGAGCTTGTTGATCACATGTACGCAAAGCGTTTGTTTTACGTATTGGTAAATTACTATTAGGTATTCGTAAAAAATACAGACTGAAAATAAAGTAGAAAAGAAAGTCAGTCATATACAAGAAAATTGAAAGAGTTCAACCTTGCGCAGCAAGTCGCGAAGTCTATACTTCTTGCATAGTCGTTTCATAGCTTTTCCATTTCAATTCTTATGAACAGAAACAATGTTGACTTCTTATGTTTCTTTTGAAAAGCATCGGATTAGCGACCAGCAGCCTCGTTTTCGGCATACGCACATCTGTAATCGCAGCCCAAAACATTTTATTCAGTACTGTCGCCTGCTTTTCTCTCTTTCTAGACGATGAGACATGGTTGAGTTAGCGATCTTCTTTCCATAATACCGCTTCTTTTTTGTGGAAAAACGACGCACGGTCGCAAGATTCATGTGAAATCATCGTTGCGTGGCCACATCTCGCTTCAGAGGGGACGAATTTTTAGTCCAAGGATACCGTTCGACTCAGCGCGGCGCGTCGCATCTTCTGGTATATAGAGGTGCCCGTTTGAACGCAGCAGAAGGCCAGATTTTTTGAATCTTTTCATTTTGCTTACGATAGGTTGTCCAGTGAGTGCTATGAATAAGCACACCAAGTAATCTATTGTAAGCATAAATCTGCAGCGATTCGTGGAGTCTGGCCTCCTGCTGCGTTCAAGCGAGCACTTCTATATATCAGAAGATGCACTGCGACGAGCTGAGTCGAATGGCGATTGCGTCGATGGCGTTTCGGATTGAAAAAACCATCCACTCTGATGCGAGATATGGCCACACGACGGTGGTGTCACGTGAACGGTAACCGTGCGTCGTGTATGCAAAAAATACGAGCGGTACTGTATCCGAAACCTGGCACAAAACGTTCCATTGAAAACCGCGGGTGACGAGAGTGATGGAAGAGTAAGAACTGTTGTTGAATGCGGAAAAACGACACTGACAGAGGCTTTTCTTTCAGCAGCGGCATAACTTGTAAGGTAGTCAAAGGGCATTCAAGGTCATTCAAGGTCGCACAGCGACTGAACAACATGAAACTGTTAGAGTGCAATTTGCAATGGAAAAATTGCGGGTCTGTGAATTCATTTTCGAAGAATGGTTGAACAGCATCTCAAGAAAGGGTTCGTTTACGTCTTACTTGATCAGTAAATCAGGTAAGCCGTACAAGTGCTGCAAAATCATTTATTGAGCAGCCACTACAAAAGTACCCGGTGATAATTCAACACCTCTCTTATCATTCTCACAGTACTTTGTACTTTGATGGAAACTAATCAATCCCACTATTCCGGAATGATAAACTCGAATTCTAGGAATCATGACTCGAGAAGGAAGTCCAAACTTCATGTACAAAGCAGCATTTTCAATGCAGAATCAGTTATACTATGTTTATCTCAGCAAGTTGTTTATGATAGCTCTGAAATGATAGGAAGAAATGTTGGATTGTTTGTGTCAACAAATATTCGCCTCAAACTGACAAAAAGAATTGTAGGATTCATCAGAGCGTAAGTATACTATCTTCTTGAGGATTCTAGTTTAAAGATACGGCTTCTTCCGAGGGCGTCTATTTTTTATAGGGTCCAACATGGCGGGGACACTCGCTTTAGTAAGCTGTTCCTGCTGGAAACCTATTTGATCAGTAGTTGATTGTTGTGTCAGTAGTTGGTTGGTGTGCCGAAACCTGGTCTCTGACGCTAACAATTACTGACACACAAAATGTTCAGGTTCAAAGATAGGGAGCTTTTGATCTTTTGAGTGAATAATTAATTTCTTTGATTTCTCTGATTAATTTATTTTTTATTTTTCAAAGGGCTATAAATTGGCAGAAAGTTAGGCATCAAAGACATCAAGACTGCTCGAGTGCTAAAATCTATCCGAATGCAGCTCACTGAAGCGTTTGATAGTACGATGAAAGATGCAAAGCCTTGCACAAGATCGGAAATGCCTGAAGAAAATCTTAGAGACATTCAAAGAAAAGTACTGATAACGATGCTGCCAAAAATCATTATCTTTCACGAGTATAAGACGCGCCTGTTTCTAAACGCGACTAACCTAAACACACTAAAAAATGCGATCAAAGGACCTTCTACCGTGTTGCTCCTTAACTAAAAGAATTTGTATGGGAGGAAGACCATTTCGCGAGGCACCGTGGTGCGGCCGAGCTGCCTTTTTCAAAAAAATGGAAAGGTGGGCATAGTACGCCGAATTAGGGTACAATCCGCTGATAGAGCTATGTACAATCAATTAATCGAGATCAGGCTGAACTGTTGGATTAGACTTGCGCGTTCGCAGCGCTAGGCGTTTGCGGTGCATATGCGCGAGGTCGGAGTAAGCGAAGAGGTTGGAGAGAGGGTAGACAAGCAGACCGTAGGTAAAGCTCGCGACACGATACAGCCGTGTCGCGGGAATCCGCGTCGCGAGCGTCAAATCGGCGACGAATTCGAAACGCACAAGTGTAGTATGATCGGCGTCGCGGCTGCGACGCTCATTTTTCGCCGTTGCGCGCAACAGCGTCAATGGACTTGGAGAACTTGAATGAAGTAGCAGTAGGAACAAATGTCTGTTGAGCTTTGTGAAGCTTGCTTTATCGCACATAATAGAGGAGAGATTAGATAGAGGAGGTTAATAGAGGAAAAGCAGAATAAATACCACGAAACATTTTCCTATGTTTGTAGCGGATGTGGAAAAATTTCTCTGACCCTCTTCGCTTTAGGGGGCATCTGGCTGACCCCTTTCACCTGAGGTTAAGACTAGAATCAAGGCATAACGGCAGAATCAAGCGGCTGTTACGATGACACTTTCAGTTTAGAGGAAACGCCAGCTGCTCTTCTTCTGAGAAGAAGTACCATTTCTCCTTTCACTAGAGAGAATAATAATAAAGAAAAGAGCAGTTAGACTATTCGCTTCTCAAGCTTTCGAATCATATATAAAACTTCGGAAAAGACCTTCTTGGTTTGAAAAGATAGTTATCCAGAATTGTCTGATATTGTAGTTAGATAAAACTGCTCGTATCTCGCTTCGCAGAAAAGCTAGGAAAAAAGAGACGGTCTACGTCGATTCCTCGTTTCTTAGCCATCGAATGGTATATGAAGTATTGGTGTACAAAGCTTTCCCAGTCCAAAAAAGTCATGCTCCGTCGACCCATAGAAAACCGGAGCTGGGCGGAGTTAATACTAAATATCAGTGGCGTACCGAGGGGGGGGGGGCGGGGGGGGGGGGGCGCGCGCCCCCCCCCCCCCCCGAGAATGGGTCGCGAAATTTTTGAAAGCTACTATATATGGGTTATAAAAATGTGCAAGTGACTTGTTTATTTTTGTAAATAATTAAAATAATTTTTAAAAATTTTTAAAAATTCAAATTAGCCTTGTAAAAAAATTTTTTTCGGGGGCGTGGCTGACGCCACGCCCCCTTTTTCCGGATTTTAGGGGTCGGGGACCCGCAAAAATTTTGATGAGCACCCCAAAAAATTTTTCGGAGTGCGTGGTTAACGCCACGCACCTTCATTAGAAAATTTTTTTTGTCGCGCCCCCCCCCCCCCGAGCCGAAATCCTGGGTACGCCACTGCTAAATATCTATCATTTTTGAACAGCCACGAGTTTTTCACCCAACAACCTATATATACCTTTGGAAAGCTCACGAAACAGGGACTCGACCTAGGCCGTCTCTTTTTCTCTAGCTCCCCTTTACCTAGAGATACATGACATTTTAGCTAAAAACATGTGTTTTTGTCAAGAAATTTCTGCGTGAAGAATGAATGAAGGTGCCTGACTGTCTAACAGTATCACAGAGCAAGACCTTGCCAGTAAACGTAGACCGTCTCTTTTGTTCTATCTTTGCCCTTTCTTTCAAAAATGAAACACAAAATAATTACACAAAATTAGCTGGTGAGTAGGCCTATAAAATTGCTCGTATCTCGGTTCACAGAGAAGCTATGAAAAAAGAGACGGCCTGTGTCGATTATCCATGATCTCAGCTTTCGAATGGTATAAAGCAGGTTACGGCTTTTTTGCTTCTCGGCTCGAAAAAGCACTTGCTCCGGTGACCGATAAAAGCTAATACATTGGGAGAGCTGGATAGTGCAAGCTAATGGTTAATACCTCCACCCCATTTTTGAAGACTGTCAAGTTTTTTCGCTCCTACAATCTGTATACCACTCGAAAGCTCAGGAAAAGAGGATTCGAAGAAAACTATCGGCTTCTTTCTAGCCCCCTCTACCGAGAGATACACTGCAATTTACTTGAAATCATCTCCGTTTTCGACAGCAGATTTCTGTCAAACGAAGACCTAATCACTGCTGGTTATCTATTTATGTTACAGGGCAAGCCTTCATTAACAAAAGACGACCGTCGACTTTCTCGTAGCTTTCATTTGGAGAGCAAAAGTGAGGACACAAAATCAGTCATTATATGAAGTACATAAAATGGCTCATATCTCGCGGCATTGAAGACCTAGAAAAAAGTCGACAGTCTACGTCGATTCCACATGACTTCAGCTTTCAAATGGTATGTAACTTGTTAGGGCATTCTGCTTTCGGGGCTACTTACCCCTTCACCTTACAAGGATGGGAGTAGCAGAGACCCCTTCACCTGGAGAGGGCCCCGCTTCCCCTATCGCACCTATGGTCTGGAAGTTTGTGGCGTTACGTTAATGCTCAAAAACTCGAAGACGAGCCTTTTTGTAATTGATTACCGTTGCGTGTTTTATTTTGTAGTTCGTTTTACGTTATGACTCAGTTTCAGTGACTCAAAAATTACGAAAACTTGGGTGGTCAAAGCCAATTACGTTTTGTAAGAAATCGTCAAGCTGGGAGGTTTGAAGAAACCGTAAGGCGTACAACGTTCTTTTTTAAAAATTTTCTCGACGAAACCTTGCATTCTGGTAATTTTTGATCTAGATTGAGATTCCGATAATCAAAACTCTGCAGATCTCAGCCCTTCTGCAGTGACAGCGAAGCCTGGTTCACTTGATGATCAGACTTTTTCATATACTTCCGGATTAAAAACAAACAAATTGCTCTTTTCTAGAATGGGATAATGCTATTAAATAGAATAGAAGAACGAGTAGTCGTTGGGTGCTTTCCTCCGCAGAGCAGTAGTCTTCACCATCTACTCCAGACATGTAAGGATGGTAGTCCGCGGAGGCGAGACTATCGGTGGATTTCGTTAGTCTACCAATCTTATAACTCAAAAAGTTTGTGGTACACAAAACTCAAACAACATACACTGCTACTTCACTGATTGTTGCAATCATACAAAGAGAACACGATTCCAAATAAATCTACCAAAGGTGCACATCCAAAAGATGTGCATAAAAGGAAGAGATGTCTAACAACATCATATAAAAATCATCGTTCTCAAAGGGACGACAAGATAACAACACATGGAACCAATGTCTTATACTAATACAAATTGTCTTTCTACGACCAGTCAAATATCAAACTTGACACGTAGAACAGAAACAAAACTTTGAAAGTGATTAGAAGAGTGAACTCGCGAAAGTTAATGAAAGGTCGCTAAGGAATGGCATAATAAAAATAAAGGACATGATTTGGTTTCTTATGAAGCAGAAGAAACACTGAGGTTGCTAATGCAAAGCCTTCAATCGGAGAAGTAGAAAAAGAAAGTGCTCAGTTTACAAAAAGTACTTAAAGTAAATTGCAGAGACTTAGCATTTAATCGAAATGGAAAACGGCAAGCAAAAAGTCCACACGTTGGAAGTAGGTCGCACCATTGCGATGCTATACATTAGAATTACAGGAACACTCAATAGCAATTTTTCAAAGTGGACAATGCGCCAAATCCAAGTTCGTGGTTGCTATTGCGCCCGACTGCAAAAAATGAGCGTCGCAGCCGCGACGCCGATCATAGTACGCTTGTGCGGCTGAAATTCGTCTGTCGATTTTAGTCTGATTAGATTGCGACAAACTGTATCCAAAATGGCATCCCGACGTCATTTGCAGGATACAGTCGGCTGAAACTTTTTTGTGTTCCTAGTTGTCCATAGTTTCGAACTTAAGGATCAAATCTAGATTTAGTGATTCGACTTACTTCTAATGTTTCCATCCATATCAAAAAAGCTATAGTTTACACAGAAACTTTAAGAATTGCACGTACTTGCACCTATTTTAATGATTTTGTTGAGAAAGTGTTACAACTGAGAAACATACTTATCTCTAATGGTTACGATGAAAACATAATTCTTTCAAATGTCTACATAAAAATAAGTTCATACTATATAAATATGAATTTCACAATTACAATAAAACTAAAAATCTGTTTCACATTCTACATCAAAAAATACATTAGGATCAAAGTAATATCTAATGCCTTGAACCAGTATTTGTCAAAATACATAAATATTTCATCTCACTTTATATTTCTAACCAATAACCGTTCGTTCTTATTACCATAAGTGACTATTATATAAGAAACATAACGAACAGCCGACTTGATCATTGATTCCATTAGAAATGAATCAATATTATGACAAAAAATTTACTTACAAAAATACACAAATATGTCTCACTTACTACTCAAAAGATTTCAATTCACGGCGGCTATTCAGACTATTATATTATTTATCTATACACAATATACGATAAGATCATCAATATGTAAGTTAAATTTGATCGTTTAAGTTTAACATTTAGCAAAAATTTTGATATATAATAGAACAGGTTCAAGGCATTAGATATTACTTTGATCCTAATGTATTTTTTGATGTAGAATGTGAAACAGATTTTTAGTTTTATTGTAATTGTGAAATTCATATTTATATAGTATGAACTTATTTTTATGTAGACATTTGAAAGAATTATGTTTTCATCGTAACCATTAGAGATAAGTATGTTTCTCAGTTGTAACACTTTCTCAACAAAATCATTAAAATAGGTGCAAGTACGTGCAATTCTTAAAGTTTCTGTGTAAACTATAGCTTTTTTGATATGGATGGAAACATTAGAAGTAAGTCGAATCACTAAATCTAGATTTGATCCTTAAGTTCGAAACTATGGACAACTAGGAACACAAAAAAGTTTCAGCCGACTGTATCCTGCAAATGACGTCGGGATGCCATTTTGGATACAGTTTGTCGCAATCTAATCAGACTAAAATCGACAGACGAATTTCAGCCGCACAAGCGTACTATGATCGGCGTCGCGGCTGCGACGCTCATTTTTTGCAGTCGGGCGCAATAGCAACCACGAACTTGGATTTGGCGCATTGTCCACTTTGAAAAATTGCTATTGAGTGTTCCTGTAATTCTAATGTATAGCATCGCAATGGTGCGACCTACTTCCAACGTGTGGACTTTTTGCTTGCCGTTTTCCATTTCGATTAAATGCTAAGTCTCTGCAATTTACTTTAAGTACTTTTTGTAAACTGAGCACTTTCTTTTTCTACTTCTCCGATTGAAGGCTTTGCATTAGCAACCTCAGTGTTTCTTCTGCTTCATAAGAAACCAAATCATGTCCTTTATTTTTATTATGCCATTCCTTAGCGACCTTTCATTAACTTTCGCGAGTTCACTCTTCTAATCACTTTCAAAGTTTTGTTTCTGTTCTACGTGTCAAGTTTGATATTTGACTGGTCGTAGAAAGACAATTTGTATTAGTATAAGACATTGGTTCCATGTGTTGTTATCTTGTCGTCCCTTTGAGAACGATGATTTTTATATAGATGTTGTTAGACATCTCTTCCTTTTATGCACATCTTTTGGATGTGCACCTTTGGTAGATTTATTTGGAATCGTGTTCTCTTTGTATGATTGCAACAATCAGTGAAGTAGCAGTGTATGTTGTTTGAGTTTTGTGTACCACAAACTTTTTGAGTTATAAGATTGGTAGACTAACGAAATCCACCGATAGTCTCGCCTCCGCGGACTACCATCCTTACATGTCTGGAGTAGATGGTGAAGACTACTGCTCTGCGGAGGAAAGCACCCAACGACTACTCGTTCTTCTATTCTATTTAATAGCATTATCCCATTCTAGAAAAGAGCAATTTGTTTGTTTTAATCCGGAAGTATATGAAAAAGTCTGATCATCAAGTGAACCAGGCTTCGCTGTCACTGCAGAAGGGCTGAGATCTGCAGAGTTTTGATTATCGGAATCTCAATCTAGATCAAAAATTACAGAATGCAAGGTTTCGTCGAGAAAATTTTTAAAAAAGAACGTTGTACGCCTTACGGTTTCTTCAAACCTCCCAGCTTGACGATTTCTTACAAAACGTAATTGGCTTTGACCACCCAAGTTTTCGTAATTTTTGAGTCACTGAAACTGAGTCATAACGTAAAACGAACTACAAAATAAAACACGCAACGGTAATCAATTACAAAAAGGCTCGTCTTCGAGTTTTTGAGCATTAACGTAACGCCACAAACTTCCAGACCATAGGTGCGATAGGGGAAGCGGGGCCCTCTCCAGGTGAAGGGGTCTCTGCTACTCCCATCCTTGTAAGGTGAAGGGGTAAGTAGCCCCGAAAGCAGAATGCCCTAACAAGTTACATACCATTTGAAAGCTGAAGTCATGTGGAATCGACGTAGACTGTCGACTTTTTTCTAGGTCTTCAATGCCGCGAGATATGAGCCATTTTATGTACTTCATATAATGACTGATTTTGTGTCCTCACTTTTGCTCTCCAAATGAAAGCTACGAGAAAGTCGACGGTCGTCTTTTGTTAATGAAGGCTTGCCCTGTAACATAAATAGATAACCAGCAGTGATTAGGTCTTCGTTTGACAGAAATCTGCTGTCGAAAACGGAGATGATTTCAAGTAAATTGCAGTGTATCTCTCGGTAGAGGGGGCTAGAAAGAAGCCGATAGTTTTCTTCGAATCCTCTTTTCCTGAGCTTTCGAGTGGTATACAGATTGTAGGAGCGAAAAAACTTGACAGTCTTCAAAAATGGGGTGGAGGTATTAACCATTAGCTTGCACTATCCAGCTCTCCCAATGTATTAGCTTTTATCGGTCACCGGAGCAAGTGCTTTTTCGAGCCGAGAAGCAAAAAAGCCGTAACCTGCTTTATACCATTCGAAAGCTGAGATCATGGATAATCGACACAGGCCGTCTCTTTTTTCATAGCTTCTCTGTGAACCGAGATACGAGCAATTTTATAGGCCTACTCACCAGCTAATTTTGTGTAATTATTTTGTGTTTCATTTTTGAAAGAAAGGGCAAAGATAGAACAAAAGAGACGGTCTACGTTTACTGGCAAGGTCTTGCTCTGTGATACTGTTAGACAGTCAGGCACCTTCATTCATTCTTCACGCAGAAATTTCTTGACAAAAACACATGTTTTTAGCTAAAATGTCATGTATCTCTAGGTAAAGGGGAGCTAGAGAAAAAGAGACGGCCTAGGTCGAGTCCCTGTTTCGTGAGCTTTCCAAAGGTATATATAGGTTGTTGGGTGAAAAACTCGTGGCTGTTCAAAAATGATAGATATTTAGCAGTGGCGTACCCAGGATTTCGGCTCGGGGGGGGGGGGGCGCGACAAAAAAAATTTTCTAATGAAGGTGCGTGGCGTTAACCACGCACTCCGAAAAATTTTTTGGGGTGCTCATCAAAATTTTTGCGGGTCCCCGACCCCTAAAATCCGGAAAAAGGGGGCGTGGCGTCAGCCACGCCCCCGAAAAAAATTTTTTTACAAGGCTAATTTGAATTTTTAAAAATTTTTAAAAATTATTTTAATTATTTACAAAAATAAACAAGTCACTTGCACATTTTTATAACCCATATAAGTAGCTTTCAAAAATTTCGCGACCCATTCTCGGGGGGGGGGGGGGGGCGCGCGCCCCCCCCCCCCCGCCCCCCCCCCCTCGGTACGCCACTGATATTTAGTATTAACTCCGCCCAGCTCCGGTTTTCTATGGGTCGACGGAGCATGACTTTTTTGGACTGGGAAAGCTTTGTACACCAATACTTCATATACCATTCGATGGCTAAGAAACGAGGAATCGACGTAGACCGTCTCTTTTTTCCTAGCTTTTCTGCGAAGCGAGATACGAGCAGTTTTATCTAACTACAATATCAGACAATTCTGGATAACTATCTTTTCAAACCAAGAAGGTCTTTTCCGAAGTTTTATATATGATTCGAAAGCTTGAGAAGCGAATAGTCTAACTGCTCTTTTCTTTATTATTATTCTCTCTAGTGAAAGGAGAAATGGTACTTCTTCTCAGAAGAAGAGCAGCTGGCGTTTCCTCTAAACTGAAAGTGTCATCGTAACAGCCGCTTGATTCTGCCGTTATGCCTTGATTCTAGTCTTAACCTCAGGTGAAAGGGGTCAGCCAGATGCCCCCTAAAGCGAAGAGGGTCAGAGAAATTTTTCCACATCCGCTACAAACATAGGAAAATGTTTCGTGGTATTTATTCTGCTTTTCCTCTATTAACCTCCTCTATCTAATCTCTCCTCTATTATGTGCGATAAAGCAAGCTTCACAAAGCTCAACAGACATTTGTTCCTACTGCTACTTCATTCAAGTTCTCCAAGTCCATTGACGCTGTTGCGCGCAACGGCGAAAAATGAGCGTCGCAGCCGCGACGCCGATCATACTACACTTGTGCGTTTCGAATTCGTCGCCGATTTGACGCTCGCGACGCGGATTCCCGCGACACGGCTGTATCGTGTCGCGAGCTTTACCTACGGTCTGCTTGTCTACCCTCTCTCCAACCTCTTCGCTTACTCCGACCTCGCGCATATGCACCGCAAACGCCTAGCGCTGCGAACGCGCAAGTCTAATCCAACAGTTCAGCCTGATCTCGATTAATTGATTGTACATAGCTCTATCAGCGGATTGTACCCTAATTCGGCGTACTATGCCCACCTTTCCATTTTTTTGAAAAAGGCAGCTCGGCCGCACCACGGTGCCTCGCGAAATGGTCTTCCTCCCATACAAATTCTTTTAGTTAAGGAGCAACACGGTAGAAGGTCCTTTGATCGCATTTTTTAGTGTGTTTAGGTTAGTCGCGTTTAGAAACAGGCGCGTCTTATACTCGTGAAAGATAATGATTTTTGGCAGCATCGTTATCAGTACTTTTCTTTGAATGTCTCTAAGATTTTCTTCAGGCATTTCCGATCTTGTGCAAGGCTTTGCATCTTTCATCGTACTATCAAACGCTTCAGTGAGCTGCATTCGGATAGATTTTAGCACTCGAGCAGTCTTGATGTCTTTGATGCCTAACTTTCTGCCAATTTATAGCCCTTTGAAAAATAAAAAATAAATTAATCAGAGAAATCAAAGAAATTAATTATTCACTCAAAAGATCAAAAGCTCCCTATCTTTGAACCTGAACATTTTGTGTGTCAGTAATTGTTAGCGTCAGAGACCAGGTTTCGGCACACCAACCAACTACTGACACAACAATCAACTACTGATCAAATAGGTTTCCAGCAGGAACAGCTTACTAAAGCGAGTGTCCCCGCCATGTTGGACCCTATAAAAAATAGACGCCCTCGGAAGAAGCCGTATCTTTAAACTAGAATCCTCAAGAAGATAGTATACTTACGCTCTGATGAATCCTACAATTCTTTTTGTCAGTTTGAGGCGAATATTTGTTGACACAAACAATCCAACATTTCTTCCTATCATTTCAGAGCTATCATAAACAACTTGCTGAGATAAACATAGTATAACTGATTCTGCATTGAAAATGCTGCTTTGTACATGAAGTTTGGACTTCCTTCTCGAGTCATGATTCCTAGAATTCGAGTTTATCATTCCGGAATAGTGGGATTGATTAGTTTCCATCAAAGTACAAAGTACTGTGAGAATGATAAGAGAGGTGTTGAATTATCACCGGGTACTTTTGTAGTGGCTGCTCAATAAATGATTTTGCAGCACTTGTACGGCTTACCTGATTTACTGATCAAGTAAGACGTAAACGAACCCTTTCTTGAGATGCTGTTCAACCATTCTTCGAAAATGAATTCACAGACCCGCAATTTTTCCATTGCAAATTGCACTCTAACAGTTTCATGTTGTTCAGTCGCTGTGCGACCTTGAATGACCTTGAATGCCCTTTGACTACCTTACAAGTTATGCCGCTGCTGAAAGAAAAGCCTCTGTCAGTGTCGTTTTTCCGCATTCAACAACAGTTCTTACTCTTCCATCACTCTCGTCACCCGCGGTTTTCAATGGAACGTTTTGTGCCAGGTTTCGGATACAGTACCGCTCGTATTTTTTGCATACACGACGCACGGTTACCGTTCACGTGACACCACCGTCGTGTGGCCATATCTCGCATCAGAGTGGATGGTTTTTTCAATCCGAAACGCCATCGACGCAATCGCCATTCGACTCAGCTCGTCGCAGTGCATCTTCTGATATATAGAAGTGCTCGCTTGAAAGCAGCAGGAGGCCAGACTCCACGAATCGCTGCAGATTTATGCTTACAATAGATTACTTGGTGTGCTTATTCATAGCACTCACTGGACAACCTATCGTAAGCAAAATGAAAAGATTCAAAAAATCTGGCCTTCTGCTGCGTTCAAACGGGCACCTCTATATACCAGAAGATGCGACGCGCCGCGCTGAGTCGAACGGTATCCTTGGACTAAAAATTCGTCCCCTCTGAAGCGAGATGTGGCCACGCAACGATGATTTCACATGAATCTTGCGACCGTGCGTCGTTTTTCCACAAAAAAGAAGCGGTATTATGGAAAGAAGATCGCTAACTCAACCATGTCTCATCGTCTAGAAAGAGAGAAAAGCAGGCGACAGTACTGAATAAAATGTTTTGGGCTGCGATTACAGATGTGCGTATGCCGAAAACGAGGCTGCTGGTCGCTAATCCGATGCTTTTCAAAAGAAACATAAGAAGTCAACATTGTTTCTGTTCATAAGAATTGAAATGGAAAAGCTATGAAACGACTATGCAAGAAGTATAGACTTCGCGACTTGCTGCGCAAGGTTGAACTCTTTCAATTTTCTTGTATATGACTGACTTTCTTTTCTACTTT